>CM062629.1:20699161-20788070 GCA_025617555.3 Puccinia polysora | reverse complement strand
ACTTCAAGACATCAGTATGTACATGTCATACTGAGGAAACTGATTATCTAAAAAATTTGACATATATTCCCATAGAATATATTTTTAATTAATTATTTCAAGTAAATCAACAGAATTTCAAATATAAGGATCAAAATCAGTTTTATGATTTTAACTCCCATCAGCTAATACATAATGAGAAACCCATCTGAAATCAGATTACCCGTAGGAATTTCTACTAAGAAGAAATATTAACATCCTGAGAGCATGTACTAATGATAATTAATGAAATGATGATCAGGTGGATAGATTAGTGTTATTCACATTTCAAAACATCAATCAAAAATTAGAATAATTACCATACCCTGTTGAATAGATTTTACCCCGTATTAAAGCACCAAGAGCACATAAAAAGCTACCACTGGTTACCCTGCTAGCCTTAGCACCTGTACCTTTGAGCCCTTTATCCCTCAGAAGGACAGAATTGGGACCCATTAAGCTATAAATATAGAACTCTTTTGAGTTTATTGATACCCAGAGACCCAGTTATATTTACATCCAGAAACCATGAAAAGGCAATCAAATAATTATAAGATATAAGTAAATGATTTATGGCCTTAGTCTGATCAATATTATCCATCCCAAAACTCTTTTTATCAATTTAAACTGCTGAACAAACTTTTAACCCCAGTAACAGGCTTAACCCATCAGTACACATCCCAAACAGGTACCTAAAGGATCCAATAAAATACCGGTAATTTTTATTATCCTTTTTCTGTTGTGGAAGCATGGTTAAAAAGCCCTTCAACTCCATCATATATTATATATGTATATTATCTTTGGGAAATACCTCCTTTAAGAATATAAATTAAAGGTTCCAAAGTAACCAGGTCTATGTGTTTTTCAAAGTGAATTCCCTGAAGAGAGGTTTTAAAGATCCCCAATATTATTGTGGCCCCTATTTTAATTATTTAACAATCAATTTATTGATATTGATTAATGATTATCAATTATAACAAAAACCAATCAACCTTGCAATAGCTTTATCCAAATATCCTATGGATTTTTGCTGAGTTTATTGAATGAAATATTTTTTATTTATTCCATCACCTCTGGTAGCTAAAGGATAGCAAGGGTCTTGGCATCCAGTAGGCTAAAAATTGGGGGTCTGACTGGGAAATATTCCATTTTTATTATATTTAATACCTTGGAAAAGACATTTCACATAAAAATAATCAAAGATAAAATTTATCTGACTCTTTTTTAACCATGATTTATCATTAATTCCTTTTTCAGTGGATTTAAAAACCAATGCAGAATTAATATTATATTAACTAAATCTTTTAAAAATAAGGAAAGAAGATTACATTAAAAATTATAAACCAAATGGTTGGGAAGCTTTAAACCCAAGCTGAGCAACTTGAAATCTCTTCTCTCCATAAACAATTAGATAAACTCCTTGAGCAAGAAGATCTTGAGAGGTGTATCAACTTTAAAGCTCTATTGAGAAAACATGAAGCTTGGAAAAAATACCTGATGAATTACTTTTTAAAAGATGAAAGTAAGTAAAAAACCCTTATTTTACAACATTATTTTATTAAAATAATATTAGTATATTTTATCAAGCAATAAAATATTTTTCTCATACTATCAGTGAACCCTCTCATCCCAGAAACCACTGCAACTGAAGTTGATCTTTTGGATCAAGATATACCAGACATTTCTGGAGGTCCTGTGAAAATTGATTGGACAGGAGAAGATCTCATTGGGACACACCAAGACCCCTTTGAATTACCTGTTAAGGATAAATATAATCCTAATAAAGTCTTAGTACCTTTAACTATCAACTTAATTAAGTTAAAATAACTTATTATTACAGATTTTTCTTTGCAAAGAAAAATACTTATAAATATTTTCAACATGAACAGACACAACAAAAGGGCCTCACCAAGAGTTCCCTCCTATGGATCTCTGCCAGGAGCCCCCAGTAACTGTGAGGAAGCCCATAATGAAAACCATGAGGGGGTTGGAGCCTGTGAGTCAAATGTTGGTAGACAAGGAGAAGATCCAAGTACTGTTACCCTCCCCCAACCTAGAGATGGAGAAAGTAGTAGAATCAAGCCCCCCTCAATTGCAAGAAGGTTCCCTGAAGCCACCCCAGAAGAATCTGGCCAAGGAGGCCAAGATCAAAGGCTTAGTCAAAGAGCACGTGAAATTTTGGGAAGAATTCAAAGAAGCCCAAGCCAAGGAGGACATAATATATATGAAAAAGATAATATCCCAAACAAGGTCTTCCCAGATAGCTCTTCAGAAGATGATCCCCAGGAAAGAGGTGGAATCCTAACTAGAAAAATGTAATCCATGGGATCAATTAGCCCGACTGAAAGGCAGAGAATCAGGAAAGAAGTGATCTTCTTCCCATCAAAAGCCAAAGTGAAAGAAGGATTTGGATCAGATAATATCATTGGCTCAAAAGTGGAAAAAGGTGTACCACAATTAGCTTCTAATTCTGAACCTAGTGTCTTGTCTAAACCAACTTCAGATTTAATTACTTCCTTTTCTAAGGATATGTGTCATAATTTCAAGATTGTTTGTGGTAATTTGGATGGTGTTTACACCCAATTGGATAGGTTGTCCTCAGTAGTGGCCAAATTGGTTAGTAATAAATCAAGAGCTTTGGGCATGGAAGACATTCAGGTACATACAGAACAACTATTTGAAACAATAAATCAAGGTGAAACCAGTCAAACCCAAATTATTGAGAACATGTTATCAGTTATCAAAGAATATTTTATCATTTCCCTCCAGCCATTAAAAGAAGAATTAATTAATACTACTAATAACTCCATTTTTCCCCTTAGTGAAAAATTAGATCTGCTTAATAATAAAGTGGACCTGCAACTTAATTTGGTCAAGAATGATCTTAGAGACTTAAAAGTCTGTCTGACCAACCCCTTGGGGAGTACCACAGAGGGATCAAAACCTCCCAGACAAACAACTACCCCTTATTCACCACCCTTAACAGGAATGCACAGGAGTGACACTTTCAAGCCTAGTCCTACTCCTGAAATGGAAAAAGCCCTTAAACTCTTACCCCATATCTCTGAATGGCATAAGTTCTCTGGTGAAGGAGAATACAACCATATAAATTACACCAAATTTATTGACTATACCATAAATTCCTATGACCTGCCAGAGGCCATAGCTGTAGTCAGACTGCCTAGGCTCTTTGAAGGAGGAGCACTAGATTGGTTTATCAGTAAAAGAGAGGAATTAGGATCCTTACCATGGAATTCTTGGAAAATCTTAATTAAAGAACAATTTGGTTTTAGGATGTGGAAAAGGAAAAACATGAAAAATTTCAAAAATTACTTATTTGAACCCTCTAAGGATAAACCTCACAAATGGTGATTAGAACAGAAGAGAAGATTAGAATGCTTCTACCCAGATGATGATAAAGAGGAAGTTAATGAAAGGATTCTCAACCTGTGTCGTGGAAAACTTAACCATGGTGTGAGATGCAGAATGAGTATGGATGCTGACTTACCAACTCTAATCAATGTGTTGGAAGAAGTAATAGATATTAATGGGTTGGAAAAGAAGTCTCCTTCTAGACCCAAAAAAAAGCTTCAATACTAACAAAACCCAAGAACAACCTCCTCTGATAAATATCCTTGATAATAAGAAATCTAATGAGAACAAGGATAAGGAAAGAATAACTGGAACTTGTTGGAAATGTAACAAAACTGTGCACATGAGACAAGACTGCCCATTTCCAGAGAGAAAGATAGAATTCATGGAAGGAGAACCTGAGAGTGAAGGGGACCAGAAATACAAAGAAACAGCTGATACTGAAGGATCACTATATGAATGTGAATTAATCCTGACCAACCCTATCAATGTAATATAAGGATATATAGGAACTTCTGTAGAAATCAATAATATCCATAGTGACTCTAGTTTGCCCCAACAATGGGACCCTTCCATAATTGCTAGACATGTCACTGAAGTTAAACCACTAAAAGTTAAACCTATGAGTGGTAAGAGTTATACTACTGGTCAGATTTGTTATGCAACAGGAATGTATAAAGACAAGCCCATAAGGTTATTACTTGAAAGCAGGGCTTTCTGTTCATGTGTTTGCATGGAATTCTTGAACAAATGGGATCCTAACTGGAAAGATCACCTGCTTCCTGTCCCAAAGGCTAAGTTTAGCTCTTGCAACTCCACTATGAATGCTATTGGAGTATGGACTGCCCCCATAATACTGCCCCATACTAAAGGATCTCTGAGGATTCAAGTGGAATTTGTAGAATTGCTCAACAGATTATGTGACTACCTGATAATAGGAAATGATGCTTTATGTCTATATGGCATAGATGTGTTCCAAATTAAAGGAAGGTATTTCATGGTCGGTGGTAACTGGGACAAGAAGTTTAAGATATGCACTATCCAAACTAATTTCCCCTCTTCTACTTATCAAAAGCAATTGGAAGAATTCAATCAAGAATACTTCTCTCAAGCTTCACTGAATGAGAACCTTTCTGAGGAACATAAGAAAGATATATTGACAGTCTGGTTTGAGAACCAAAATTCTTTCTGTACCAGATATGATCCCATTGGTAATATCAAAGGACATGAAATGGTATTTAACTTGAATATTAAGCCTCCTTATCCTCCTAACCTAAGAAGACCAGCTTATCCCTCTAGTCCTAAATCTAGGGTAGCTTCTGAGGAACACATTCAAGAACAAATAAACCTACAACTATTGAGGAAAGTTGGGAATAATGAACAGGTGGATGTGACCACCCCTGTAATCATAGCTTGGCATAATGATAAGTCAAGGATTGTAGGAGACTTCAGAATTCTGAATAAATATACTCAAGCAGACTATGATCCTATCCCCCTGATTGATCATGCTCTGCATAACTTCTTTAAAGCAAAATAGGTCACTACTATGGAGATGCTTAAAGGGTTCCACCAAATACCCATAAACCCTGAAAGTAGAAATTTTATGAGAATAATCTGCCATTTAGGAATATATGGGTACCTCAGAATGCCCTTTGGCATAAAGAATGCCCCATCACACTTCCAGAGAACAATGGATACAGCTCTAGGGACTTACACCAGACAAGGATGGATGATGGTTTATATAGATGATGTCATTATATACTCTGATGATTGGGAGAATCATACAAATCAAGTTAGATTAGTCCTCCAGACTATTTAAAAAGCAGGATTGAAAGTATCAATGAAGAAATGAAACTTTGGATATGGAGAACTGAAAGCTCTGGGGCATATAGTTTCTGGTCTAAATTTAGCTTCTGACCAGCATAAGATAGCTTCTGTAATGAACAGAACCATGCCTCAGAATGAAACAGAGCTGCTATCATTTATTAGTTTTTGCAGTTACTACAGACAATAAATTCCAAAGTTTTCTATGCTAACTAAAATTCTGTATGAAATATGCAACAATAACAATCTCTTTGAAATGACATACGAGAGGTTAAAAAACTATGAAGAATTGAAAATAGCTATGAAATCCTCTCCTCTACTGATTCAACCAGATTACTAAAAAAACTTTAAGCTTTAAATTGATGCGTGTATGGAAGGGTTAGGAGCTGCCTTACACCAAGAAAGAATAGAAGAAGACAAACCAGTAGAGAAACCAGTACTTTTCATATCTAGAAAGATCAAAGACACTGAGAAAAGATATGGAGCCAGTCAGATGGAATGCTTGGCTCTAGTGTTGGCTCTAGAGAAGTTGCACTATTTCTTAGAAGGCACCAATTTCCAAGTAATTACGGGCTGTAATTCAGTAAGAACCCTCATGAACATGAAGAACCCTAATAGGCATATGCTCAGGTGGCAAATTGCTATACAACATTATAGATGCCAGATGACTATAGTGCATAAAGCTGGAGCTAAAAACAAAAATGCAGAAAGTTTAAGTAGAAATGCTTTGCCTGATGACCCTAGCAACCCAGAATATGAACATGAGGACCAGGATATATTTCCTATCTTGAACATTAATATTTTCGCATCAGATGCTCCAATTATGGGGATCAACCTATGTGAATTAGATACTGCTTTCTTTAATCTAGTAAGAGAGAACTATTTCCCTGAAATCAAGCTGTTTATTACCATCATGGAATGTGAGTCCCCAGAAGCAGCCCTGGTGAATAGCCTACCAGCCTCATTAATCAAACCATACAAAGCAGGAAGGTTCACCTTTTGGGATGGTCTCCTATACTATAGACACCAACATTAGGGTGTGTTGACATTGAGAAAAAAAGAACATATACAACATATACTTCAGGAATTCCATGAAAACTGTTCATCAGGACATTTATCCACCAAGAGGAACTTGGAAAGCGTGAATAAAACTGCTTGGTGGATAGATTGGAAAGAGACTACTATCAAGTATGTTGCTAGCTGTGAGACTTGCCAAAAATCTAATAATACTACTGGCAAAAAAGTTTTGGACTTTTGCAAAAGATATCTGAACCCAAGACTAGATGGGAAATCTTTAATATGGATTTTGTCACAGGTCTCCCCCCTGGAGGAACACACTCCTATAATTCTGTCCTGTTTATAGTAGACAGATACTCTAAGAACCAAATTTTTTTACCTAACCACAAAGAAGATAATGCCATGGGTGTGGCTTTGTTATTTTGGAGTAGGATTATAGCTGATGTAGGTATACCTAAAATTATAATCAGTTACAGAGCCCCAAAATTCACTTCTGAATTCTGGATCAATCTAAATGATATACTGGGTAATACTTTAGCTTTTTCTACCGCATATCATCCCCAGACTGATGGATTAGCTGAAAGGATGATACAGACCCTGGAAGATATGTTAAGAAGGTTTTGTAGCTTTGGTCTAGAATACAAAAACTCAGATGGATATTGCCATGACTGGGTAAGCTTACTCCCAGCCCTGGAGATGGCTTATAATAGCAGTAAACACTCTACCACCAAAGAAGCCCCTTACATACTAGAAAGAGGAAGGATTCCAAACCTCCCCAGGAATACCCTGAACCAAAACTTAGCCACCATCCACCCCACATCTCTTGACTTTAAGAAAATGATAGATCTGGAAAATAATCATGCACAAAAATGTGTAGAAGAAGCAGTGGAATACAAAAAAAAAGATGGGATAAATAACACAAAGAACCTGACTTTAAGATAGGAGATCAGATCTTGATATCTACTGCCAACTTCAGCAACTTAGCAGGGAACAGAAAGTTGAAACCAGATTTTGTGGGGCCATTTGTTATCAAGAAAATGCATGGAAAGAATGCTGTGGAAGTAGTCTTGAGTGAAGAATTGTCAAGAAAGCATCCAGTATTACCTGTTAGCTTAGTGAAGCGCTTTCAACCAAGAGAAGGTAGCAACCTCCCTCCAGTAATAATCCCAATACAACCTGACCCTGTGAAAGAAAAAGGGAAAGTAAGCAGGATATTGAGAGACAAGAAGGAGAGAGGTCAAGTTAAAGATGTTAGACTATACTTAGTAAGATACAAAGGAGAATCTGCAGACAAAGATGAATGGTTACCAGAGAGCAAAATACCCAATGGACCAATACATCTTAGAAACTACAGAGCCAGTAAACAAAACTGAAATAAATATGGAATTAATTTTTTTTCCCAAAATCCAGATTTTTTCAGATATGGCCATATCTTAGAGTGGGGAAATGTCAGCTTGCTACTATTTCAGAGAAAGCTGCAAAAGTAACAAAATAACATAAATTAATAAATAAAATATTAAGGGTAATGTTAAATCCACGGCTCATTGAGCCATGCACACAGTTGAAAATGGGCTGTGTGGCACAGCACACGGCCCAATTCACCAATAAAAAAATGGTGGCACCTACTGGAAGGTGTAGCACCTGGGTTTGTGATTGAAACCTGTTTTGACTTTGTTGAGGTTTTGGAGTCAAACATCAAATTGATTTCTGGATGAACTCAGAAGATTCATGCAGAATATTTATGCAATGCATAGATTGAATTGAAATTTATTACATAAAAGGAATGATTGAGAATTCTTGATTTAAATGTAAGACCATAATTTGATTGAACAACGTTTCAGCGGTTATGATTGGAATTGTAAATCATGGGCCATGATTTCCAATGTTACAAATTTCCAAAATGAGAAGAATCAGATTTTTAGATATTGATCATTTCAAATAAGTGGTGAAAACAGAGATTTTCAATTTTCTGTTAGGATTGGTGCTTCAGTTTTCTGAAATCAAATCAAATTTCTATTTTTGAATTCTATACCTTATACATGTGTTTTAGATAGATATGTGACACAATACCAATTCCTCTGATTTCATCTTTTACCAATATCCAGTACAATAAAAAATTAGTCCATGTGAATTTTTATATTTCCTCCTGTTTTGTAAGGAAATACCAGTCAGAAAAATCAATAATGAAAGTTCTTCAGAAATTAGTATTTTTGATATTAATTTACCAAAGAGTCAATTTCCACAACACAATAAACATCCTTTGAAGTTTGTGCTTTTTTTTGCTTCATAAAACATGATTGCCACAAAACCTAATATTTTATCTTGATGTATCACAGATATTGATCCACCTTCTTGATAAACCATTTGGGCATTGAGATAATTGAGGCCAAGGTAGGGATTTCTTGAAGTATCAATTTGTTCCAAAGGGGAAAATTTTTCAACAATGAGGAAATATTGTGCACAGTTTTTTTCATGAAAGATGGAAAATACCTTCCCCATCTCAAAAGGGCCTTGATTTGATTGGGATGAAAAGGAAATCTGAGAATTACATTTATTGTAGCAATGGGGTGTTATGTGATGACCATGGAAGAGCATTGATTTGCAAGGAAACCACTCCAGTTGGTCCCATGGCAGGACATTGTATGTTGAGTTATTTTCAGTGAATCTTTTTAATTTTGCTTCCTCCAAAACATTCATATCTTTTTTAGCCCTTGAAACATCACCTGTCTTGGAAGAGTAGAACAAACTTTGCAGATCTGGGAGTGGGTCAGAATTGATCCCCCAAAAATTCCAATTGGATCCAATTTTTTCAACCAAGCCTTGAAGTTTGGCCTTTTTAAGGAATCCATTCAAGAGGGACTTATCAAGGAAACCTTAAAATTAAAAAAACAATCAGTTCAAAGTGTGCCATCAAGAATCTACTTTTTATAAATCTGTGTTACCTACACGTATTCTTATTTTTTTTAACCAAGTTCAAGATGTGATTCAGCCTTTCTCCTGACCAACATGAAAATATTGAGGGAGGACCATAGAGCTTGATCATCTTAGTCATATGCTGAGAAAAATGAATTTTTGGCTTGGGTTTGATTTCAGATCCCCAATGAAGCAATAATTCCTCTTGGTAATCCAGACTTAATTCATCCAATTGGAACAACTGGTGATCTATAAGTTGATGAGACATTACCAAGTTGATGATACCAATAAGTTTAGAAGTAGTGGAGGAAAGCTTTTTCTCCCACAAGCTGTTTGCTGAGTTCCAATTCCATCTTGGAATCAAAACAAGCACTATATGAATGGTGTACAAAACCAACCATTCAGAAGCCTTAGGAGTACCAGCAGCAGGAAAAACTATGTTTCTGGGCAACCTAGTAATCCAAGATGGAAATTTGATTGAATTGGTACCCTCTTGAAGACTTCTGAGCTCTTGAGTAGTTAGGAACAATTCATTTGATGCAATAATTTTCTCCTCTATCAATGAACCTGCTTGATGTGGATTGCTTTTATCTTCAAAAGAGCAATGGGAGCTTTCCTGAATGGAGCTTTGGTTGCTCTTCCTAGATTCATTTTGGCTTCCTGATTTGCTTCTAATAGATCTACTTGGATTTTTTCCTGGTGAGGTATATTTTTGCTTTCCTTTGTCCTTTGATTGAGGCCCAGAATTGCATGAGACGCTTGTTGATTAATTCTCAAGAAGCCTTGGAGAAAATCTTAAAGTTGGTTGAAGGAGTTCAGAAGCACAATTTTCCCAACTTCTTGAGGAGCTGGGAGGATGGAGCCCTGGGATTTTATGTACTACAACAATTGGTACAGAAGTTCTATGATGCATATTTGATGAGCCTTCTTGTTGCTGATTTTCCCAATGTTTAACCTTTTCAATTGGATTGGCAGCAATATCTGGGTTTTTTGAGGAGCTATCTAAACATTTTTGAACTCTCCTCCTGGTGACTCTTTGGTTATTTTCTGGTGACAAATAGCACTTTCTTTTGGATCCAGATTTGAGGCTGCTGACTTTACTAATTGTTACACTTCTTGTGACAGTCTTTTTCCTTCTTTCCAAATGTTGAAGACTTTGGCAAGCAGTGATTATTCCAAGGTAGGTGATGCTGTAATCCTGTAGCATTCTCAAGATAAAGGTATGCATTGGATCAATTGTTGTGATGTTTGTTGGTTCCCAGTATGGTAGAGTTTGGAAAATTGTGTAATGGGCACCATGTAGCTTCAGAATGTTGTTTTTCTCATTGAATGATTGAGTATTATTCCAATTATCTGCCCATTTGATGTGATCCTGATTATTTTTTACTGGCCAAGTCTCCTTTTTGGTGTCCAAGATATCATTTAGCTTGAGGTTACAGTGGGCAAAGAAGATTGTGGCCAAGTGGGATGCAAATCCACCCATTTTACGTAAGGTAGGTGTATAACCAATCAGTGGTAATATGACAGCACATATTACTCTTCCATATGGATATTTGTTGGTTTCTGTGAAGAATACTCCTTTCCAAAGATGCAATAGCTCAGAGAAAAGAGGCTTGAGTAGATTATTCAGTTGGAATGAGGTCCATTCCTTGGGTGTTGGTGTGAAGCCATACACAAAAATATTGTGTGGCTTGTAACGCACACTAGGTGGAAGATTGAAACATATTAAGAATATTACTCCAAGAGAGATGCTTTTTCCACTGGTTTTTATTCTATGGGGATTCATCCAATCAATGTAAATTCCACAGACCAGGTTACCTGCTTCAGATGTATAAATATGATTGTTTTCATCCTTGAATTATTTCCACATAGCTCCATCCCAAATATCAGAAAGTTTAGCAGGATTACTACCTTGATGCTGTTGCGGTTCCAGGAGTAATTATTCAAACCAAGAGAGCATTAATTGCCTATAAATCCACTTCTTGAGCAGTTGGTGTCCAAACTTCTTCAGAGGATAAAATTTGGATTTGTTCTTGTCTTGATGCTAGAGTTTGGATCCACATGCAACAGGCTCTCCAGCTATTGAATTAACAACATTATGGCATGTTGGGTAATTCCTGTGTTGTTAACTTTCTTCACCAGTTTGGGTTTCTGAAGAAGAAATTAATTCATTCAAAGGATAAAGTTGGTAACAATTTTCACAACAGACATTTTCAACAAGATCATTTGTCATTGAAAATCTTTTTTTCAATGTTGCAAGACTTTTGGGTATTTCTGCTGAATAGTTGGGCTGGCCACTGAGAATTGAGTTCATGCGGATTTTCTCATGCTCCATCTTGATAAATTTCTGACATGCATGGTCACCAATGTTTTCCTCAATACTTTGGTGAAGGATTTGGAGTGATGCAATCAGGGCGCTTGGAGTGTGATAGAGAAATTGAAGAGGTTTCATCCCAGATGTATTGTAAATTTCCATATTTGCTGGTGGGGAGTATTGTTGTATTTCACCATAGGAAGGATCTCTTTCATGGTTTGGCTGTGCATTTGAATCTTCAAAGGATGTCTTGAATGTGAAGAATGATGAGATAAATAAGAAAATGCACCCCAATGGAAGTATGAATCAAGAAATGTACTTTTTTGAAAGATGTTCACTTACAGCCCTGATGTTTGCTTGTAGTTTTATTATTTCAAAGGGAAATATAAATGAATCTGAATGGAATTTTGATTTGATCTCATACCTCCTGGTGAGCTTAAGTATCCAAAAAAAAGCTTTCATTTTGAATATTCATATTATCTTCAATGGGAAAGGCATTGAACAGTAGATTTTGTATTTTGAAAAAGGTTTCAAACCAATAGATTGTATCAACTGATCATGGTTAGCCCACCTAAAATACTTAGCAAATCCTAAGGTGTTTGGATTCAAATGAAAGGTCAATGGCCTTGATGGAACATAACATATTTTGTCTTAAAACTAATTATCTTATTACAAAACCATGATTTGAAATCACATTTTGGTAATAAAAAATGTTAATAATGCACAATTTCACCAGGAAAATCCCAATGCCTAGAGTTGGTAGGTTTTCCTAAAATGAAACAATTCACATCTAGGAATGTGTATTTTATATATACTTCTTTCATGAAAAGGTATTTGGGAACTTTTAACAAGTGGGTGATCTCAATGTGACAGCTGCAAAGTAAAAATATGCATTTAGGATGTTGTGATTGAAAAAATAATTTCATGTAGCTTTCCAAAAGGTTGTGCATCAAATATAATTTACTCAAAATTATTCAATGAGATTGTGTATTTTGTGCACATGTGGATTTTAGTTTTTTCCACTCTTACTTCAATTTCTGTTTGGATGTAAAAACTTGTTAGAGGCTTATTTATTTGAAAATTTCAAGAGTTTTACAGTGTAACCTACACTGTTAACCTCTTCAAGTCAGGGTGACCCCAACTAATTGGACTTAGTAGATTCAGTTAATCTAGCTTTAAGTATAAGTACAAGTTTCTGGTTGGCAAAAAAAGAATGGGATGAAAATAAAAATACATGTAGTACTCAAGAGAAATTTCACCAAAGCCAATGTTGCATCCAAACATACTCCTCCATATTTTTTAAAGTACTGATATAAAAATTAAACTATTTGGAATATTTTCACAATGTTTGTGTGGTTTCCATTAAGCTAGAGGGCTTGGAAACTTGGGTTCTGAGATATGAAACTGCCTCTGTGAGATCAACTTCTGGAAGTAAACCCAAGGCTCTTTTTTCAACTGGAGTTATATACTCCAAGCTTCCTCACTTAACCAGTTTTGAGGTCTTGAAGTAGGAAGTGTTGGTGGGTGATCACCTCTTGGTGAATTATTTGGTTTAGCAAGTTGACTAATTTTCAATTGTCTATCCCTCTTGATGCGTGGGTTTCTGGCAAGTTGAATGCATGCTTCATCCAGGTAGTGATATATTTGGGAGACATGTTGAGACCTCCAAACATTTGCATGATTGAATAATTCCTCATCTTCACCCTCAACATCAGATATGAATCCACTGTCCAAGAAAAGAGAAGAAGTTTCTGGGAACATGTCCATCATTTCCAGCTCCACTGCCGTGGTCTTTTGAATTTACTTCTTGTTATTCTGGATTTAAAAACATCATAAGCAGTTAGTCATTGATCATGAAGAGAAAATCAAAAAAGATTGATTTGAAACACTTTCTTCTTGTTGAGACTTTGAGATGAAGAAACATTTGATTTTCTGCTGCTGGAGCCTCCTTCTGCCTTTTTCTCCTTCTTCCAAATAGCCTTTTTTGAGACAAGCCAAAAATTGATTATGGAAACCCTGTTGGCCGGGGTGTTGTCATTCTCATTTATTGAATAGGAAGCAGTCCCCCCGCATTTGTGACACATCTCCCATGTTCTGATGATTATTTAATTGAGAGAAAAATTCCAGAAAGATGTTGGATTCTATTCCCAGTGATAGGTGCATCTGGGAATACCAGAATTTTGGATCAAGGCCCGGGCATGGGCTATCCATGTCTCATCATGAGACTGAATTCGGCCTAAAGCAGTGATTTTGAGGGATTGAGATCTTGAAGTAATATTTTGTTGTAATTAGCGCAGGGCATCCTTCTTCACAAGTTTCAGCTCCTTTTCTTGCAGTTTTGAGTTGGAGCTGTACTGGTTTGGCTCTCCAGTGTTTGATGCAATAGCATCATTAACAGATGCCTTCTTCTTTGCCATGTAATTTTTGAGGGATGCTAGTTCAGCACCAGTTGGAGGATTAGGAAGTTTTTTGTTGTTGGAATCCATTCCAAGAATTGATTTTTTCCAATCAAGTAAGGACTTGGAAATACCACTTGAAGAAGCAGGGATTCCAAGATTGCGTGCATGACAAGAGATAGAATATTGTTCTTGGGCCAAACGTTTTTGCTTCTTTTGGTGTTGGTGGGATTGAGAGAGTTTTTGTGCAATCATGAAGTAGGATGGGGCAGCAGAGTTGTCAAAATCTTCATCTTCCTCAAAACCAGGCATATTGACTTGGTCATCTGGAAGGGGGACTCTTGATGGCTTGGGGGTTGATGATGTTGGGTTAGATGGGGTTTCGGAATTTTAGTAACATAAGATAAACACCATGATTTAGAAAGGGGTTTGTATTATTGTCATCAAGATCTTATACTGGGGTGATTAGTTCTTACCGGGCTCCATGTCTAATTTTCCAACTTAGTAACCAGATGAAAATGTTCCTGATTTTGTGATTTTTTATCAATTTTTCACAAACTGATAAATAGGAAATCAGACTTACTTTTACTGACCTTCTAAAAATTTTGAGAAATGAAGATATTATATATTATGATTCCCCTTTTTTCTCAAATTTTTCTTCCAAGTGGGCAAAGGGTATGCACATAAGTATACTTGGAGATTTCAATAGAATCTTCTTCACAAAGGGAAGAGCTCAATGAGAAATCAAGTCATGATTGACATAGAAAAGAGACTCTGGGGCTACCATCTGCCCCCAAGAGCCTGATGACTTTTTTTGTGGCACTTATGCATGATTCATCAAAATAAACAGGGATCATGCAGTCAAACTTTAGTTATTTATTCTTGGGATTTTTTCAGATAATAGATATGAAGATCTTCCTATTAATCTTGAGATTCTAATTATCAAAAAAAATTTCCACAGATAGCATTCTTGAACATTATGAGTTTCCAAAAAATTCCTCATTCTCATATTGATGAAATTGACAAATAATTACCAAACAAGAAAATGAGCTCCAGAATTCCAGCCACCATGAAGAAGAGCTGGGGTGGAAATATATCAAGATCCAATTTTCCATAATATGGACTTCAGACTACCCCTTGCCAATCTTATTGATTTGTATGAAATGCTAATTGAATAATATATCAAGTAGAGATGGATAATACTGGGACAGGTCCAATAGCTTGTTGCATTTCTGTGTTTTTATTATAAGATGGTTGAAATCTCCAATTAATTAAAGTGCAATTCTGGGTACCACACAGATGCAGGTTTACTGCATGGATGGATATTCAGTGGTAATTGATTGTTGCAAGTTCAATTTTCAAAATTGAATAATAGAGAAATATGATGAACCAGGTGTCAGATTTTGCATGGTGCTAATTCTTGGAAATGAGGATTATAATTTTCCCCTTTCCTGAATTGATTTTGACTAAATCTCCTCAGATCATATTAGATAAATAATAAAGGGCAAGAAGAACAATGCATGGTTTTCAATTTCATTCTTTTGAAAATGGTGTGAGATGAATTCTTGCTAATTCTTGTAAAGAAGGTAGAGTTATTTCTAATTACTGGCTGTTCATACAGCAGCAATAAGGATAAATGATTTAAATAAAAATTCTAAATCATGATTTCAAAATAATATATGAGAATTCAACATGCCTGGATCACTTAGCTCAAAAAAATAAAGAAAGATGTAACAGGGGTGCATAATATCATGGAGAGATGAAATTAGACAGAATTCAGCTGGTTGATTTGTTGGAATAGGCAGGTGTGTATCACCAAATTGTCTGCATTACCACACAAAAAAAAATGAGTCATGTGCAGGGAGGTGGATGACTTATGATAGGTCTTCCACCACTCCAGAGCCATGGGTATGCAGGGATGAGATGTCAAGGGAGAATTGTATTGGAAATCCGGGGAGGTGGATGACTTGTGCTAATTTTTCCACCTCCCTGCAACCACATGGGAGCATGAATTTGAATATGCCAAATGATTGATGATTTCTGGGACAGTGGAAAACCTAGCATAAGTCATCCACCTCCCCAGCCTCCCCACCAGGATTTCCCATGTCATGTGAATCCCGCATGCAAGCAAGTCCAGGGAGGTGGAAAACTTATCATAAGTCTTTCACCTCCCTTGACAATAACTATACATGTACTATGCAGTAAAGCTACATCTAATCCAACGGGGAGGTGGATGACTTAGCCTAAGTTGTCCATCAATCCAAAGAAATCCCATCCTGCATTCTAACTAGTACAAATGTTGTACAACTCATGCACACTTTGAAATTTTTTCATGAAACAAATGGTAAGCATTTCAGCAAAAAAAAGGTGACGTTTGAATTATATAAATTGAAGCACATGTTTAACCATATCTGGATTTTTTCCATTAACTCAAGTTATAATTTCACAAGGAGGACAATTTTGGAGTTTGATAGAGGCATTGGCTATCATTTTTTTTTTTGGGGGGGGGAATGAGAAAATGAAATTAGTAGGTTGTTCTGTTGTTTGAAGAGCCACTGTAGTGAAAGTAGTTTGATTTGGAAAACAAGATCACCCTGACTGAAAACTTTGGGCTCCCAAGTGCTTTTAGATCTGCAATTTTGGGGTGGTTCCTCCTGGTGAGGTGGTGCACTTAGCTCAAGTTGACCACCTTACCAGGAAAAAATGAAGAACATTGTTGGTTAATTGCTTTAAACGATGAATGCATTTTCAAGTACTGGTCATTGAAATTCTGAAGATCTGTCTTGGAATTTTGTGCATTCAAATTGTTTCACCCTGTTCCCTCCCTGCCTCTATCAACATATCAGAATTGGTGGTATGGTAAGGCACTTAGTCTAGCTTTGCTATCCTCTGAAAATAGTTAGAAATCATTTTCAAAATACAAGATAAGATTTCTTTTCCATTCATGCTTGAGGAACAATGAAATTGTGAAGGGTTTAACTTGCAAGAAATTTATATTGAGTAGCATTGCAACTGACTTTCTTGTGCATGAAATACATAATATTTTCTTGATTTTTTTCAGAACATGAGCATTTTTTTTGGAAAAAATACAATGATTTCAAATCCTAATGCCACTTTCCAAAAAAATAATCTTTTTTCCAGTCTCTAATTATATGTAAAACCTCTCAACTTTGTAACTTTTTCCAATTGGTCATGCTCCAAAAAATTTGTGGGTCTCTAAAATAGAAAGGGCCTCACAAAGGATGCATTGTACTGTAATTTGACAAAAACTCAAAAACAAGGGTTCTTCACCCAAAGCTTTCAATGAATCATTAGTCTTAATAAATCACTCCATCTTAATTGAATTAGCCAAAGATCATTGTAATTCAATCCCATGCCATTGGGGTCTCAATTGTGGTCCAAGAACACATCTGTGGTAATGAGGCCACTGTCTGTTGCCCAAATGATTTCTGCCAGTGATCCTTATAAATTTTTGGTAATATTATTTATTTTCTTATGTTTCACTTGTTTCCTGGTTACAAACATTGGGTTGTAGAACTTCAAGTGATTATTCTGGAAGCTCAACTTGATTCACCTCTACAAAAACTTGAGGAATATCATATCTTGAGTTAGCAAACTAAATGGATGTAAATGTGTGTGCAAATGAAACATTAATATAAATTTTAAATTTAATTGAGTATCATCATCCTTCCATCTTCAATAAACTTGCTGGTTTGGGGCAAAGAATTGCCCTAAAACAAGCAAATTGATAAAGAAAGTGGGAAAACCATCTCCACTTCTAAGAACAGTTGAATCACCTTTTGGTCCCCCAAAAATCTTTGTTGGGCTTTTTCATGAAGTTTTCAGATATTCTAGGCTCTTTTGCTTTTATTTTATTGTCAAAGAAGCCATCAAGGGGAAATTTGGACCGCTCAAAACCCTCCAAATAAATATAAATCAGCATGGCAGATTCAAATGGTTCCAAAAAACAATGGATTTGCATCTTTTTGTGGTTGTAAAGATTTTTGAGTGGGCATGAGGGGTTCCAAGGAAATTTTATGATGATTAATGAATGCATTTTGTGAAAAAAAAGAATAACACAGGTTTTGTATGACATATGAATAAGATTTGCGCCCAAAACTGTCAGTCATGTTCCAATCAAGAGCTCAAAACATCCAACAAGTGTTTGAGTCATGGCATACAGAACTATTGAACCTCTCAAATTGTGCAAGAGCAGTGGCTGAATTCAACTTTTTTTGAGACTACACAAGTGCCTGCAAAGTATTTCTCCAGCTCAAGTTCTTGATTTTTCAAAGTGGTTATTACTCACTTGCTTTGAAATTAGAAATAGGTTAACTTGATCCGGCTTGGAGTGATTTTTTTTTGGAATCCATTATCAACTAATATTGATGAGAAGATCTTTTGTGTTGTGATGAGAGAAAGTCCAGTTTGTCATTCCCATCAGCTTCCAACAAAGTAATATTACTATAATCCAGTTCTCTAGGAAATCCAGAGAATACCAACCAGGGGTGAAGCTGAAGGACAAGGGTGATGATAAAGTCCATGGGTTTGTGGGGTTGTTGAAGATGCAGTAACTCCAAAAACCCC
The DNA here is from genome assembly GCA_025617555.3 of Puccinia polysora. Taxonomy (NCBI): domain Eukaryota; kingdom Fungi; phylum Basidiomycota; class Pucciniomycetes; order Pucciniales; family Pucciniaceae; genus Puccinia; species Puccinia polysora. The sequence continues at coordinate 20,769,629 of CM062629.1, read as the reverse complement.
TTAAGGAAATAATTGGTTTTTAAAATACAGATTCACACATATAATTGTTTCCTCACAGACCCAGAAGGAATGCACCAAAAGATAATTGATATCCATATAATCAAGTGGATGGTGGCCAAGGGAGGTGGACGACATAGCCTAAGTTTTCCACCTTGCAATGAAAATTTCCTAATTTCTCCACATTAGCTGTGTCTTAGTCCATAGTGTGGGGAAGTGGAAAACTTGGCATAACCAGTCCACCATGTTTGTTTCAGGAAAAAATGTGCTGCTACTGAAATGCCCATGCTTGAAAATATCTTTCATCTAAGAAGATGAATCAAAACATGGCCATATGGAAAAATAATTTGGTAGAGGAACAGATTTTTCTGATCCTTGCATTTCCCTGACAATATTTTCTTCACCTTGCTCAATAATTGAACCCAGGCTCAAAAAAATGATGGTAGGATCAAGGCTCCAAGAATTAATTGTGGTGAGTGGTGCTCAATATTTTTTGGTGGGGAGACAGTGAAATATTTCTGGCTCAGGCCAATATCCTTGGTGTTAGACTTTGAGATTTGATTATCAAGAACTAAGAACCAACAAGGCTGAAAAACTTAGGATAGGTAAGAACATGAGAAGACACAAGATAGATAAAGAGAAAGAGATCCTACAGGTCTGATCAATCACAAGAGTTGAGTTAAGTAGCATGGATGAGGAGACGTCTTTGAGATAAGTAGGAGGAGTCGGGCAAGAGCTGATGTTTGAGGAACTGAGGGTTAGTTGACCCAGATGATCTTCTGAGAAGTTTGAGATCTTACCAGGAAGAGATTGGAAGCAGTTCAGTCTTGACTTGGAGAGATGTATTGGTTGTTGATAGCGGAAAGGAGGAATTTGAATGAAAAATAAAAGGAATGGAATAAAATAAAGAATAGAAGAAAGAATGAAATAAATGATATGAAAATAGAAATAAGGAAATAAGAAAATAGAGACAGGTTTGATTTGATCTTGATGAGCTTCAAAGTTGATTCGGTTGGTAGAGGATGAGGAAGAAGGTCATTCAGTGCCAGACCAATGAGGAAGAGGGGAGGCGCGGAAGAGGTAAGTCGGGGGACCGTCGGGGTTGCGCGGAGCTTTGGGTGGGTGCGCTGTAGAGAAAGTAGAGAAGTGTTGCGGAAGTGCTTCATGTCTTAACACCCCTTGTGGCTGGTAAGAGGAGAAGTCGAATGGCGGTCACTATTGATTCCGCAAAATATCTTTGCGTGAAGAGATTGGAGTATTTGAACTGAGGTTGCTTTGGTTAAGGAATCAGCCATCATTTTGTCTGAAGGAATGAGCCGTAGTTCATATTTCTTGAGCAAAAGGTCTTCTCTTAAGCCTTTAGTTTTGATATCTATATGTTGAGATTTTGAATGAGACCCGAACTTCTTTATTTTATCTTTGAGCCCCTTATTGTCTACGTAGATTGTGGGTTTGATTGAGGTGATGGAGTAAATCTCACCAACCAGATGGCAAATCCACTTCAATTCTAAGTAACAGTCCAGCATAGCATTCAGTTTGGACTCAGTGGACGAATAGGTTATGTTTCATTGTCTTGTTGAGTTCCAGATGACAGGACTTCCGTAGTGAAAAATTATATAACCAGTCTGAGACTTGCAAAACACAGGGTCATCGGCCCAAGTTGCATTGCTAAAGCCGGAAATCATCTCCTGATTGGGATTGTATCGGAGGACCAGCTTGAGATTTCTTGTTGTCTTGAGATACTTCCAAACCTTCCGGACCTCTCTCCAGTGCGTGAGACCCGGCTTCGCATTAAACCTTGCTAAGCTTGATACGGCAAAGGAGACGTCCGGTTGAGTGTATTGAGAAATGTGATTCAGGAGGCCAGTCGGGGATTGGTAATTGATGTTGAGCTGGACAAATTTGGCGTGATCTTCATCCGTAGCAGGTTCAAGGTGTGTATTTTGAGTCAGTGGGGAGTTGACATCCCTGCAGTCAGTAAGGCCCAATTCTTTGAGTCCTTGGTTGATATGATTTGGTTGGCTGAGCATAATCTTGTCGCCTTCAAATTCCATCAGCATTCCAAGGATTGTATTCGGGGAATGGCAAGAAGAATTGGCGAATCTTTTTAGAAAATTTGACACGAAGTTGTTAGTCCTTCCCACTAGAATCAGATCATCTACGTGGAAATAGACAACCTTGCCAGAATCGGAATTGAGAAACAAGCATGGGTCGCTGGTAGACCCATGGAATCCTTGCGACTTGATCCAAGTAGTAAGAGTTTTTTACCAGTTCTTTGGTGATTTTCGGAGGCCGTATAAGGATTTCTTCAACTTTAAGAAGGGAGACTTTCTATCTGATCCTTTGGGAGTTTTAATTATAACTGTTTCATTCAGAGGAGCATGTAAGAAAGCTCCCTTTACGTTGAATTGTGTAAAATTCATCTTATTTTTGAGGCCGTACAAGAGAGCCAGGCGGAGAGATCCTAGTTTACCAGTAGGTGCCCAAGTTTTGTCAAAATCAATGCCTTGAATCTGGTCAAAACCATGTACGCATAATCTGGCTTTGTATTTAACAGGTTCTCCATGACAATTTTCTTTTATCTTGAATACCCAGGTAGTATTGAGGATGTTGTCTGGAGTGTTGTAATATTCTTCCCAGACGTGTTGAGATTCAATTGATAGTAATTCGTCCTTCGACGCTTTCTCCCATTTTGGCCATTTGGGACATTTTTGGGCGGCTTTATAGGAAGGTGGTTTGTAGTAGTGATGAAATCCGTATCTTTGTGGTTTTTTAGTTTCTCGTTTGGGTCGCGATGGTATATTGGGAGCGGGAACCGTTTGAGTTGGAGAGTTTGGTGATGGGGGATTTGAGGAGTTATCTTTGTCCTTGGGTTCAGAGTCTGATTCTAGAGATTCAGTGCTCGCGTTGCGGATGGCATATTGTTTGTTGGATGTGGAGAAATCTGATTCATGTAGATCTGAGTTTTATTGGGAGAAGATGTCCAATCCGGATGATTTGAGGAGTGGGAACTCGCTCAAGCTTGTCTTGAGGAATTTGATGTGTTTTGTCTCTATAACAGCCCCAAGCGAGTTGAGGACAAGGTAAGAGTGAAAGACTGGATTGAAACCAATTAAGATTCCTTCAAGGCCTTTTTTGTCAAACTTACGTCCCTTTTGCCTAAGGTTTGCAAGGTATATTACCAAGGTACCTACGGGTTTTAAATAATTAGTTGGTAGTTTCTTACCAAACATAGACTCCCAAGGAGATTGATTTTCACCTTCCCGCGGAATTTGGTTGAGCATGAAGCAACAGCTTCTGACCACAATGTGCCAGTAGTTCTTGGGTAGTCTTGACAACAAAAACGTGGCTTGGGAAGATTCTACAATAGTTCAATCGGCCCTTTCAGCGCGGCCATTATGTTGAAAGTGGTATGGTTTGGAGGTTAAAAGCTTGATATGTTTTGAATTAGCAAAATATTTGAGGATGGTGTTGGTGAATTCAGTCCCTTTATCTGAAAATATTTTGGTTGGATAGTAGTTTAGTCTTTTGTGTTCTGTTTTGAGTATGTTGATGATAGTGTTGGGAGTTTTTTCCTTGGATTTAAGGGGGAATGCCGCCAAATAGCCAGTGTAGTTGTTGACAAGGGTGAGAAGATAGTGATGGCCGGATTTGGATTGGGGAGAAATTGGGCCGATCAGATCAAGATGAATTCGCTCCAGAGGCTTGTTAGAGGAGGTAGAGACACTAGTAAATGGAGCTCTGGTGATTTTACTTTTCACACAGCTCTAACATTGGAACTTGAGGAGTTACTTGTTAGGATAGTGATTTTTCAGGAGAGGTTTGAGAGTGGAAATTGAAGCATGCCCATAGGTTTGATGGAGTTTGAGTAAGGGAGGAAGGGTAGTGGGAGATAGGTTGGAGAGATTCACAATTTGGTTATTCCCAGCGGTCCTAGGTTTTTTGATGACAAAGAGATGATCTTGGATGAGTCCTTTTAAGACAATCTTGTTGTTTCTGGCAACGGTGAAATTGTTGTGTCGTTGAGTGAGGTTACACCCTTTTTTAGCTAGGAGACCAGGGCTGATTAGGTTTATCACGATATTGGGCGCGTATACGCAGTCTTCAAGGGTGATCGTTGATTCTTTCCATTCTAACTGGACCGTGCCAGTTCCTCAAATCTTGAGATTAGCTTCCAGTTTACCAGTTTTGATTTCCTCAAGGTTATCTTGCATCTTGATTGAGGTGAAGTACTTGAGATTGTTGAAGATGTGGACGTTGGCTCCAGTGTCCAGAAGGAGGTTTGGATTGCTATCAGAGTTGATCCAGAGAGTAAGAAGAGCGTGGTAGTTAATTGTTGGGTTCTTTTTGTTTTTATTCTTCCATTCCATTTGTTGTTTGATCCACCAGTCTGGAGCGGTCTTGGGATGTAGGTGGAAACAGGATGACTTGGGATGTGGAGCATTAGGGTCGTGGTAGCCTTCTCTACAGCGCATCTTAACTTTGCGTTCATCTTTGTTGAGTTTTGCCCTAGTTGTCACAAGGGACATGTCGGCCAATGGTTTTGTGACTTTGATCTGGGCTTTTCTTTTGTTATTGTACTGAGTGAGATGATTGAAGACCACGTCTACAGTTGGATTCTTCTCGACATGCATAATCTGTTGTTTGAGGTTCTCAAGGATGGGGGGAAATTTAAAGAGAAGTAAATAGGCTAATATGTCCTTTGGAAGTTCAATTCCCACGTCCGTCATTCTTGTAATCGCTTTTCGCATCTTGGTGATAAATCCATCAATAGCATGTTTGCTAAATGTTGAGTGCAGGAAGTGGTTGAAAACCCTAGCTCTGTTGGCCATCTCTGATGATGCGAATCTCCGCGTGATTTTGGCCCATAGAAGTTTAGATGACGCTATGTTAGTCGAGTTGACTACATTTGCATGAGTGGTACTATTGAGTTTTGAGAGGATAATCGCTTGTATCTCTTGGTATTGCTTAGTCAACATCTGTCCAGAATTCCTTGTAATGGCGTCTTTTATGTCCTTGAGATCAAAGAGCATGAGCATCTTTACTTGCCAAATCAAGTATTTTTCTTCATTTAATGGGGGTATGGCGTCGACCAAGGTTTATAGGGCTACTTGGTGGAAATAGTCTGATGCTCCCGTTGGTTTGTTCATGTCTTTAATTCTTCTGGTTGAGGTTGTTGGTTTTGTCTTTTAACCGTGTTAGACTTTGAGATTTGATTATCAAGAACTAAGAACCAACAAGGCTGAACAACGTAGGATAGGTAAGAACATGAGAAGACAAAAGATAGATAAAGAGAAAGAGATCCTACAGGTCTGATCAATCACAAGAGTTGAGTTAAGTAGCATGGGTGAGGAGACGTCTTTGAGATAAATAGGATGAGTTGGGCAAGAGCTGATGTTTGAGGAACTGAGGGTTAGTTGACCCGGATGATCTTCTGAGAAGTTCAAGATCTTACCAGGCAGAGATTGGAAGCAGTTCAGTCTTGAATTGGAGAGATGTATCGGTTGTTGATAGCGGAAAGGAGGAATTTGAATGAAGAATAAAAGGAATGGAATAAAATAAAGAATAGAAGAAAGAATGAAATAAATGATATGAAAATAGAAATAAGGAAATAAGAAAATAGAGACGGGTTTGATTTGATCTTGATGAGCTTTGAAGTTGATTCGGTTGGTAGAGGATGAGGAAGAAGGTCATTCAGTGCCAGACCAATGAGGAAGAGGGGAGGCGCGGAAGAGGTAAGTCGGGGGACCGTTGGGGTTGCGCGGAGCTTTGGGTGGGTGCGCTGTAGAGAAAGTAGAGAAGTGTTGCAGAAGTGCTTCATGTCTTAACACTTGGAATGATTGGTCATGCTGGCTTATAAATCATACATTGTGAAAGTTCATTGTGACATACATGTGAAAAAACTCTACCTTCATGAATGGTAAATATTTCTTGAGAGAAAATTGATTTTGTGTCACAGTGGCAGTTGTGGTTGATTCAAGAAGAAATCAATACGTTGGAAAGTGACACAGCAAAATTGATAGTTTTCAGCCTGCAGGATCACAGGTAAGCCTATTTTGTGCAAAACTCAGAAATAATGTAAAAATATAACATCAACTTTTCAATGATAAAGGGTGAGGTGGCGCAGGGAGGTGGACAACTTAGCCTAAGTGGTCCACCCCCCTTCAAAATTTTCCAATTATCCAAAAAAATTGGGTCTTCATCATTGGTATGGGGAGGTGGAAAACTTAGCATAACTTGCCCACCATGTTTCTTTCAAAAAATAGTTGTTACTAAAATGCCCATTTTGGCAAATACTTTTCATCCAAAAAGATAAATAACATGGAAATATATGAAAGAAATTTGGTAGAGGTAAATGATTTGGTGATTCTTGCATGGCCCTGAAAACATTTCATTCATCTTGCTCATTAGTTGAAGAAAATTCCCATAATTCAAGAGATTCCATATTTCTCATGTCCCAAAGTTCCAAGATATTATGGTAATTGTTGATGAATTACACCCACCAGTTCACAGTGGGAAGTGACCATGTCAATACTTAAGAAAAACATTTTCCAGCATGAGGGCAAGGAGGCTCAAGACTGGCCACTGTTTCATGTAGTTTTTTGGTGACCCACAACCACCACCAACTGGTTGTCTGAAGGGACATGGTGCACTTAGCCTAAGTGCACCATGTACCTTCAGGTTTATGGGCATAAATGACTAGCATTCAATAGCAGATTTTTTCCAGTAATTCCAATGAATTTAAACCATAACATGTATTTTGAATACCAAAATGTTTATCCTCAAGAGCAATTGAATGAATTTTGATGTAATTTGACATTGTTGTTCCATACATTACAACCCCACCTTGATCAATAGATCTATTGCCCAAATTTAATGGTAAATTGAGCAATGTCATTACTCTTTATGAATACTGTAATCAGGCTGATGCAAAGGCACCCAAAAATATGAAAAATTTCATGTATTTTTTATTCTGAACATTTATATTAAAAAAAATATAAGGATACAGGTTTTATTGACATATTCAAATTATCAAATTTTGGAAACTAGTTCCAGTTATTCATTTGGAGTTTAAAATAGTGAAAGAACCATTGGAAAACATTTTCTTTGGAAAAAATTATTTGAAAATCCATTGTTGTTCCATACATTACAACCCCCCCACCATGATCAATAGATCTATTTCCCAAATTTAATGGTAAATTGAGCAATGTCATTACTCTTTATGAATACTGTAATCAGGCTGATGCAAAGGCACCCAAAAATATGAAAAATTTCATGTATTTTTTATTCTGAACATTTATATTAAAAAAATATAAGGATACAGGTTTTATTGACATATTCAAATTATCAAATTTTGGAAACTAGTTCCATTTATTCATTTGGAGTTTAAAAACAGTGAAAGAACCATTGGAAAACAGTTTCTTTGGAAAAAATTATTTGAAAATCACCTTGTCTGTATTGAAACAAAAATCATTATTATAAATAAATTTTCACAGGAATGCACCTAAATGAAAAACTTATTGCTTACTGTCATCATTATTTTGAGACAAACAGGAAATCTTGGTTTCATCAGATATCTCCTTCAAAGTTGGGAGTATCATTTTAAACCTTTTCAGAAGTGGAATTGACAAGGGATCATATATAGAAACCTTCACTTATCAAACATTAAAGCCATTGCTCCAGTCCTTGTCTATATTCAGGAATTCTAAAACAATAGTAACAAATTATCACAAAGCAATTCTCAAGATATCTTATTCAAATTCAAAAAGATCCTCTGGATCTTCCCATCTCACATTTGGCAGATGAATACCTCTTAAATTCACGCATAATTCTCATTGTAAAATTCATTCTCACTTCTCATGCATGACCTTTCCCCCTATGAGGCTTGAATCATAGCCATATTGAAAAGAAAACACATGGCATGGTATATCCATGCCATGTGTTTTTATTCCCAAAGACCCACCTCCCTCCCATGGGTTTTGGCCTTTCCATATGGCCAAAACACATTGGCAATTTCCCTGGGCTCTCCATGGAAATGGCCCTTATGGGCTTGAGGAGCTCCAGGCCCTGGAGGAGCCAAAATTGGTCCTGAACCCCTTGGTCAATGCCCAGGTTGCCCGCTTTCCTCCTGGGAAACGCAAGGACCTAAAATTGGGTCCATCTGCACAAGGGTCTCTGAAAGCGACCCAGGGGCGTTCTGCCAGATTTCCAGGGCCCTGCGAGACGTCTGTGCGCCTCAATCGGCCCTGGAAACCCAACTCTTTTCTCGCGTTTGCCAGCGACGGTTGGTACGCTTGGGTTTGCTAGGCAAGCAAACCCAAGCGAGGCCACTGACGCGGCCTTGCGCTTATGCAGCAAGCCTTTCTGGTCAATTTGCAAGCAAATAAGCAAGTGCTTGAAAATCAATGGGCTCTTCCTTTGCCCCTGCAAACCACCCAACAAACCAAGGAAATTTCAGCAGCTCCAAGCGACTCCGGCAGGTCCATCCAGGTAAGTTTCCATCCAGTTTTTCAATGTTTGAAAATCTGAACAGTTAGACTGATTGTTTTTTTTCTCTACTGCCTTCTAAAACCTTTAAATCATCTCTCACTATTCCAATCATCAAACTGTCCTCAAATAAACCTGATAAAAAAAAGAAACACTCCATTCAAATCCTGCCATTACCCATTGATTCCAAGGCATCTCTTCCACCTCTCACTCATAATCACTACATTTCAAGGGTAAGAACTCATGCACCTATTTCAATATCTTGAATCCTTCATCTTCTTCAGTCCAACACTGAATTCATTCTTTTTCTTCCTCACCATTATTTTTTCTTCTTCTTCCAATCATAGCACGTTTCTTCACAAAATAAACTCAACTTTGATTGTCACATATCAGCATCAATACCATCCATCCTTGTATTCATCTTTACCATAAGCAGCAATGAAGTAATAAACCTATCATCAATGGAACCTCTGATTAATTCCTGTGTGTCCTTGAACCCCTTTTTGAACTATGAATCCCTTCATCATCATCATGTGTAATAGTAAACCATGGATCAAGTCAACTCCAATGCATGCACCCAATCTCAAGCCCACTTGTTGCAGTTGAAAACCAATAATGAGGATGTGTCTTTGAAAGTGGTTAAAGGTAGCAAAATTTATGTATTTCAATCATCATAAAGGGTTTCATATTACTGACTTCAACCTTTTGCTTTTATATCAATGCTTGTCACTTGTATTCCTGTTGGTGCTTTTGAGACAACTTTTGTAGTGATGATGAGCCCTTGAATCTCAAGCATCAACAGGAATCAACCCAAGATTGTTCTGTTCCTAGGCCACCACCACAAACCTTAATTCCATCCATCCCATCCTTATCCAAAGAACATAAAAAGCATTGAAAAGCTAAGCATGATTATTGCAATAAGGAGTGTGTATCTGAGTCAATATACTTCATCACCCTGAAGAAGGGTCTAAGTCCAAGCCAAGTAGTAGTACCAAATGTAGTACTCCCAATAAATCTAAAAGTGGTTTGCAACAGAAAGTACCAAACCTATGTGGTGGTCAAGTATCATTGATTTCAGCAACAACCATATACATTGCTGGCAACTCAATTTTGTGAGATGGTACAAGATCTCTATGTGATGGCAAACAATTGACAGAACCTGAAAAAAAAATAGAAACACTAAAGCTGGATCTATGTTTGGAATAGGATTTTGGAAGGGAACTGACCAAGGATATTCTGCAGGTAATTGGGAATCAATACAAACTTGCTAATCATGTCTTTGTTCACTGATTGCCATCAAAATATATTTCAAAATGGGAGTATATGCAAGGAGAAAATATATGAACCCAGAACAAATATCAAATGATGATCTTTTGTGGTGTAAGCTTCCAGTTCATAACCAACTGATTTTCAATAGAATCCAAGGTTTATCCAACACCGCTCATGTGAAGAACAAGGAAGTATCAGAAGAGTTCAAAATTCCAAACTGGACATCTTCAGAGTGGAATGACCAGAGGGATTGTTTTCTTCATGCTTCTAATGTCATTGTCACTTGTGATGAATTTTCAAATGTTCCTCATACAGATCAGGATGACTTGAATGGTTATACTTATGGTTTTTTCTCTTATATTGAAAAACCTACTGGAACCCCAATCCCTCCTCCCTCCAAAGAAACAGGCCATGGTCTCTCCTTCCCAACTCTTGGTTTCACAATTGATTATGTAAAAGATGGTGGAATTATAGAAATTTTATGGCAGAATTCTGTTTTTACTCATCTAAATACTTTTCATCCACCCAGAAGTCAAAAAACTGAACATCATACTCATTTTGGTTGCTCCTTCCAAATTAAAAAAAAACCTAGCAGAGGCTTCTCTTAAACTTCAAAATTGTTCTCCTTCTAAAATTTTTACTAGAGTTAATGGAAAGAAAGCCAGATATTGTTGAACATGTGCTTCAATGTAATTAATTCAAACATCAACTCTTTGTGCAAAAATGCTTACCATTTGTTTGATTAAATGATTTCAAAGTGTGCATGATTTGGACAAAATTTGTACTTTTTGGAATATAAGAAGGGGTGACTTTGGATTGATGGAAAACACAGGCTAAGTTGTCCACCTTCCTGTTGGATTATATGTAGCTTTACTGCATAGTACATGTAAAGGTAGTGTCAAGGGAGGTGGATTACTTATGATAAGTTTTCCACCTCCGTGGACTTGTTTGCATGCAGGAATCACATGACATGTGAAATCCTTGTGGGGAGGCTGGGGAGGTGGACAACTTATGCTATGTTGTCCACTTTCCCAACAATCATTGATGATTTGGCATATTCACAATCAAGGGGCGATGTGGTTGAAGGTAAGTGGACAACTTAGCACAACTCATCCACCTCCCCAGCCAATTCACAAAGTATTCCTGTGTCACATGTTACATGTCAAGGGAGGTGGAAGACTTATCATAATGCGTCCACCTCCCTTCAAATGACATACCCAAATATATAATGTGCAGGGAAGCGGAAACTTTGGTGATACTGCAGGCTATTTAAAAAAATGACCTATGTAGATTGTACTCAATGAGAAAATTTCATTCATCTTACACACACATGTAATGTGTGCCTAGTTTTTCAGGGTATATAGACCATGGCTTATTCAACCAGAGGTTATGGTTCATTCTGCTCTTAACTGCATCATACCCCTCAGATTTCAACAGCATCATCTCAAGCGTCTTGACCTTGACAACTACCTTGATTTTACCATGGCTGATTTCCCTGGTAAATGTTTGAATTGCAAATTTCCCGTCTGTTCTAATACTTATTTGAGCTGGCATGATCAATTTTTAGAACAATGTGCTCTTAATCAATCGAATGCACTCCTTTTTGAGGAATATGTGGAAAGATCCCATAAACAAGTATTGCAGTCAATGCTTGATTTTTATGAGAAAAAGTACAACAAAAAGGTGGAACAGCTGAGGTTTCAAACCTCTGTAGATCTTGGTTTGCTTGAGGCTTCAACTGAAGAACAAAAACTTCCAACAATAGCTGATAGTTCAAATGTCCAATCAGCTCACAAGGAAACATCAGTGGATGATGAAACAGCAACCACTCAAGATTGGCCTGCCCGCCAGCTTACATTGGTTCCAGGAGAGCACCTGGCCAATCAACCCAGTCAGTTGAAAGAATCATTTGATGCAACAAAGTGTTGATCAAAAATTATCCAAATATTCAAGGCTGATACATTCCCATATTTCCAGGTGAACCTGACATATCCACTGCATCTGTGACTTTGGAGAATCCAGTTGAGGAATCCAGGGTTGTTTTCCTTGATTGTGCCACTTTCCAGGCCTCTGACAATAACCCAGTGCTGAAACCTGAAACCCCAGCTAAAGAAGCCCGGATTGATCCAGAAGAAAGGGCAATTTCCCAGCTGGCTTCCCAAGCTCATTGGCAAGCAGCTAGACAATCAACATCAAGGCCACCCTCTTGTTATAATTATGGCCAGCAATTAGCTTAGGAAAATGAGCAGTATTTAAAGCAAAAGAAATGCTGGACACCTTGTGTCAATAATTGCTAATGGGCTCTCACAATGGGGCAATAAGTCAGATGATATTGTTGATGAATTTGATAGGATGTTGAATAAATGATGGAAAACAGCAGGGAGAAGAGCTCCTTAAGTACAAAAGATTGGCCTCTTGTGAGCCCATGATAAAAAAAGCCAAAAGGAAAATTTTCCGCCCCAAAATAGCTCTACAGGCTCTACAGGCCTTGTTACTTGGTTTGGGCTACATCAGCCCGCAGGGCATCAGTCCCCGTACCCTTACAACCAGCCTATTCCAGTCATTTCTGGTGTTTCCACCGTGACGGGGCTGAACCAGCCCCTTAGCTGTTCAATCCCCTGGCCAGTCATCTGTTACAACCGGCCCTGTTAACTCACATTCTGGCTGATTGCCTCATAAAACCAGCCACTGGCCATACAAATGGCCAGGTGGGACCCAGGAAACACTTGGGTCCAGTCTCAGACTCACATGGGGGGGGGGGGGTGTAACTGGTGGACATGCCTCCCCCCCTCTTTCTCTCAAATCCCTGGAGGGGGCGGTCAAATACCCCTACCAGGGGCCCTGGAGGTTGATACCCCCAGGGCGTTGTCAAGGTGAGTGGGCTGGGGGGTGGTCAAATCCCCTCCAGTCCATAACTCCTCCCCCTTGGTAAAGGGGGGGGGGGGAGGAGAGCGCCCCTTTTGATGGTAGAGGGGTGATCAAATCCCCCCCACTGCTGGTTGCCTTGCTGCAAATGGCCCAGCCATCTTCCTGGGCGAGGGGGTGATGAAATCCCCCTCACCCTGACCGGTTGCCCTCCTGCGGCCAGTTGCTGGCTGGTTCAACCCAGCCAGCCTTCTCCTTCCCTCTTGCAATGGCGAGCAAGGGGAGGGAGGGGAGCCGGGTCCCCTGGCCCCTGCTCCCGCGGCACTGACCGCTGGTCGCAACTGGCCGGGCACACCGCGCGGGATCCCTCAGCCGCTGCGACAGCCCCGCACGGGCCGTTGGGCCCGGCATGGGCCAAACCAAGGGAGACAAGTGGCCCTGAGCGGGCTGCAACACGGGCAGCAGCCCCAAATGGGCTGCAACACAGGCAGCAGCCCCAAATGGGCTGCAACACAGGCGGAGGCCCCAGTGGGCTGCCCCAAGCCCAAAAAGTGAGTTTAACATACTTTGGCAGGCCAGCCCATCTGGCCAAGTATGTCCAAAATAAACCTTGGGCCCAATTATGCCCATACAAGCCCATCTGGCTGTATATGTCCATATACCCCACCGGGCCCAATAGGGCCCATGTACCAATAGGCCTGTTTCACGCATTTTGAGGCCAGTTTCCCCAAATCCGTGACATCCACACAGGCCCATATGGTCCGTGTGTGTGTCCAATGGGCCTCAGAGGCCCACATGTGCATCCCATTTGGATTACACTTATACGTAGCACACGACACGCGTAAGTGCATGTGTATTTTGACACACCCCCTTAATCCAAAAGGGGTGACATTTGCATATTAGTCACAAAGTCTTGGTGCTTGTTCCTATCTAAAGCCTTAGTCAAGATATCTCCAATCATTGCTCCAGTGGGCATGTACCTCAACACAATCTCCTTGCAGTTAATTGCTTCTCAATCATAGTTATAGTGAACATAAATATGTTTTGTTATTGAATGGAACACTTGTTTTTGTGCCAACGCAATGGCACTCTGGTTATCAGAATACAACAACGCAAACCCTTGTGGCTTATGTGTATCCTCTAAGACTTTCCTCAACCATTTTGCTTCCTGTGAAGCTGCTAAGTAGGCTCTATACTCAGCCTCTGTTGATGAAAGACTTGTTGCTGATACCTTCTTGGAAATCCATGACACCAGAATCTTACCTAAGAAGAATACAAAACCACTTTTTGATTCCCTAAAGTTACCATCTGCCCAACTTGCATTGGAATAACCAACCAAATAAAAGTTTGCTGACTTTGTAAACAACAGTTCCAGAATGTGCGTTTGTTTAAGATACCTCATAACTCTCTTCAATGCTGACCAATGCCTCATGCTTGGCTTCTCTAAGTGTTGCAACAATAAACCAATTGCAAATGCAATATTGGGCCTTGTACAGTGCCTCAAATAATTAAGCAATCCAACAGCTGACCTGTAGTCATTCCCAGATTGAACAAACTCCAGATACTCATCATCTGTAGACTTCTCTAAACAAATGTTTGACTGCATGGGAGTACCAAACTTGTTGGAATTATCCCAATCTATTACACAACGTCTTAATCAACTAAAATGCGCGCTCTCTCATCACTACGCGCTCTATCACCTGCCTGTCTTTTGGGTGTCACCTCCAAGCCTGCGCTCTGACTCAATTCTCACCTACTTCAAGTTCTCACTCTTCAACTCTCCTCCTCCACAACATCCACTCTTCACCTCTCACTCTCTCTCTCTCCATCACGCCATTCCAACCATCAGTCACAAAACTCTCTTTTTGACTTCTCTCCACTATCTTCCTTCTTCCTATCCTTATCATTTTTATTATCCTTTTTTTTATTTTTCTATTTCTTTTAAATACCTCACTCCTATCAACCAGCCTCAAGAACTTGCCTTCAAATCTTTACCGCTCTAGGCCGCCTTAAGATTCTCTTCAATTGCTAGCTTTCCCAAGGATCTTCTATCATCTGAGTTCTTCTCATATTTGGTGAGAAAGAGAATAAAGAATCTCTATCTTTTAATCTACTATGTAGCTCACTGCTATTACTTGAACACCCACAGCTTCATAACAAACTCTTTGGCTTACCTGGTCACTACTCTCAATCTGTCTAAGTCCTTGTTGGAATCTTAACTGCTTCCATCTACTTGACAGCTCTCAACCTCTATCATAGTGCACTACTTGGTGTGTTTTCTAGCTGAATCTCTTTCTTCTACGAGTCCTCTGACTCTTGTGTTGTAGTCTGGTTTTGGTTCTTTATTTCATCAAAGAAATTCAGGTTCTCTTTTCATCAAAACTCCTTTGCATCTTCTAAGCCATATTTCTCAAGAAGAGCTGCCACGTAGTGGCTCTGGTCTAACTTAATACCATTCTTGCTCTTACTGACTTTCATTCCTAGCACCTGTTGCCCCAGACCAAGATCTTTTATCTTGAATTCCTTTTTGAGTGTCTCCATGACTCTATCTTTACCATTTCCAATGATGATAATGTCATCAACTTTTTCAAAAGAAATTGCATCCTTTCTCACAAAGAGACAAGGGTTTGCCTCGGATGTCTTGAAACCAATCTGTATCAGTTTCTGACTCATGGTATTATACCACAACCTAGCTGCTTGCTTCAATCCATACAGGGATCTATGCAGCTTGAGGACATATTCCCCTTTATCTGCTGAAAGAAAACTTCCAACACAGATTTTCTTCATGGTTTCTTGTTTAGTCTCTACTAACCATTCACAAAGACCATCAGGAATTGACATATAAACAGTCTCCTCCTCTCCAAGTTTTGCATTCAAGTATGCTGTTGCAAAATCAGCTTGTCTGATTTCTTCACCCAACTCCACTGCCAGAGCAATGATGTACCTGAAGGTGGACAGCCTTCCAGTTGGTGAGAAAGTTTCTTGGTAATTGATAACCTCTCTCTGCTTGAAGCCCTATGCAATGCATCTAACTTGGAACCTTTTCAAAACTCTATTTGTGTCAAACTTCTTGTTTAACACCAATCTAGACCCCAAAATGGTCTTTCCTTTTGGAACAGAATCCTGCTTAACCACTTCAAAGAAACTATTATTCTCCGGAGAATCAAATTCCTCAAAAATAGCACTCTTCCAGTTGGCTCTCTCATCAGAATTCATAGCTTGGCCAAAGCTATTTGGGTTAACCCTGTTACCCATTTCTGAACTCAACTCCAGGACTTCATTGAGCATACACTGTTCCTGAAATGTATTGTCCTCATATCCTGCGGCAGCATAATGGTACTTCCATTCCCCGTACCTATCAACTGGCACTCTAACCCTTCCACTCCTTCTAACTGGAGGTGTAGGCTCATCAGGTTCCAAATTAATGGACTCCCCTGAAGCGGGAACTAAACCCTCTGGTGGCACGTCTGCCAACTCTTCATCTTCTGGAACCACATGTTCCTCAGCCTTTGCTGGTGAAATAGGTGCTAATTCTATTTCTTGCTGTGACTTATTCACAACAACATCTTCACTCCTTTTGAGTGGAAAGGTACTTTCATCAAATTTTACATCCCTACTACGGATAACCTTTCTTGTCCCTGGACAATAGATCCTATATGATTTAATTATTAAATCATAGCCTAAAAGTGCGCCTGTTCTGGCTCTAGGGTCTAATTTTCCAACCATCTCATTATGGTGGACACTATAATAAACAAAGCAACCAATTGTTCTTAGGTGTGATGTTTTGGGGTACAACTTCCAAAACTGATAATGAGGACTCTTCCCATTAACACTTACAACGTTGTGCAACAGACAGACTATAAACATCAATTCATCCCATAAGAACTTTGGTAGACCAGATTGAGACATAATAGTTCTGACTTTGTCCAGTAGAGTCCAATTCAATCTCTCAACTATTCCAATATTCTGTGGAGTACTTGCAGTAGTGACTATATGAATGATACCATAATCTTTCAATAACCTCTCAAACTCTTTACTCACAAATTCACCACCTCCATTGGTAATAACCCTCTTGATCTCCTTCATCAGACCATTCTGTTTGCAGACTTTGAAGATTACAGAAACATCCTCTGTGGTCTGATCCTTAGATTGAATTGGTTTAACCCAAACATAATTAGTTGCAGTATCAACTAAATTGATGAAGTATCTTGCCCCAACAAGTGACTCTGGTGTGAATGGCCCTGCCAAATCAATGGAAAATTCCTCACTAGGAACATCAGTGCAATCTCTACTCTTAGAGAACACATTTCTAGTCTTAGCCCCCAAGGTAAAACTCTCACAGTTGCTGTCCTTTAACTTATGGCCACTTCTATTGTGAGCAACATTTCTCAGAGCTGAGAATTTGAACAAGCTTGAACACAAAAGCTTATTCTAAACTTTTCCACTAAGAAAAGCTCTCCCATCCATATCAATAACAAACCTATCTTCTTTAAGATAAAAAATTGGGAAAAATTTTTTCCACAACACTCCAAGAGACACAAGGTTATAAGGCAACTCTGGCACATAGAACACTTTCTCAAAAGAAATTTTGAAACCCAAGTGATTTGCAAGAATAAATTTTCCAATTCCCTTAATCTGAATTTTTCTGCCTTTCTGACAAATATTTACAACTCCATTGTAATCACTAAGATTTGAAAATAAATTTGGTTCAAAGAAAATGTGATCTGTACAACCAGAATCAATCAAAACAAGAACATCCTCCTTCAATCCTCCTAATAGGAAAGAAGCTTCATCAGTCACTGATAAGTTCTCATCTTTGAGGTTAAGATTACTCACTTCATAATCAATCAAGTCCATTTCTTGATCCTCATCAATTTTGGCCTTATTGTTGGGACCTTCTTCCCCAACAACCTTTTCCATTGGACCATCTAATGCCACCATTGCAATGTTTTCTGTAGTGAGATTGAACTCCTTGTCATTCTCTTTGGACTTCTTCCTCTTCTTGGACTCCTTGAAATCCTTAGCATAATGCCCCTTATTCTGACAATTATAGCATAAGACCTTGGAAAAATCCTTTTTTGACTTCTTGCAAGATTTTAAAGTCTTTCCAACAAGGGCTGTTCCACAGCCCCCCTTCATCTTGAACTGAAGATCATCCTTTTCAATCCTCTTCAGCACATCTTCCTCCACAGGAAGAGGATCCAATTGAGAAATAATTCTGACTAAAGAATAAAACTCCTTTGGTAGCTTCTGAAGTATTAAGAGTGAAAAACACTCAGGATCCATGTTAAGTCCTGATGAATTAAACTTGGCTATGCTAGACCTAGCCTCTGCAACAAACTGCTTACAATTTGAATATTTTAACTTGAATAGTTTATTGAAAGGTATACCCTTCTGGTGAACAGAATCACCAGCATACTTGGACTTAAGAAACTTCCAAAGGATGCCGCCCCTCCTTCTCTCATCTTCCCTAAGAGTATCAGCAACCCATGTCACATGATTCTCATCAAGATGCCTAAGGATGAGATGATAAGACTTTTTCTCCACTTCTGAACTGATCAAAGTGTCATCTGCATCCATTATCTCCTCACAACAGATGTTGTCCAGCTCACTATCCATAAGGACCGCCCAAGCATTATAATTCTGACTGTTCAGAAGTATCTTGGTGGAGCTAACATCAGGGATATAGGACATCTTCTTGGAAAACTTGAGGTCTTTGAGGTTCTCCAGAGTAAGGTACAAGGGTCTAGATGGCTTGGAAGTAATGATGATTCTGGTACTGATAATGTGTTATAATTATGGCCAGCAATTAGCTTAGGAAAATGAACAGTATTTAAAGCAAAAGAAATTCTGGACACCTTGTGTCAATAATTGCTAATGGGCTCTCACAATGGGGCAATACGTCAGATGATATTGTTGTTGAGAATATTGCATTAAACCAGATTGAATTCCGCAACATCACAACAGCAGTGAAGATACTCCAACACTGCATGGGTCAGAATCTGAGCGCACGCGCTCCAACACTCTTGCTGGTGATAATAGCAAAGTTGAGGTCACCCAAGTCAACCCATCAGTCAATCTTCGTACCACTCTTCTCTCATCAGCTAATCATTGTTCATTCACCCAATCCATCACCAACTTCAATCTCAATCTCCACCATTGACCCATCAACAACAATTGCAAAGTACTACTATCTGGTAATTTTGATTCAAGGCGCTTAATGGTTGAGACCTTAACTGACACTCAGAATCAACAGATCACCCCATTTGAGTCAACTAATGGTGTCAAGGTCACTTTGCTACAGTCCTGAAGATCAAAGTCATCACGCTTGTCCACTTTAACATGCTAGATCCAATGTTGTGCTGAGATTTAATTGATATAAATTCTCATTCCTGTTGGTTAAGATACTCATACTTGTTCAACCTGTTGTTCATTGGGCTAAACATCTCTTATCTTTTCTCATTTGAAATATAAGTGGTTCTGGTGTTTAGCCATCTCAATTATTCTACAGTTAAAAGCCAAAGCAACTCTCTCGAGATGATCAACTATTAATCATCACTAGGACCAGGGGGAGACAGCACAATGAGGACAATAATGCTCAAAACCCTTGTAGATTCATCCGCTCTTGAAAAAAGACAATTACTCCATCTGGAAAGTCAAGATAGAAAGCTTATTTGACCTACGAGGGATTCTCCACATCATGGAGAATGACAGCGGAAACGTCCAGCTGGATCCCATAATCAACAAAGATATGGCTCCTTTTCTGCTTGCAAAATTAGAACCAGCAACGCATACAAACATCATCAAGCCCAGCAACTTCAGAAATGCCAAAGAGATCTGGATTGAAACAAAAAATTACTTCGCCTCCTCCCAATCAGCAAATTGAGCAAGGTTCTTCAATTCATTCCTATATCTTCCCTTCAGCAAAGACAACATTGATAGGTTTGTAACCAACTTACAATTGCACCTCAACAAACTCTCCAAGGTTGGGATTGAATTGCCGTCTGACATCCTTGCTTATCTAATCCTATTCAAGTTTCCTCCAAATCTGAAGAACATGGCCTCCCAAATCATGCACGGCGACAAAGAAATAACCGTCAAAAAAGTGCTCAACCACTTGGTTCAACACAAAAATGAAATCAACGCCAAAGTCAAGGAAGGAGCAACATCATCAAAGGTGGACCTCAGTCTCTACTCTAACTACCCCAGGTGCAAAAACGGAATTCACAATCCTGAGGTACAGAACCATCCGTGAGAGAAGTGTTGGGTTGAACATCCCGAGCTTAAGCCTAAGGGATTTAAATCTTGAAAACCTGAAAAGAAGAAAAAGGAGGAGGTATCCAACTTCTTTTCCTTCTATCACTGCTTTGCACATACCCTACCCTCAAGTCAGGCCGTTTTCATTCTGGATTCTGGTTGCTCCATTCACATGCTAACCAACAAGAGCTGGTTCAAGAAATTGACATCAGAAGATGGATCAAACGTCATCAAAACAGGCAAACCAGGAGCTTTGTTGGCAATCATGGGCAGAGGGATGGCAATACTCAAGTCAACGCCAGGCACTCTTGAGCTCAAAGATGCAGCATGGACGCCTGAAGCTTGCGTAAACCTACTCTTAATGGGAGCATTCCTAGCTAAGGGCGCCAATCTGATAGTCAATGACTGATTCAGTCCACCCACCTTCAAACTCACTGCTAATCAAACCACTGTGCTTCAAGGAAGAATTGTAAACACTCTGCTGTACCTTGACATGGAGTGTAAGCAAAGTTATTTTGCCTCAAAAGATCCTCATCTTGAAGAAATCAACAAATTGCACCTGAAACTTGGCCATGCTGGAATTGCGAGAATGGAGAAATACCTCAAATCCACAATTCCCCAAAACATCAAAGGCTCTTTCTTGTGCGAAAGCTGCGAAAAAAGTAAAATCACCCGCGCCAGCTTCAAGGAACTGTCAAACAGGGCTGAAAAAGTGTTTGAAAGAGTTCATGCGGATCTGATTGGTCCAATCAACCCATTTTCCAAAAGTGGCTATCGCTAATCCCTTACATTAGTCAACAACTTCAGCGGATACATTGGCTCCTTCCCACTGAAGCAGAAGAACAAAGCCAGAGACATTATCAAGTTTGTAATCCTAAACAAGTACAACAAGCGTGGGTATTATCCTTTGGAATTCTGTTGCAACAGAGGCGGCGAATTCATCAATGCCAACTTAACCAGCTTCTTTGAAGACAAAGGAATACGACCAATAGTATCCAAACCTTACCATCCCCAGCACAACGGACGAGCTGAAAGAGAAAAAAGAACAGTTGCCAAATCTGTACGGGAAACGTTCTCTTCCTCAAGTCTTCCAAAGCACTATTGGCACAAGGTCATCAGAAGCTGCTCCTTGGCCTTAAACCAAATTCCCAACTCTGACGGGATCACTCCATGGGAGCTCATGCACGGAACCCAGCTGCCGGCGGATTATCTGAAACCCATAGGAAGCAAAGTGAATTTTCTCAACCTTTCAGACCTTCATCCTAAGAAATTCAATGAAAAAGGACTGCCAGGACGACTCATAGGCTATGCGCCTAAATTGCTGTCCTACCGTATCCTTACAACTTCCGGTAGCTTCATCAAAACCAGGAACGTCAGATTTAGCAAGTCTCAACTTCAGGCCTCCAAAGATTTTCCTTCAACCCAAGAGGACGACCAACAAAACACAAAACCCATTGTTGTCACCCAACCGGAAAACAAAACAACACCAGCGGATATTGATAAGGCAATTGAGCCCTCAATCAAATCAGAGTCCAACAACTTTCCTGAATCCTAAGAAGATGATGAGGAGGAAGAAAGTGTCATAGCAGAAGATCTCATTCCCAAGGCTTGACAACTCAGGAATCAATTGGAACTGAAACCTCCCAAGCGCTAAGGTTATTACACGGTTGAGACTCCCAAAACAGCTGAAGAGGCGCTGAAATCACCCGTATGGTCCAAATCACTACACAAAGAGCTTGACACATGTGAAGAATTCAAAGTATGGGAAGATTATGATGGTCCCAAGCCCAAAAACCTGCTCAACATAACCTATGCCTTCAGAGTGAAAGAAAACACACAAGGTGAGGCTCCAATATACAAATCTAGGGTTTGTGTACAAGGATTCAACCAAATGTATGGAATCAATTAGCTGGAAACTTACTTTCCGACCAGCAAAGTCGCGTCCCTTAGGGCGGTTTTTCTACTCGCGGTGGATCACAATCTCAATATGCTCCAGTTCAACGTCAAGGGGGCGTTCCTGCACGCTCCTCTTGATGGGGAAGTCTTGATCCGACACCCAACTGGCTCCTCTAGAAGATCTCCGATTCTCAAACTTCAAAAATCCTTGTATGGACTCAAGCAAGCCCCAAAAAACTGGTACAAGATGCTCAGCAAATGGATCCAGGAACAAGGATTCTATCCATCTGAAGCCAATCCCTGCCTATACATAGGAACAGATCAGGTCTCAGCCATATTCATCCATGTCAACAACCTACTGGTTGTGGGGAATGTAAAGAAGTTCAAAGACGCATTTCTGGGAAAATTCAAAAAATCCTCCGCACACACACCAAACACTCTATTGGGGATGAAGGTGGAAAGGTCCAAGGAAGAGATTAAACTCTCTCTGCCTCTTCATATAGAAAAAGGACTAACAGAGTTGAACATGGTGGACTGCAAACCGACAAACACTCCCTGCACGCCTGGAATTCACCTCATTACTGCCACCAATGAAGAAGTTGAAGAATTCAACCAACTGGGAGTCAGCTATTGGTCGCCAATAGGACAACTCAACTTCATTGCCGGGCTTTCCCAACCAGATATAAGTTTTGCTGTATCCTCTCTTGCCAGATTCTCTGAAAAACCCGGTATCTCCCACTGGAATGAACTCCTCAAAGTCTGGAAGTACCTAGCCAACACCAAAGACCAATGCTTGCTAATCTCACAAAGAAACAACTCCGATAATCTAGTGTGTTACAGCAACTCAACATGGGCTGACAATCCCATCACTTGAACCTCTCAAACTGGGTTCATTTGCTTCTTTCAAGGCTCTCCACTGTTTTGGACCAGTCAACAACAAAGGAACATTACATAATCTTCTACAGAAGAAGAATGTAATGCACTCAGCAACGGTCAACTAGAATGTAGATGGATAAATCCTCTCATCCACAAACTGTGGAGAACACCAATCCTACCCAGCCTCCACTTAATCAACAATAAAGGCCTAGACAACAAGATAAAAAATTTTGGAAGTAACTCAAAAACCAAATTCATAGATCTGCAGACAAAGGGACTTAGGGAAGATCTTTCAAACGACTCAATCAGAATCCAAAAAATCAGGTCTGATAAAATGGTTGCAGATAGTCTTACCAAAGCTGCCAACAAGTTGTCATTACTCAGACTGGTTCACCATGTTATTACATGAATTCACTGCGCATTGAATCAAGGAGGGGTGTTGAGAATATTGCGGTAAATCAAATTGAAGTCCGCAACATCACAACAGCGGTGGAGATACTGAAACACTTCATGGGTCAGAATCTGAGCACACACGCTGTAAGACTCCAAACAGTGCTAGGCCATGGCAGTTCTGTGGAGGGGAAAGGTGCTGTTTAGGCTGCCCTCCTGAGTGTTACAAAAATATTTAAATGTAACCAAGATCAAAATCCAGAACCTGGTAAACAGGGGACCAAATGTAAGAGGATAAAGATTATAGTAGTTGGTAGCTGGGGAAACAACACTATCTGAGGCAAGATGGTGCCGGGGAAAACTTGAATAGAAGAATTCAAGGTTTGTTCAGAGTTCAACAAGACAAGGCAATTGTAAGTAACAACGCCCACAAGCAAATAGCTCTGGTTGTCAGCAGAAGCTTAGGAAAGATCAAATCAATCCCAAACAACCTCCAGGTTCTCAATGAACCTGCCCAAATCTCCGCAATCAAGCGCTTGAAGGGTACCAGATAACTGTGGGTGGCTGCACAAGACAAAGCTAATTGTTTGAAGAAGCTCTAGAAGCAAAACAATAACTGATTCAAACAAGAATAACCCAGCACTTCTCAAGGGACTCAAGAGTAGCGTGGCAGAATTCAAATTCAAAAGAAATGAAGGGAGGTTTAACAATCCAGGTTTTAAGCTTAATAATGTTGGATTGCTGATAGCAGAGTGAATGAAAGCTAAACAAGGAGGGCTGTCACAAGACCAGCATCAGTTATGAGAAAGAACATTAAATGAAAAGAAAAGAAGAACAAAAGAAGAAAAGAAAATAATTGAGAAATAGTGAGAAAGAATTGAAGAAGGAAACAAACATTGAGCAACAAGCAGAAATAGCCGAGTTGCCAAGTTCTTCACAAGATGTAGTTGAGTGTGCTTTTGTAGCAGATTGGAGTGACAGCAACCAAAAACTTTGAAGTGAACCAAGGCGTTAGACATCAAATAAGAGAAAGAGGCGGCAACAATCACAGTCTTAACAGTCAGAACTTGACAAGATTGTAGAAGCGGATTTGGGTTTGATGAGTTAAGAGAAGTTGAATGTAAGTCAAAGCAGAAAGAAGAGTAAGTGAGAAGAATAGGATGAAGAAGAAAGAAGAAAAGAAGAGTCGAGATGGGAGAAGAGTTGATTCATGGGAGTGCCGTATTTGAGGAGTCAAGAGGAACTCAAGTGGTTGAAATCAATTTTCTGCCCTCTCATGTTTGTCCAAGTAACATGCGTGAGGTTGAGAGTAGATGTGAGTTGGAGAACATTCGTGTGACATGCGGCGTGAATTCATGCTAGAAGTAGGAGGCGCGCGGAGATGACAGAGATAATGCAAGCACAAGAAGACAAGAAGAAGGAAGAAAAGAGGACAAAGAAAAATAGAAAGAGAGAGAGGAAAAGTAGAAAGAAAAAGAATAAGAAGAGAATGGAAGGGCAGAGGTGATGGGTTATTTAACACCCCCCCGTGACTTGTAAGACTGATGTTGGAGCAGAAAATAAGAGATTTATCAATTGTAAGAGCAAGTAAAGTGAACTGAGTGGAAGATCCTTAGTGAGACCATCGGCCTTCAGGTTGGTAGAAGGGATTAAATCAATAACAAGATTTCCGAGTTTGAGTTCTTCCCTGAGCGCTTTGGTTTTTATATCAATGTGACGAGTCTTGGAATTGCATCCAAAATTCTTGAGCTTATCATTGAGGCCTTTGTTGTCTATGAAGTGTTGACTCGGAGTGATTTTTGAATTCCAGAGTTCGCCACGAGTCCTCTCATCCAGATTGCTTCCAGGAATGAGTCAACAAGTGGATTAAGTTCGGCTTTGGTCGTTGAGTGTGTGACGTTACGTTGACAATAGCTGCTCCAGGAGATGAGAGAGTTAAAAAGAAGGGATAGATGGCCTGATTGGGATCGCCTGGTTTCAAGGTAGTCGCTCCAGGTGGCGTTGCTGTAGCATTGAATCTGAGTGTTGGTGTGGTGAACCTGCAGAGTGAGCTTGAGGTCTTTTGTTGATTTTAGATACTTCCAGCATCTTTTTACTTCTCTCCAGTGACAAATACCTGGTTTTTCCCAAAACCTGGCAAGGCTTGAAATGGCAAAGCTGAGGTTGGGACGGGTCAGGCAAGCAATGTAATTGATAAGGAAGACAGCTGAGCGGTAGTTGATTTTCAGGGCCTTAAATTCTTTGTGTTCTTCATTGCTGGCTTGAGTCAGATTGATATTTGCAGTGAGTGGAATAGAGGCTGGTTTGCAATTGGTTAAGTTTAGCTCCTCAAGTCCGTGTTTGATGTTTTTGGGTTGAGAGAGGAGAATTTTATTGCCCAAGCATTCAAATCTCATTCCTAAGATAGTGTTTTGTTTGTGGTGGCTGGAATTGGGAAATTGTTTGAGAAATTTTTCCTTGAAGTTATCCCCAAGACCAACAAGGATAAGGTTGTCGACGTGGAAGAAGAGAACGGAGTTTGAAGCTGAGTGAATGTACAAGCAGGGGTTGGAAACAGATTCATGAAATTGTTGTTCTTGAATCCAAGAAGTTAGGGTCTGAAACCAATTGGCGGGCGCTTGCTTCAAGCCATAGAGCAATTTGCGTAGAATGAGGAAATCGGATTTGCGATTTGAGCCTTTGGGTTTCTTGATGATGACTTTGTGGGATAAGGGGGCATGAAGAAAAGCGCTCTTCACGTTGAATTGAGAGATAGGAAGTGAGTGAAACAAACCAAAGAGAAGAGCAATCCAAAGAGAGGCTGCTTTTCCAGTGGGAGAGAAGGTATCTTGGAAGTCAAGACCATAGATTTGGTCAAACCCTTGAACACATAATCTACTCTTGTACACTAGTGGGTCTCCGTGGCAGTTGTCCTTGAGGAGATATACCCACGTTGTATTGAGAGGATTGGCAGGCTTGGGACCATTGTAATCTTCCCAAACGCTGAGAGATTCAATACCATCAAGTTCAACATTCATGGAGAGTTCCCATTTTTGACTATCTTGACATCTCTTTGCTTGTTTTTATGTTCTGGGCATGTAATAATGATGGTACCCATAGCGCTGAGGGGGATTTAGATTTGAACGATCACAAAGAGAATACCTGGGCGCAAGCTGCTCAGCCAGTTCTTCAGAGTGATTGGATTCGGAGTTGGAAAGAGAGTTGTTAAGAGGTTGAGGTGAAAGGACGGGGGAAGAGTCAGAATTATTGGAAGAGGATTTGGAGGGAGTATTGTTGAGTGGTGGGATGGGAGGAGACAGGGTTGAGGGAACTTCAGGAAGATTGTTGTCCATCTCAATTAGCAAGGAGTCTTTGGGAACAATTGGGTCAAACAACATCTTAGAGAAGTCGCCGATTAAGAAACTGAACATGCTTGGAGGAGATGATAGAGTTGTCAGGCTTTAAGATTTGATAAGACAGAAAGTTTGGGTTATAACCCACAAGGGTTCCAGGAAGACCACGGTCCTTGAACTTCTCGCCGCAATTGATTTGATTGTCAAGATAAACAAGCTTGGACCCAATAGGATGGAAGTATCGAGTAGGAAGGGATTTTTTGGTGAAGAGTTGATAAGGAGACAGGGAATTAGGAGATTTGGGAATTTGATTTAGGGAAAGACAAGCATATTTAGCAACTTCCGCCCAGAGATTGAGGGGAAGCCTAGAGCTTTAAAGAATTGCTCTTATTGACTCCGTTAACATTTGGTTTTCACTTTCTACCCTTCCATTGTGTTCATGATGGTACGGTTTGGTAATTAAGTGCTGAATGGAGTTGATTTTGAAGAAATCCCTGAGTTTGGACAAAGTGAATTCACCGCCTCTGTCGGTGCAAATGGTGGCAGGGAATCAATCTTGTTTTTGCTTCTCATGATTTAAGATGATTTGAAGCTGAAGGCAGGCGTTGGATTTATATTGAAGAGGGATGGCTGCAATATATCCAGAAAAATTGTTGATGACGGTCATGATGTAATTCATATTGTTTCAGGAGGAAGGAGTAATCGGACCAATCAAATCCACATAAAGTCCTTCGAAAGGTCTTGAAGAGGACATTGATGTATTTTTGAAAGGAATTTTTGAGATCTTGGAAAAGACGCAATCTTTGCACTGAAATTTGGAAAGGTTTTTGGAGGATAGGGATGGAAAGAGATTTTTGAGTCAAGAGACACTCGCATGTCCAACGGATTGGTGCAAGGTCTTAATTTGAGTCAGATCCGGATCCTTGAGTAGGAGATGACAGAATTTTGCATTGTTGCCAATTCAAGAGGGAGGATTGAGGATAAATAAATTCTCCCGGATGAATCCAGAAAACACCAGTTTTGATTCAGAAAAGAGATGGAATTGGTTCTTGGAAGAAGTGAGCAAGCAGTTCTTTGCAGCAATTAGTTCGCCAGGGCTGATCAGGTTGACCACAAGATTGGGAACAAAGAGAAAATTGCTAAGAGTGACTGAGGAACCCTTCCACGACAGCTTAAAAACTTCTTTACCCTTGATGGGTAATCTGGCTCCTTCCTTCCCGGTATTGATGAAGTCATTGGAGCTTAGGTGATTGTGTTGGGAAAAGAAGAGAGGGGAGTTGAACATATGACAAGAGGCACAAGAGTCAATGATGATTTGGTTTAAGGGATTTACTTCTTTGATCCACGTGGTGAGAAGAGCCATGTAATGCGCAACTTCCTTCGCTTTGGACTGGGTGTTAAGTTGAGCTCTCCATTGTGCTTGTGATTCCTTCCACCAGTCAGGAGCGATGTGTTTGTGCAGATTCCAACACTTGCTTTTGGGGTGATCAGGTGATTGAGGGTTGTGATATCCCCTTCTGCATCTAAAATCAGCTGGGACAGGTTTCTTTGGCGGCCGAGAGGAGATTAGAGCAGTGTTGCTGAGTTTGATTTCCTTGGATTTCACCTTGGTTTCATTGTCTAGCTGGGTGAGATGATTCAAAACAAGGTCCATGGTTACAATTTTGTTGGAGTGCATGATTTGTTGACGTAGGGAGTGGAGAGAAGAGGGAAATTTGAAAAGAATAAGATATGAGAGAATGTCATTGGGAAGATGTATGCCAACATCAACCATCTTTTTAAGAGAGATTTTGGTTTCCGTGATAAAAAGATTGATTGCATCAGGCTTGAATTGCTGATACAAGAACTTGTTGAAAACTTGGGCTCGATTTTCTGTTTGAGAGGAAGAAAAGCGTTCTTTAATCGTTTTCCAGAGGAGTCAAGCCAACGATATGTTGGCCGAGTTCACCACATTATTGTGGGTGATGGAGTCTATGCGCAAAAGGAGGATTACTCTGGTTTCCATATCATCAACGGGGCTGAGACTTTTTTAATTGTCTTCCAGGGCTTCCTTGATGCCTTTGAGCTTGAGAAGCATAGACATCTTGTCTTTCCATATGGAGTAATTTTTGTCAGAGAGTATGGGTACAGCTTCAAGAGCGGCCTTGAGAATTATTTGCCTGAAGCCTTTGTTGCTGGATCCCTCCATTGTTTCAGTTAGGTTTGTCAGACGTATCTTTGGCTTTTAACCGTGTTGAATTGCTGATAGCAGAGTGAATGAAAGCTAAACAAGGAGGGCTGTCACAAGACCAGCATCAGTTATGAGAAAGTACATTAAATGAAAAGAAAAGAAGAACAAAAGAAGAAAAGAAAATAATTGAGAAATAGTGAGAAAGACTTGAAGAAGGAAACAAACATTGAGAAACAAGCAGAAATAGCGGAGTTGCCAAGTTCTTCACAAGACGGAGTTGAGTGTGCTTTTGTAGCAGATTGGAGTGACAGCGACCAAAGACTTTGAAGTGAACCAAGGCGTTAGACGTCAAATAAGAGAAAGAGGCGGCAACAATCACAGTCTTACCAGTCAGAAATTGACAAGATCGTAGAAGCAGATTTGGGTTTGATGAGTTAAGAGAAGTTGAATGTAAGTCAAAGCAGAAAGAAGAGTAAGTGAGAAGAATAAGATGAAGAAGAAAGAAGAAAAGAAGAGTTGAGATGGGAGAAGAGTTGATTCATGGAAGTGCCGTATTTGAGGAGTCAAGAGGAACTCAAGTGGTTGAAATCAAGTGTCCGCCCTCTCATGTTTGTCCAAGTAACGCGCGTGAGGTTGAGAGTATATGTGAGTTGGAGAAAATTTGTGTGAAACGCAGCGTGAACTCATGCTAGAAGTAGGAGGCGCGCGGAGATGACAGAGATAATGCAAGCACAAGAAGACAAGAAAAAGGAAGAAAAGAGGACAAAGAAAAATATAAAGAGAGAGAGGAAAAGTAGAAAGAAAAAGAATAAGAAGAGAATGGAAGGGCAGAGGTGATGGGTTATTTAACAAATAAAACCTCTTCAGTCAAACGTGACTGGTTCCAGAAAGATAACCAAACGATGATCAGGAACAGTATGGTTGGATAAATGGGATCAGGAGTGGTGTTACACACTCAAGAATTCAATTAGTCAAATTCTTCTTCAACCAGCAAAGCTATTAGTTGGTGATAAGGATCAAGGATCAAGGGGTGTGAGTATGGAGGCCCAAGGATCAAGGGGTTTGAGTATGGAGGCTCAAGGATCAAGGGGCAATCATAGATATACCCGGATTTTTGTCTCAGATAAAGGGGAATGAAGACCCCACAGATGATGTATTGCAAGGTGAAAATGATGATGACCTTCATTGGTATGGTAGGATGTGATGATGATGATACCCTCTGCTGATGTGCTGATAGGATCCGCTGATGTGCTCCAAAAGGCAGGGGTGAGCCCCTCCTTATATGGGCAGGAGGCCCTGTTAGACTATGTACAAGGGATACTACAAATGGAGCGGAAAAAGAAAGAATTTTTTTTTTGATTTTCAGATTTCTAGGTGATCAGAAAAATTTGATCACGCAGGCCGGTGGGAATCCGGCCTGCCTGACGGGGATGGGATCTATCTTCATCCCTTCACCTATCCTGCGTCCATCTGTGGATGGACGCGGGCAACAATACCAGAATCACCCCCCCCTCCTCAATGGCAGAAGGGGTGGGAAAGGAAAACGGATCAGGCCGCCCACGGGTGTCTGCGGGCGGTAGATGTCACTCTCCCACCCCCACCCAAAGATGGAAGGGGGTGGGAGAGTGTCAGGAGGGATGATGGCGATGGATTGTTGGTTGATGATGGGATGAATGAGGGATACTTGGCGCTTGTTGACGGGTTGTGGTGATGGAATGGTTGACGACTTGAGTGTGAGTAGTGCCGCTAGTAGGATGATAACTGGTACTACTGATACTACTAGGAACGGGTTCTCAAACGTCACCTTGGGATCCCAACAATAGGTATTGAAAGTCTTGATTTCTTGATCCTCGAATAGATCTTCAAGATTGTTCAAGGTCAAAGGTAGACAGCAAGTCGGGGCTGCTCTCGGGTGCGGCTCCGTCACTTGGTCCTGGAAGTGGTCGCCAGCCAAGGGGCAATCAGGCTGCCGGATTGCTTGGGAGCAGAGATGGGATTCATGGAAGATTTTCTTACACCAATAGACAACAATCAGGAAAGTGGCAATGACGTCGATGAGGATGGGTGATAGGTTTGAAAAAGGATGGGATGAGTCAAATTAACAATCTGATGCTTGGTTTGCATGGGATAATTTCATGGGGTTCTGGGGCTCAATGATGGATGAGTTGGAGTGAGGAAGATTTTGGAGATGGATTGGGGGTTGAGGTTTGTAGATGAGATCTTGGGCCAAGCGGGTCTTGGCCTGCGCGTTTGGCCAAAAGGAAGGGGGGGAACAAAGAGAGAATGGATTGAACGCAATGCCTAGGGGATGCGACCAACAGAGGCCTGTCCTAGACTACTGGGACAGGGGAACACTTGGCAGGATGAGGGAATTGGAGGAGTGATACTGATAAAAAAAATTCCAATTTTTTTTTTTGAATAACACCCAAATAAAAGAATTGTAAAAAATTTTTTGAATTTTTCCGCATCTGGTCCAGGGTGTCCAGGTTTGGTCACCACATCTCTCCCCAACTTACAGACTGTCCTTAGTCTGCATCTGAGCTTGATTTCATAAAAAACAAGAAAGGAAAGATGATCAAACACAAGAAATGGCCATTTGATCTTGATGGTGATTGAAAAAGAATATCTTGATCCATCCAAAGAAAATCCTAGAGTTGACTGCAATAAAATAAAGAAGGCTTCCCAGGTGCTCACATATGTGGCATACAGTAGAGTTTCACAACAAAACGCAGCAGATGACCCTGGTGGTGCAGAATTGGGAGGACTTACTTCTGATCAAAGTTGCCTCTACAACAATGAAATTTCTTGACCTGATCAGCAGAGAACCATCTGGCCATCTGAGTACCATCCAGTTCCTCCAAAAGATATGATCCACCTCTGACTTGACAGACCACTTGGTAAGGACCATTCCAGCAATTGGAAAAAGGATTTCCCCACTGAGTTTCCAAGGATTGGTTGTAAGCTAAAACTAGATCACCAGGATTCAAGGGGTCCCTGACTCAATTGGAATTCTTATCCTCCCAATACTGGACTGATTTTTCCCTTGACTCCATCATTTTCTGATAAGCTTTGCCACAAAAATCTTCACTTTTCTCCAGTTGTTGGGATCTGGCAACCAATAGATCAGTGGTGGAAGAAACCTTTTCCCAAGAAATACCTAAGAAAGATTCCATTTCCAGATCAAGAGGAAGGAAAGCCCTTTGTCCAAAGATAATTTTGTAAGGTGATTAGCCAGTGGTTTGCTTAGTTGAGATTTGATTGGAGAAGAGGACCAGAGGAAGAAATTTGCAATAATTCTTTCCACTTTCACCAGCCAACTTGACAAGAGCAGCCTTCAAAGGGGCATGGCCTCTTTCAACCATGCCTTTTCCTTCAGGATAATAAGGAGTGGTCACCCTATGTTGACCAGGAAGTGATTGGATCATTTTGGCCAGTTTGCCACCAAACTCAGAGCCACCATTGGTTGAATAAGATTGAGACAAGCCATAACGCATTGTCCAAGTCTTGTAAATAAAAGCTGCTACTGATTCAGAGCTGAGGTTCTTAAGAAATTTTGCTTCAAACCATCCAGAAAAATCATCTCTAGCCACAATGAGGTACTTAGCTCCACCAGCCTTAATGTGAACCACATCCATAGCAATCCTTCCAAAGACAGTGGACTCTCCAGTGGGATAAAAAATTTCAGCCGGGCGCCTAAGATCACGTTTCTGACATACTTCGCAACTCTTGCACCATTGAGAGACTGATTTCTTCAAAGATGGCCACCATAATTGTTTGGATATACACCAATAGGTCTTGGTTTTGCCGCAATGCCCAAGGCCTTCATGGAGAATTTTCAGGATTGAATCTTGCTTAGCGGGGATTGTGAAAACAATTAGAGCACAAGGATTGCCTCTTTTCTAAGCCTAGTACCTTGGACAAAGAAATTGGAGGACTTCCTTTTGAGTGATCAGAAATCTTTAGCGGAGAGATCAGGAGGCCTTTGGATAGTGGAAAGGTACTGCTCTAATTTTAGCCAGAAACCTTTTTAGCAGCCAGAATAATTTTGAGAGGAAAAGGTGAAAACTGGACAAATTAAAGGCTGCTCCTTGTCAAAGTCCACTCCAAAATCCAATTCTTCGTCTCCAAGGGGGATTCAAGATAAACCGTTGGGCATGGTGAAGGATTTTCCAGGCCTATGAACAATATCAAACAAGAAAAGCTGGATAAAGGCCACCCAATGGGTCATAGGAGCATTTGGGAGGCTGGGGGCATTGATCATTTTGATGATGGATTGTGCGTCAAATTTTAACTTGAAGTGTTGGCCCCAGAGGACAGTTTGGAGTTTCTTCAACATTTGGGCCACACCACAGAGTTCAAGTTTTGGTTGGGAGTACCTGGATTCTACATCTGAAAATAACAGGGATTCATAGAGAGCAGGAAGGTCCCAACCATTTTTATCTTCCTGGGTGGGGACAGCCCCAACAGATTGATAACTGGAATCAACAGCCAATTTGATCTTGCCAGCTCCTGGTCCGTAAGCAATCTTCCTCAAGACTATGTCTTTGCCAACCATCATTTTGAGCCGCTGAAAAGAATGTTCACACTCTTGGGTCCAGATCCACTCAACATCTTTTCTGGTCAGGCAACGTAGGGGAGCACAGATTTTGGATAGAGATGGGATGAAAAGTTGAACATAAGTGACAACACCTAGAAAACCCCTGACTTCAGTTGGGTTGATGGGAGTAGGCCAAGAGAGGATTTTGTTGATCTTGGATGGAGCCATCCTTCTTCCTTCCTTGCAGACCACATGACCAACAATTTCCAGAGCAGGGACACAGGCAGCCAATTTGGATCTGGAGACAGTGAGGCCAGATTATTCAATTTGGAACAGGACCCTTTCCAAAGTGGTCGCATATTCCCAGATAAATTGACGGATTCCTGAATGCCAGGGTAAGAGCTCATTGTTATAGTCAGAAACTGGTTCTTTAATTCCACCGCCATCAATGAAGATACCAGCATGATTGGGGATTTCATCCTGGAGGATCCAAACCATCTGAGCCTGATAGACTGCAACTGAGTTGGTGGCGCCTTGAGGCAATTGAGTAAGCTGGAAGTGACCAAGAGGAGTATTGAATGTGGTGAGAGGGCAAGAAATTGGATGTAAGGACCGTTTGTCATAGCCACCCATAATACCACCTAGACCATAGCAAGCTCTCTTGGAGAAGGATTCAACAAACTCTTCAGTAGCAGGGTGAATACCAGAGTCTTTAATAGTAACCTTATTTAGCGGCTGGAGATCATGAACTATTCTAAGTTTACCGTTACTTTTAAGGACACAGAAAACAGGACTGGAACAGCTAGAATTTGACTGTTCATATAAACCGGTTTGGACTTGTTCCCAGACCAACTTGATGAACTCGTCAACTTTGGCAGCAGGGATTGGGATATTTTTCTTTTGCCAGGGATCATGTTCTACTACAGGAATGATATAAGGCAGACCATAGGACTCTTTCAAGAGACCTCTCTCTTCTTCACAGAAAGAAATATCTTTTTCCCTAAGAGCCAAGACATTTTTTATCAAATACAACTCATCAGGTAGAAGCCATCCATCTGGTCCAAAGTTGACTACTCTCAGACATTCTTCAGTGACACGGCCAGAGGGGATGAATGGACCAGAAAGAGATCAAGGTAAACCACAGTAAGGATTGCGGGATAGAGGAGGACGCCTAAGAGGAGGATTGAGATTGAGAGGAATTGGTTGGTTGACTGGTTAGATTTTCCTGGCAACTGGTTTATATTTGGAGGCAAAAGAGAGCAGTTCCTGTTTTTGCCAAGAGTTGACCAGAGCAATCTGACTATGGGGACTGAGACCAAGTTTGATGTTCCACAACGTTTTCGAAAGGTGCCTTTTACATAAAAGAGGTCCCAGGGGATAATGCATTGCTCACATGTGTGGCACAAGGTAGGGTTTCAAAAATTATAGTAGTAGGATACCCCGGTGGTGCAAAATTGGGAGGACTTACTTCTACCCCAATCTGCCTCCACTGAAGCCTATATTCTTCCATAAAAAAGCCGCTAAAAATAGGATCAAGATCAGGATCTAGTTTAGACTTGTTGTGGAGATTTGAATTGGAACTGAAAGAAGGTTGATTAGGAATAAGAGTACAAGGAAAAGAAGAAACAACAGATGAAGAAGAAATATTTTTATATTTTTCCATTTTGTTTTGTTTTTGATTTTTGATATTTTTGAGATCAGAGGAAATTGTTGAAAAGAAAGAGAAATAGGCCTTGGGGATGAGGGTTGACCCTTGAGTTGAAGTTTGAGGCTGAAAAGAACTACAACTATTAGTAGGATCAACTACTCCCATAAAAAAAGAGAAGAACTGGAATTATCCTTCTGTTTAGGAAAATTACCAGGGAAATCTCTTTCCCAGCAACCAGAATCCAAAGAACAAAGAGGAACCTCAATTTTTCTACCATTGGAATCCAGGAGGAGAATTCTCTCCCCAACATGATTGGAAAACATCAGAGTTGCTCCAAAATCGATTAGGAAAGGTCAACCCAAGATCATAGGTCCATTGAAGCATGTGATCCAGAAATGACAAGTTCCAACAATGTTTTGGCCAATCTGGACTGGGACGTCTTCAACAATCCCAACCAATTTGCAAGACTGGTTCCCTATTCCATAAACTGAAGAGGTGAAGCTGACCCTAGGGCTGAGTTTGAGTTTGCAGGCCATAGCGTCCAAGATCAAGTTGAGCTGAGAGCCAGAGTCAACAAGGAGCAAGACTTTTTTAGCTGATTCATCAAGATGGCAGGGAAGAAAACCAAGAGGACATGAGTAAAGACTAGAATCAGAAGAGGGATCTGTTCCACCAGAGTCCTCTATCAAAGTTCCAGAGGAGACCTTGAATTCCTCAGGACCAATTTCCACACGTTGACGCGAAACCCATTTCTTCATTCCTTCAGCAACAGATGGAGAGATCAATAGGAGTTCAGCCACAGATAGATTGGGAATTTTAATATCAGAAATTTTCTTTAATACCCCTTCCACAGCATTGGGGTGATCTTTAGAAATTCCCCTCTCAAACAAAACTTTGGGCTGGGTGGAGGGAGGAAGATCGGGTGAAGCAGGAACAGGATTGGGGGATTGAGGAGGTTTGATAGATGAGGGAGGAGGATCAGGGTGATCTTGAGACCTTTCCATGAGTGGTTCCTTTTCCACCTCCATGTCTTCTACATCAGAAGAGGGCTCAGGTGAGGATCATTGTTTGGATGGTTTTTGGAGGATTGAGGTTGGCAGGGAAGGAGCTTTATGAGGTTTGGGCTCCTCATGTTGCTTCCTCGCTGGATTGGATTGGTAAGTACCAACCAGAGAAGAGGAGGAAATAGCTGGGGGATACCAGGGTTGAAGAGTACCACAAGAAGATTGGAAATCCACAGAAGCCAAGGATGCCTTCATAGGAGGGGGTGGCTGATAAGAGGCCACCACATGACAAATGGGGCAAGATGAATCAAAGGGGATTAGGGAACCATTAGGAAGAAAAAAGTTATTCCCTTTTTGCTCTAATAATTTTTTGTCTTTTTCCTTCTGGAGCTTGAGACATTGACCGGTTCCATGGCCTTCCCTGTGGCAATAATAACAGACTATGGTATTTTTAGGAACAGCACTAGAAGGTTTAGGAACAGCAAGAGAGGAAATCTTTTGATCCATTTTTTTCTCAAAGGCTTTGAGCAGTTTGGTGATCTCGTCCATTGTAGCAGTTTCTTGGTTAGGCTGAGGGTTCTTGGGCCTGCAATTGGATTCCATTTTATTCATGATCTTGTTTGACTCTTTGAAAGAGGGGGCATGGACTGGTTCAGTGGTTTTAGGCTTTTCAAAAGTGGGGGCTGTTTGACCTTTCATGACTTTATCCACCACTCCCCTAAGGATAAGGAAACCGGGGAGCTTGAATCAATTATCCCTGGTAGTGATCATGGATCCCAAATTGACCAGTTTGTCCTTGATTCTTTCCTGCACTCCAAGAGAAAAAGATTGGAAAAATTGGACTCAAATTTTGTCCACTGTGTTGATGTGATTGTTTTGGACAAGGCAGAATTGGATGGGATCCCAAAATTTCCTAAAGGACTGATAATTGGAAGCTGAAGCCATTCCACCATTGGAGACCCACTGAGAGACAAGGTTATCTAGATCCTGCAAAGTAAATCGTGCTACATCTATTTTTCCCCAATATGCCAACATTGCTCCCCACAGCAGGGTCCAGTTATTCCATTTGAAACCTTCAAATGACTCGATGATTTTCATAAATTCATCAGAGGAGATAAAAAACTGTAACTGGTAGGCCATATTGAATTTGCTAGCCCCTTCCACCAAAGCAGCCATCTTGTACTAGTCCAAGAAGCCTTCCACATTTGTCCCATTGAATCCTAAGTTCTTGTTCTGTGGCTTGGTCTTAACCATCTTAGGACAAGTAGAAGAGTTGCTGGTGGATTCCATTTTGAAAAAGTTTCCTAAAAGATCCAAGGAACAGATTTCCACAGTGGCTCACAAATTTAGCAAGAGTAGGGTTTCTCACAAAACAACAAGTATCTTTCCCAGGCGGTGCACAATTGGGAGGACTTACTTCGAGAACAAGTTTCCTCCACGGATCTAGATGATGACAGAAAAAAAAGAAAGAGATTGGATTAAAAAGTTGATGATTATTGGGACTGTAAATCCCAAGGTTGCTGGTTCAATCCCGGCCCGGGGGACCAAATGTAAGACTCCAAATGGTGCTAGGCTGTGGCAGTTCTGTGGAGGGGAAAGGTGCTGTTTAGGCTGCCCTCCTGAGTGTCACAAAAATATTTAAATGTAACTGAGATCAAAATCCAGAACCTGGTAAACAGGGGACCAAATGTAAGAGGATAAAGATTATAGTAGTCAGTAGCTGGGGAAACAACAAAATCTGAGGCAAGATGGTGCCGGGGAAAACTTGAATAGAAGAAGTCAAGGTTTGTTCAGAGTTCAACAAGACAAGGCAATTGTAAGTAACAACACCCACAAGCTAATAGCTCTGGTTGTCAGCAGAAGCTTAGGAAAGATCAACTCAATCCCAAACAACCTCCAGATTCTCAATGAACCTGCCCAACTTTCCACAATCAAGCGCTTTAAGGGTACCAGATAACTGTGGGTGGCTGCACAAGACAAAGCTAATTTTTTGAAGAAGCTCTAGAAGCAAAACAATAACTGATTAAAACAAGAATAACCCAACACTTCTCAAGGTACTCAAGAGTAGCATGGCGGAATTCAACTTCAAAAGAAATGAAGGGAGGTTTAACACTCCAGGTTTTAAGCTTAATAAAACCTCTTCAGTCAAACATGACTGGTTCCAGAAAGATAACCAAAGGATGATCAGGACCAGTATGGTTGGATAAAGGGGATCAGGAGTGGTGTAACACACTCAAGAATTCAATTAGTCAAATTCTTCTTCAACCAGAAAAGCTATTGGTTGGTGATAAGGATCAAGGATAAAGAGTTTTGAGTATGGAGGCTCAAGGATCAAGGGGCAATCATAGATATACCCGGATTTTTGTCTCAGATAAAGGGGAATGAAGACCCCACGGAAGATGTATTGCAAGGTGAAAATGATGATGACCTTCACTGGTATGGTAGGATGTGATGATGATGATACCCTCTGCTGATGTGCTGATAGGATCCGCTGATGTGCTCCAAAATTCAGGGGAGAGCACCTCCTTATATGGGCAGGAGGCCCTGTTAGATTATGTACAAGGGATACTACAAATGGAGCGGAAAAAGAAAGAATTTTTTTTTTTGATTTTCAGATTTTTAGGTGATCAGAAAAATTTGATCTTGCAGGCCGGTGGAAATCTGGCCTGCCTGGCCGGGGTGGGATCTATCTTCATCCCTTCGCCTATCCTGCGTCCGTCTGTGGACGGACGCGCGGGAAAATACCAGAATCACCTCCCCCTCCTCAAAGGCGGAAGGGGTGGGAAAGGAAAATGGATCAGGCCGCCCCCGGGTGTCCGCAGGCGGTAGATGTCACTCTCCCACCCCCACCCAAAGATGGAAGGGGGAGGGAGAGTGTCGGGAGGGATGATGGCAATGGATTGTTGGTTGATGATGGGATGCATGAGGGATACTGGGCGCTTGTTGACGGGTTGTGGTGATGGAATGGTTGACAACTCAAGTGTGAGTAGCGCCGCTAGTAGGATGAAAACTGGTACTACTGATACTACTAGGAACGGGTTCTCAAACGTCACCTTGGGATCCCAACAATAGCTATTGAACGTCTTGAGTTCTTGATCCTTGGATAGATCTTTGAGATTGTTCAAGGTCAAAGGTAGACAGCAAGTCAGGGCTGCTCTTGGGTGCGGCTCCATCACTCGGTCCTGGAGGTGGTTGCCGGCTGAGGGGTGATTGGGCTGCCAGATTGCTTGGGCGCGGAGATGGGATTGATGGAAGATTTTCTTACTCAAATAGACAACAATCAGGAAGGCAGTGATGAGGGCGATGAGGATGGGTGATAGGTTTGAACAAGGATGGGATGAGTCAAATGAACAATCTGATGCTTGGTTTGCATGGGATGAGTTCATGGGGTTCTGGGGCTCAATGATGGATGAGTTTGAGTGAGGAAGATGTTGGAGATGGATTGGGGGTTGAGGTTTGGAGATGAGATCTTGGGCCAAGCGGGTCTTGGCCCGCGCGTTTGGCCAAAAGGAAGGGGGGAACAAAGAGAGAAGGGATCAAACGCAATGCCTAGGGGATGGGACCAACAGAGGCCTGTCCTAGACTACTGGGACAGGGGAACGCTTGGCAGGATGAGGGAATTGGAGGAATGATACTGATAAAAAACATTCCTATTTTTTTTTTTTTTTTGAATAACACCTAAATAAAAGAATTGTAAAAAAGTTTTTGAATTTTTCCGCATCTGGTCCAGGGTGTCCAGATTTGGTCACCACAGCGCTCCAACACTCTTTCTGGTGATAATAGCAAAGTTGAGGTAACCCTAGTCAACCCGTGGGTCAATCTTTGTACCACTCTTCTCTCATCAGCTACTCATCATTCATTCACCCAATCCATCACCAACTTCAATCTCAATCTCCACCATTGACCCATTGACAACAATTGGGAAGGACTACTATCTGGTAATTGTGATTCAAGGCGCTTAATGTTTGAGACCTTAACTGACACTCAGAATTAACAGATCACCCCATTTGGTTCAACTAACGGTGTCAAGGTCACTTTGCTACAGTCCTGAAGATCAACGTCATCAAGCTTGTCCACTTTAAGATGCTAGATCCAATTTTGTGCTGAGATTTCATTGATATCAATTCTCATTCCTTTTGGTTAAGATACTCATACTTGTTGAACCTGTTTTCATTGAGCTAAACATCTCTTATCTTTTCTCATTTGAAATATAAGTGGTTTTGGTTTTTAGGCATCTCAATTCTTTTAATTGTTAATGAATTCAATTGGATGTTGAATGAATGATGGAAAACAGCAGGGAGAAGAGCTCCTTCAGTAAAAAAGATTGGCCTCTTGTGAGCCCATGATACAACAAGCCAAAAGGAAAACTTTCTGCCCCAAAAGAGCTCTACAGGCTCTACAGGCCTTGTTACTTGGTTTGGGCTACATCATCCCGCATGGCATCAGTCCCTGTACCCTTAAAACCAGCCTATTCCTGTAATTTCTGGTGTTTCCACCATAACGGGGCTGAACCAGCCCCTTGGCTGTTCAATACCCTGGCTGGTTGTCTGTTACAACCGGCCCTGTTACCTCACATGCTGGCTGATTGCCTCATGCAACCAGCCACTGGCCATACAAATGGCCAGGTGGGACCCAGGACAAACCTGGGTCCGGCCTCAGACTCACATGGGGGGGTGTAACTGGCGGACATGCCGCCCCCCCCCCCTCTTTCTCTCAAATCCCTGGAGGGGGTGGTCAAATCCCCCTACCAAGGGCCCTGGAGGTTGATACCCCCAGGGCATTTTCAAGGTAAGTGGGCTGGGGGGTGGTCAAATCCCCTCCAGTCCGTTGCTCCTCCCCCTCAGTAAAGGGGGGGGGGAGAGCGCCCCTTTTGATGGTGGAGGGGTGATCAAATCCCCCCACCGCCGGTTGCCTTGCTGCAACTGGCCCAGCCATCTTCCTGGGCAAGGGGGTGATGAAATCCCCCTCACCCTGACCGGTTGCCCTCCTGCGGCCGGTAAATGGCTGGTTCAACCCAGCCAGCCTTCTCCTTCCCTCTTGAAATGGAAAGAGAGGGGAGGGAGGGGAGCCAGGTCCGCTGGCCCCTGCTCCTGCGGCGCTGACCGCCGTTCACAACCGGCCATGCCCGCGCGGGATCCCTTGGCCGCCGCAACAGCCCCACACAGGCCGTCGGGCCCTGCATGGGCCAAAACAAGGGAGAAAAGTGGCCCCAAGCAAGCCGCAACATGGGCAGAAGCCCCAAATTGGGTGCAACATGGGCAGCAGCCCCAATGTGCCTCCCCAAGCCTGAAAAGTGAGTTTAACATACTTTTGCGGGCCAGCCTGTCTGGCGAAGTATGTCCAAAATAAACCTTGGGCCCAATTATGCCCATACAAGCCCATCTGGCTGTATATGTCCATGTACCCCACCGGGCCCAATAGGGCCCGTGTACCAATAGGCCTGTTTCACACATTTTGAGGCAAGTTTCCCCAAAGCCGTGACATCCACACAGGCCCATATGGTCTGTGTGTGTGTCCAATGGGCCGCAGAGGCCCACATGTGCATCCCATTTGGATTACACTTATACGTAGCACATGCGTAAGTGCATACGTATTTCAACACCTCTAGCTCTCAAGCATCATCTGACTCCTCTGGTTCTGACACAGAATTCAGTTGCTCAAGTGATGCACAACCAGAGCAACCAGAAATCTTGATTATTGAACCATCACCCAGGAGTCCCACACCTGCACCCACCCTATTCCCAACATCCCCTGAGACGTTCCGTTTACTATTTTGAATTCTATGCTGGATAATAAACCCAAAATTGACTTATAAATCAATCTTCCCTTTCTGAATCAGAGTTTCCCATCCTCAATACCCCAAAGGCGGAATGCATCTAATGGCAGAGTCATCACTAACAATTTGGAACAGAGAACTTCAAGGCCAAGGATTGAGGACCCTTCATTGACCAAGCCATCTCAGCCTGAAGGCCATGCTAGTTGCCAAACTGAAACCCAGGCCCAAACCATTGGGCCAACATCAAATCCTGGCTCAAATTGGCCAGGTCAGTGGAATCATTTTGTGATGGAATGAAAATCATGGCAGCTAATTCTATTGCATTGCCTAGAGCTTTTTGTTGGCTTGACTAAGGAAGACCTGTTGACGTTGTCATACTGGAAAGAATTAAAGGACAATGCAACCCAGGAAACTTATACCAAAATTATCAGCACTACCCAGTTCTTAATTAACAACACCCTTAACCTTCTTGGCCAAAGGATCCTGTCAAAACCCCCTGAATCATCAACAATCTTAAAATTGTTGGGCCTCTGTTTGACATGGTGAAAAGATGGTAAATTTTCATGATGTTGTCTTCCACTTTTATGAAAATAGACTGATTCTTACTTTTTGAATTATCAGAAAAAATATTGCTTGGAAAAGATGATGATGTTTTTGTTGGAAGCACCTTCATCAAAACAAACTCCCTCTCTCACTCCAGGAAGACATTCCAGCTCAATATGCATCCCCTGTCTGAGATCCTAACTTATACCAGGGAGCCAATAAGTGGGGCATACATGAAACTGAAGCACACCTTGAATGACATCATAGGTGTAGTCTAACACAAAATCTCCAGAAATGTGCTTCTCTCAACGGATGGTTTTGACAGGAATTCAGATGAGGCTTTACTCAAAGCACAAAGCTACTTTTCCAAACTGCAAGCAGCTGTAATTGATGATTCCACCTTTGCTCAACACAAGAGGTTGGGTGTTAACCTGGATGCTGAGATGAATGCTGGAAGAGGTGGCCTTAATACTGTTTTTGAATATGTGGTCTCTCTAGTCAATGGGCTTGTCAACTTACGGCTTGATGAAAAAGAAGATCATCATAAACCTTTTATGTCAAAGGACTTGGCAGAAAAGAAGAACCAATTGGGGACCAATTCTCTAGCATGTGTTTCACACATGTTAGTTTTTGGCCCTGCTTCTATATGGGTATGTCCAGGAAATCAACAAGTGATGCAAAAGTGGAAGTCTGGAATTCTCCTTGAATTTGGAAGTCTTGTTCTTGAGTCAAATTTTAAAGCTGGATTACCTGCTGAGCCACTCTGGGGCCAACATGGTAACACAAGGGCATATATTCTCTCTGCCTTGAGTGACATGGGTTTTAGTAAGAGCCAAAAAATCAACTGGAGAGATGTAATTAGCATTTTTACTGAAAGATTTTCTTATGAAAAATTGGCTGAGGTCCTTCTGGAGGATATTGTACTGGTTACTGACTATGATCTGGGTAGCCACTTCAATACTGTCTGGGCTGTTGAAAAAACTACCTCTTCTAACTTAGTTGAAGTGACCTCAGAACCCCAAGCTGCCCATAATTAATGTGGTGAATTTTTAGGAAATTAGACTATAAATATTTTTGGATTGATATTTCTTGATTTCAATTTTTTTCTGATCTTGGGATAATCCAATTTTTGGCTTGAAAAGTGGTTATTTTAGATGATTGAATGCTCCATGATCATACTGCCCATGAAATTTATTGACTAAGTTGCTGATTTGGAA
The DNA here is from genome assembly GCA_025617555.3 of Puccinia polysora. Taxonomy (NCBI): domain Eukaryota; kingdom Fungi; phylum Basidiomycota; class Pucciniomycetes; order Pucciniales; family Pucciniaceae; genus Puccinia; species Puccinia polysora. The sequence goes on along the minus strand of CM062629.1, from coordinate 20,726,365 downwards.
TTGAAAAAAGATTGAGTGTAGCCTTTAAATTTAAACCAAACCCTACATTTTTGGACAATAATTAGATTCTTTGCTCACTCCATAATTTTTTATATCATGTGCTGCAAAGAATAACAATTATGAAGAAATCTGAAAAAAAAACATTAAATTAAGAGTAGCTGAGTTTTGGTTAAGAAATTAATTTGATATTGTGATTTCATGGGTGTCAAGAACCACTGAAAGAAGAATTACATTATGTTGCATGTTAAAAACACTGCAAATGGAACATTGAAATGATACAATATTTTGGGCCTTCCCTATGAAAATATCATGTTTTTTTTGCCTCAACAGCATTGATGCACTGTGTTGCTGAAACACTCATACAAAGGTCATGTGATGCAACTCAAAGCAAGTAGGCATGGCACCCTGCTTAAAAATTACTGGATATCTCCAGAAACTGCTGTTCAAGATTATGATTGGTTTTTCAGAGGAATTAAAACAAAGCAAGCGATCATATCATGGCTGTTTTTAGTGTAAATAATATTAATCAAATAGATAAAAAAATCCAAATCAATGCAAATATCTCTCTTTCCTAAATTTTAGTTTAGCTGTGATTTTTGTTTGGTTATCAACATCAGTGATTCACAATACCTTCATTTATCAACCAATCATTCATTTCTTAAGATATGAATCAACCAAAGAAACTACATTAAAATTTTTATATCATCTCCATACCCATAGATCCAGTAATATTCAAAATTTCTGCTTCAAAATACCACAGAAATTTCTTAAAATACGTCAAATCATTCCCAAAGTAATACAGTATGTAATACTCTTAAATTACTGTATTAAATGCATATAATGCTAAGCACCAATGAAAATCTCCATATAATTTATGCATAGGTTTTTTATATATGAAATACTAAATTTGAATTCATGCAATATTATACTTCCTTTTCATTTCCTATAAATATCAACCCAAAATTGATTTGTACCCAATTTATCAAACCAACTCATACCTCACAGAAAACACATATCCATTCCACCAATTGCTCCCAATACCCCTCAAACATCAAGCAAAGAAAATGGTTCTATTATCCCATGAACAAAAAAAAAATGGTTGGAAGAAACACAACAACATATTGATCATGAGCTCAAGGAAAAATTGAGCCATGTCCTGAAATTTGGGAACCAAGTGAAATCTGGATGCATGAAGAGCAGAATGAAAGAGTTTGGGTCCGCAGAATTCAAAGAATAATTGACAGGGAGGCCTTAGAATTGCATATTCCAGAACAATTAATACCAAATGTCTGGGACCTTTGGATGGAGAGGCGTGAATTCCTTGGAAGCCGTAAGTACTGATGCTTCAAAAATCATATCAGATTTATCATTAATTTCTATTTCTTTTACAGCTGTTCCATTGGTGGTCGATAGAAGTTCAATTCCAATGGACTTTTAGATGTTTCTCATCAATGATTACCAGTAATTTTCACAATTATTGGGTTCTATACTCAATATTTCATGAAAATTCCACCTCTTTTCAATTATAACACAAGGGTTGACAAGAACAGAGATTAATAAGTGCCTTATCTCAAATTCAATGCTAGAAAAAGCCTTTTTATGCAATGAGGAAAGAAAACCTCATCTTTGTTTCATGAAAAATCAATAATACATGTAATTTTGTCAACTATGGAGTGTCTGACCTTTTGATAATCTTTAAATTTCCAAGTCCAATAAAGATTTTGATATGTGGAAAAGTCAAATCAGATTTATTGTCCATTGGTTTCCTTATAAAATGAATTATTTCATCCTAACAAAATCCATGGATTTTTCCAATGAATGGGGTTTGCTACCTCAAAGGGATCAAATCAAATTATTTTCTGATGAGATCACCTGATTTTAATCTCAAAAGAAGCTTGAAAAATTCCATATGACATTAAATGAAATAACCAATTTTTCATAAGCAGCTCTCTTTGTAAAGAAATTCAATCATATTTGGCTTAAAACAAAAATAAAATTTGAAAAATAAAGCTTGATGAGTGTTGCTGGTAACTTAAACTCTTTTTGTGAAATATTGTCCTCTCATGAACTCCAACCAACCCAGGAAGTTAAACACAAGTGGAAGGGTGGTAAGATTGGCTTTTATTTATGGAGTCAGTTTTATATATATCTCAAGGGATTTAAGTTGAATCTTACAAATTTATGATTCAAAAAATAAAATGAAATGGTTTTAATACATGAAAGGAATTAAGAAAATGATTTTAATCAAAAAATTACATTCTATGTAATTTCAAATTCAAAAACTTTATCTAAAATGTGGTAAATGACCCAGAAATGACTTTTTCATACCATTTTTTTTAAGAAGATTAACTTGGAACTCTTTTAAATTAGGAAGAATTTCAGCACTAAAAATTTCAGACGAATCCTTTTAAATTTCCATTCAACACCAGGAATATTCAGTTAATAAGAAAAATTTGTAAACTTTGTTTACCGGCAGCAGATATCAAAACAGATTCAAAATCAGATTTTAATGCAAGTTTGATCAAAATTGCACCTCTTAATTGCATTTGAGGAATCATTTTTTTTTCAAGAATTTTCATACCAATTCACAATTGAAATTTGGCTTTCCATGTAAAAAATTATAGAAGCATTTCATTGATTTCAATACTAAACCTCAGGAAAATTGATCATCTTTATCATATTGTGGATTTGAAAAATGGAGGTGAGATTTGAAACAACTTAAGTGCTCATCCCAGTAATTTGAGAACAATTCTATTGTTAATGATAGGTTTCTTCTTGATTTTAAATAAATCTACCAAGGAAATACTTGGTTTGCAACAGAAAGCTTTTGAATTTCATTGTAAAATCTCTAAAATTAATACAACTGTTAAATTTTGTGATAATTATCAATCTATTTTCTTGATTAATTATTTTTAACTGTCAAGGGAACAGAATGATTATTATTCTCCACATCATTTAGAATGATAAAAAATCATCATCTAAATCAAGATCCATGGTAAAGACAAACATGAATAGAAGATTTGGTCATTTCTATCAAAATAAAAGTGGTAGTTCCCAAACATTTCTTCCTTCTGACAATATTTTTTTTTCATTGCACAATGTAGAATTTGGCCCACATATTTGAAATGAATTATGGAGTAGATGCATAACCAATTTGAGATATTCAATTTGTAAATGAGCCCTTTATAATCTCTCAAAATTCATCACATTCAATGGCTGATAATGTCAGATTCAATTTTCTGCAAATTCCTTCCCTCAAAAAAATCTACACTTCAAACAACCCCACAACTGTTTCAAGCGCTAATTGAAGACTTATCTATATCATAATATGGATTCTAGACCTCCTCATATTTCAAAATCCATCAAAACTGGCACATTAAACAAGGAAGTAGCAGAAAATTTGCCAAATTCAAATGACCCCATAAGTCTATGCTTACGTGACTATGTCAAGACTATTTTAAACATGAAATCTCAAGGAGAAAGGGCTCTGCCCCCGCCCACTGAAGGCCAAGTACAAGTTTTAAACTCAAAAAGCATCAATAAAATTAACCCAAACAACAACTTTTTCAACATGGAAACAACCAATGAAAACCTCTATGGAGGGAAGAAGAGCATTCCTGGAAAGTTCAAAGAGAAATTCCAGAAAGAATTAGAAATCTATGGCATACATGTTCCAACTTTCCAATGGCACCATCATCATTCAACAAAGTGGGACCAAATATTGTCAGAAGTGATAATAAAACATTGTTTAAATTCTAAGGAAAATGATGCATTTATAAATTATCCACTTGATATTGAGTTTTTCAAGAAGGATGTACTCTTTGGCCTACTGGAACGTTGGCTACGTGGACAGAAGGATAATTAAATGAAGCCTAGGACCCGTAACAAGAAGCCTAGGTCTAGAGTTAAACACAGAGTAAGCTTAAGATTGCTCTCCATTTTCTAAATCCTGTTAGCTGAAATTTTGGTCTTCAATCTGCAAGATATACAGAAACTGCTTGGCCACTGCAGAGCACCATATGGGAAAGGATTTGGAAAAACGCCTTCTCCCTAGTGGGGAATGCTGCTTGGATACAGAAGAGGAAAATTAGGGGAAATATCACTCTGTCCAAGTGTATTGGAGAAGCAAAGTTTATAATTTTATTCGAAATTTCTTCATAATCTTGATAACAAAACTCTCAACTATTTATCTGTGATGAAAGGTGAACTTCAAGCTAAAAAACAAGTATAATATGGAAGAACTTTTGATGAAATAGTCCCAAATTATCAGATGAAACCATGTGAAGCCCTCCCTTCTAATTTTTACTGCCCTCTATTTCTTGCAACATTAAATTGGACAGAGAAATTGGTTTTTGAGATGAAGCCAGTAGAGGATAAATTAGAAAGATTAGCAAAATCTCTTGAAACCCCACATTGGTTTGAGTAAATTTGTTTCCAAGTAGTTTTATATTTCATCTGTTGTCACCCAGAAAAGAAAATAAAAAGCTCTAAATTCTAGAACATTTTTATTTATTAACTAATTCCAGATAAATAAAACAGTTCAATATGAATAGATTTCTTTTTTTGAGCTCCCAATATCATATGAAATGTTTAAAACAAAGTCTCTGCCAAAAGATATTAGAGAAATCAACTGATTCAAGGAAAAGTTTTTCATTTTGTAAAACAAAATGTGAACCTCCCCAATTATTTCAATGTCAAATTGATTTCTTTTAAAGACATCATTGAACTCAATTTCTATGTGGTAAAATATTTCCAACAGGTCTGAGCAGATTTTTGAATCTTCAGTTAAAATTTAGATCAAATTTTAAATTTCCTACATCAAATTAAGATTTATTAAATTTCACAAGAAGAAAAAGAAGATATTAAAAACTGAATTTAATCCTTTCAAAAAATACATTTTTTTTTCAACCACAAAGTTAAAAAAAAGGACCCTCAAAACTCTTGTAATGATCTAATAGGAAATAGAAAGAAAAAAATCATCAAAATCTTGACTTATACAATCCAGGGAGTGACTTGTATGGTCAGGTATAAAACCCCACTGCTTCACTCCTCTGTATCATCAGGTGTGAAACCCCACTGCTTCACTCCTCTATATCACTTTACATAAAATTAAATTTCCCTATAATTCCAAATCTTCTGTATTCCATGCATGCAATAGAATTACTTGGAATCCTCAAGAACTGATACAAACAACTTTTCTCAGGTTCCAACTTAAGTTAGAAACAGAGTTTTCTCAGAGTCAAAACAAAACCAAAACAAGATTCAGGTGCTACACCTGCCAGTAGGTGCCACCATTTTTTCATGGTGATTGGAGCCGTGTACAGCCCCCCACGGCTCACGGAGTTGTACGGCCCACCCAACCCAGTTTGCTGCCATGTGGACTTCCACACGACTATATTCAAGCCTTGTGGAGTTGTAAACGGCTCAGATGTAGTCGTGTGGAATTCCACACAGCGGCAGACCACAGTGAGCAGAAAAAAAAAAGGAAAATGAAAATGAAAATGAAAAGGAATGAAAGGGTACTTTCACAACCCATAAACTAAATAAACCTTCCAAAAAAACAGAAATCAACCAAAAAATCAAAGAAGGTTCATTTTTGGCTTAAAAAAACAAATAAATAAATAAATCAAAATCCAAAAAACTGGTACTATCCAATGGACTAGCCCTAAAGTAAAAAGACCCAAAAAAACACAAGTAACTGGAATAGCCCTAAAGTAAAAACACCAAAAACAAGACAGGTAACTTGACAAGCCCTAAAGTAAAAACACCAAAAAAATAAAACTAACTTGACAAGCCCTAAAGTCATTTCAACTTGACTAGCCCTAAAGTAAAAGGGCCCAAAAATTAAAGAAGTCTTTTGACAAGCCCTAAAGTAAAAGTGCCCAAAAAAATACAAGTCTTTTGACAAGCCCTACAGTAAAAACACCAAAAAAAAAACAAGTTCAACTTGTGTTAAGCTGATCCCATCCCAAGCTTAACATAAGTTAAGCTTGTGATGGAATCAGCACAACACAAGTTGAACTGACTTACCATTGAACTCTCATTCAAAACACTCAATATAATGATGTTAACTCAAAACACTCAACATAATGATGTTCAAAATGTTATAACCCTTTATATTAATAAAACTCGTTAGCTGCATTAGAATTACAATTTATATGAAACCCAATGATGAAATGAAGTCAAATTCTATTACAATCTAGAATAAATTTGCAGTTGATCTTTTAGATGATCAACCCAACCAGAGGCTTTTTTAGAAATCAAGGAACGGGGTTTTGCTACAATGGGTGCATTGGAATCATTTCTCCATCAATTACTAATAGAACCCAGTAGTTATGATTTAAAAAGGAAATGAAGATTGGATCTGATTGATCAGTAACACCATTTTTCATTGGAGTATAAGTATCACATGACTCCAATGAAATAAAACATATAGGTTTGGAATATGTGTCTGCTATGATTTGACCCATGTCCAATTTAGCCAGCCATTATGAGGAGGGAATCTTTTCATTGATGTCTTCAACATCAAGTCTTTGTTCAATCTTTTCAACCTCCTTTGCACCACCAAGAATCTTAATGTAGCATGCTTTATGTTTCTCTAATTTTTCAATCATTTCCTTCCTAACTTTAAACCAACCATGTTCTTCATAACCAAGAGATTTAGCAATGACTCTAAATCTGCAATTCCCATCTCCAATTGGATCCCAAACCTCACCCAAGAGCTTATGGTATTTCTTGGGTATTTGATTGAGGTATTTCACGTTTGGTTCCTATCATTAAAACTAACTTAGTATTCATTTCTTTAATTGGATCAATGAAATTAAAACTCACCAAAGATGAGCTTCTGGTTGATCTTTTCTGCATGTTCTCTTCCTCTGAAGAGGATTCTGATTCCAAATTAAGTGATCCCAATCCACTTTCAGTCTCTTCCTCTGAACTATGAAATTCAGATTCAGATTCTGCCGACTTTGACTAACAATTCATCATTAGTTAGTAACTAAGTTCATTAAACCCAAAAAATGAACATATCTCAAAAGAAAAGACTTACAATCTTTTGCCTTTTCTTGTTTGGAGCCCTTCTAGTTCTTTTTTCACCCTTGAGTTGTTTGTAAACAAGCCCAACCAAGATTTTTCCTGCTGCATATCTGTCAATTTTGGCCTGCCCCTACTTGATTGTAAGACTTTAGGTTCAAGTTTTGGCTTTGATTGATACTTTGTAATCTTCTGAATGATATAATTCAAAAGTTTGCTTTGCTCATGATCTAGAGACTCCACAATCATTGCATTAACTTTTGCACGTAACTGAGTAATTTTTACCATTTCATCAATATTGCACTGGAAAAATTCAAAAGGATTAACCATTAGTGAATTAGTTAATCAAAAAGAATTAATCACATAGTGATTTTAACAATCCAAATTGAACAATCTGACTTAAGCCAACTTACAGAATTAGAACTGCAAGGGTCATAGTCCAACCTCCACTGAGGATGAACATCTTCAGGTACCATGGATCCTCTGAATGCTAGAGGGTCACCTATTTGGTGGGAACAGGGAAAACCCATAGTCTTGAAATATGACTTGGTGCAGACTTTGCAATCATGATCATGTTTGAACTTCTTGAATTTTTCCCTAACAAGATGGGTTGCCTCTAAAGACAATTTGTAACCAAATGGAAACAGTTCATGTGGTAGAACTGTCCCTAAATTAATTCAAGAGTTATAAATTGATGCATGAACTGAATCAATTTGATTCAAAACTGTTCCATCAAGGCTTTTCCAAACATCCAACATGTTTCCCAAAGATTTTGCAAGGAATTGTTTGAGAGTTGCATGGGCCCCTTCAACCAAAGAAGTTGTTTTGTTTCCAAAATCTGGGTTTATACAAGTCCACTCTGTTAAAAACTTCTCTTTGATAGGGAAAATGTTATTTTGTATATACTCAAGTACATCCCAATAGTCTTTCAAGAAAAACTATAAAACTCAAAAGGTCAGAACCCAAAACTAGGAAGAATAAGAAGCAGTTATTTGGACCTACTCTGAGTTCCACATCATTGACCTCTGCCTCTTCCTTGGTCTTTGAGGCCCCATGTTTTTCCCACAGATTCATAAAGCTTTTACATCCTTCAACGTTGTTAACAAAGCGCACTTTACAGTTTGCTTGTATGTTTTTAGACAAGGGACAAGTGCAAAATTGTCTTGATGACTCTGAAAAAGCTCTGATTTGTGCAATTGAAACTAGTTTCCCACAGTCCATCACAAAGACTTTTGGAAGTATCTCAGGATCATAAGCCAACTCCTTTAATTCATTTAAAGACCAACTGTAGAACTCAAAAGTTGCTTTTGTTATAAAAACAAGAGCTTTTGTGAAAGTTTTCCAATTTGCTGTCATTCCTACAACATGCAATAGTGGTGTTTTGTACTTATTTGTTTTATAAGTAAAATCCAACATAGCAGTATGATGGAATTGTTTTGAAAGCTTTACTGCCTCTTGATGTGCTCAGTACAGGGCCTCCAAGTGACCCTCTCCACTGAACTTTGACCGGTGAATCCAACTTGTTTCTTCAAGCTGTTCATAGAGTACCTCCATAACACTTTTTCCCTTTAGTTCTGCAAGCGTTACCTTCTGCTTAGTTTTATAGATTGTTTGGTCATCAACATAATCCTGCTCATCAATCTTGCTCAATTGTCTCTTCAGTTGTAACGTATTGAACCCATGATTCATGCCTTCTACTAGATTGTCTAAGGCCACCCCCACAATTCTCCCCAGTTGAGGATGCACAGAGGGATGTTCAGATGGTTGATGGTTATGTTTGGTTTCTTTGTAGGAGAGGTGCCACAAGGGGTCTGCCTTTGTTTGACTTGCATGGATTAAAACTTGCACCCAACCTTCCTTGTGTGAGTTTTACTAGACCATTTGGTAAGAAGACTTCCTGAATAGGAACCATGTCTATCACAGGCTAAATCCACATATTGGTAATGCTTTGAGTTGAAAACTGTTAAATTGTAACCATGCTTCATTTCCCATGTTTGACAATAGTTTTGTGCCTCTTCCCTAGTAGTAAAAGCACTCAAGGGAGGTGGGTCAAGTGTATCTAGTAAACATTCATTGGTTAAGTCATAGTTTCATAGTTACATGAAACCATCAGTTATGCACCCATCAGTTTCAATCAAATTAAATATAGCAAAGACCAGTAACATAAAATGTTACTCACCACCAGCAGTCATGTCCATTTGTGAATCATTTTGTTCCTCAATTTTCACCCTTGATGAGGATGCAATTGAAGCTTCCAATGTTTCATTACCCAAATCCTTTTTTTCTTTTTCCAAAGCTTTGTTAATGGCACTATCAATTTATACCTTCCACTCAGCCATGTCAGAAGAAGGAGGGCTTACCACTGTTCCCATGCAAAAAAATGCAATTGTATACTTCAGTATTTAATCCAAATTTAAATTGGTCAAACAAAGTTTGCTCACTTTCAAGTTGAGAAAGAATTGTTTGCAGATTTTCATATGATTTATGATTATTCACTTTAAATTCACTTGGGTTTTGCTTTAATGTCTTGTTGGGATTGCTAGGTGTGGAACAACAGCCCCAAAAAGTATGCATTAATCCTAAATTTGGGTTGACAGAACTCAAGGTTGGTCCAGGCGGTGCCCATAATTCTGGCATGGCTTCAAGGGGGTTGTGCACCCCAAACATGGCTAATTTGAGCCATTTAGGGGGGTTACAAGGCTCCTACACGACCCCCCGGGGGTCACGCCTGTTTGCAACGGCCCTTTGTAGTCGTCTTTGGCCCCCACGGCTCATTTGAGCTGTGTAGGGCCCTACCCAACTACCACACAGTTGGAGCCGTGAATTTAACATCACCCAAATATTGAAGGAGAAATAATATCAAAAAATATTATTTCATATTATGATTCTACATAAAATTTAAGGGAGGGTCACTCACTGACACCTACCTCAAATTCCCACTGCTTAAATTTTTGAATAATGCATGAAAATTTAGAAACAGACACGGCCTAAGGATTTTGGCAACTTGAATATTTCACATGAAACCCCACATGTAGGTTCCACAGTGAATTTTGTGTCAGAATCCAAGAATTCTGTGATTTAGAGGAGTTACAGGCGGAAATGTGATTTGTCACAATTCCCGCATGCAGCCGCAGCAACCAATACATCCGCGCGCCACTGAGCAGAAGCACTGCCACCTTTTCTGCATACCCTGAAAAGCCATGTATGCAGCCCCAGGAATCTGACAGGTATGCAGCCGTGGGACTATGGACTGACAGACTGACAGATGGCTTGAGAAGCCAAGGTACCACATAAAAGTGCTACAACTTCCATGGGGACATACCACATATGTAATAAATGTCCCTGTGGATAGTAGATAGTCTAGAAATACATAAGATTATTTAAAAAAATACTCAAATAAACCTTTTACAAATTTTTTTATAAAATATAATAAAAAATACCAAAAATGTCGAAGATAAGATAACTAAAGTTTGAAAAATATCTTAAAATACTTTAAAAATACAATTTTGAGAACTTAAAACCATGAATACGTCCATGAAATATTGAGGAAACTGATTATCCAAAAATATTACATATATTCCCATAGCATATATTTTTAATTAATTATTTCAAGTAAATCAACAGAATTTCAAAAATAAGGATCAAAATCAGTTTTATGATTTTACTCCCATCAGCTAATACATAATGAGAACACATCTGAAATCAGATTACCCGTAGGAATGTCTACTAAGAAGACATATTAAAATCCTGAGATCATTTACTAATGATAATTAATGAAATGATGATCAGGTGGATAGATTAGTGTTATTCACATGTCAAAAAATCAATCAAAAAGTAGAATAATTCCCATACCCTGTGGAATTAAATTTTACCAGTATTACCGCACCAAGAAAACATGAAAGGCTACCACTGGTTACCCTGCTAGCCTTAGAACCCGTCCCTTTGAGCCCCTGTATCCCTCAGAAGGACAGAATTGGGACCCAAAAAGCTATAAATATAGAGCTCTTTTGAGGTCATTGATACCCAGAGACCCAGTTATATTTACATCTAGACACTGTTCCAAGGTAATCAAATACTTATAAGAGATAATTAAGTGATTTATGGCTTTAGTCTGATCAATATTATCCATCCCAAAACTCTTTTTATCAATTTAAACTGCTGAACAAACTTTTAACCCCAGTAACAGGCTTAACCCATCAGTACACATCCCAAACAGGTACCTAAAGGATCAAATAACATACCAGTGAGTTTTATCATATTTTTTCTGTCGTGGCAGCGTGGTTAAAAAGCTCTGCCACTCCATCATATATTATATATGTATATTATCTTTGGGCAATACCTCCTTTAAGAATATAAATTAAAGGTTCCAAAGTAACCAGGTCAATATGTTTTCAAAGTGAATTCCCTGAAGAGAGGTGTTAAATATCCCCAATATTATTGTGGCCCCTCTTTTGATTTGTTTAATAATCAATTTATTAATATTGATTAATAATATTCAATTATAACCAAACCAATCAACCTTGCAATAGCTTTATCCAAATATTCCAAGCATTTTTGCTGCATTTATTGAATAAAATATTTATTATTTATTCCATCACCTCTGGTAGCTAAAGGATAGCAAGAGTCTTCCAATCCAGTAGGGTGATATTTGAAAGCTGAGATACCTGCACATACTTCTACATTGATGTGAAATGGAAACTTTTCCAAGAGATAACAATTTTAATGGAAAAACCAGGAATTACCAATGAGAGACCTCCTTTGGTTGTGCAAGAGAGAGATTGTAACTCCATCTTGGCTTCTCTGATAGACAGGATGGAATTTTCACCCATCATGGTTTCAGGGCAGAAGGCTTTGGGGTATCTCTTCCTGCATGTACCATTATCCATGCAAGGTGATTCAAGGTTCAAAAGACCACACTTTCAAGGTATCATGTGTCTATTTACTTGTTGAAACAGATGATTATGTGTGCTTTCATTAGGAATCTCTGCAAAAAAAATCATTTCAATTTGTTCTGCTGTTCTGGGCTTGTGGTCATGATGCAGGATCACCAATGATGTGAGCTTGTAGAAGACCTCCCCTCTGGAATTCTATGACACAATTGTATCCCATGGTGGTTCCAAAGATGCCATCCTTGAATATTTCATCACAGATCCTTTTCAATTTTGAGTTGAAAGCACAAGTTACAATATTGGGCCTATCCTGTGATTTTTGAACTGGAAAAACCATTCTTTAGAATTTCTGGCCATGCTGGGTTACATGTGACTGTTATAAAAAGATCAGGCTTTACCATATGCTGAACCATAGCCATAGAATCTTGAAATTGAGCCTTCATGTTCCTTAAGCCACCTATAAATGATTGAGGAAAGATAAAAAAATTACCTAAGAATAACAAAATATCAAGTTATGCATAAGTATCAATAGAAGATAGACATAAATCTCACATGAAAAATTGCAGAGAAACTAACTTACCTTTTCCCTGACCCAACTAAAACCCATGGTTTATTGTATCCACAACACCATAGAACTTCTCAAACCTTACATTAATTTGATGGTTTTGAATATAGGATAATCTTTCTGTCTTGATTATTATGAATTGGACAACACAATATTGTTGGAAAAGCCAACCACCCCAGTGAAAAGGGGAATAATCAGAATGACCAAACGCCAGACAACATTTGAATAATAATTAATTGAATCAAACCTATTCTTTCCTGGTTCATCTTTCAATTCTGGAAACCAACCATAATCACCATGAGGATTAAAAAGAAAATAGTGCAGGGTTTCATACAATTTGCTCAGTTCACACATTTTGCTGAGGGAGCCATCTGAGTGCCTGATCAAAACATCTCTTTGGTTAAATTGAGCAGGATCATTACCTGTGTGCAAGTAAAATAAATTATAAAAGTTGCAATTTCATGATCAGAAAACCAAAGAAGAAATAGGAAATACCATAACTTCTATCCATATTGCAGCTACTTGGCCTCCTTTTGGTAGGTGGTAAACTCTTTGATCCATATTTGGTGAGGATGGATAAGAAAGCCTGATGGATTGATTGGGACCAACCTCAGTAGAAACTCTTTGAAAAAGATTTATCAAACCATTATTTTGGTTTAAAATCCCTTGAATCTGGTGAAACAAATCTCCTGTGACACATGTGAGCCCCACCTGTACCAATTTTGCACTTCATTATTCCCTTTCATACATATATACAATTGGAGGAATGATGGGTGATTTCCACCCATGGGATTAAGACTACCAATGTTATGGTGAATAGTTCTGTTCAACCTAAAAGTGTATATGCCACTTTTCCAGTGATTGAGGGCACTGTGAGTATTTTGGTTAAGACAAATTGATTTGAAGTCAAAGTTGGAGTTTATCAGCCTCAAATTGGAGAACAGTTGATGCTCATGGGAATGATGATCCCTAGTAGCAATCTTTAACATATGAAGAAAATCATTTGGTGGTATTTTCTGTGATACCACAACCTGCCCATCGCTACAGCATAGGGAGCTTGTATCATTTTGGAAAAGCATTTATTGGAAATCTCTGAAGAGTCTTGTTGTACTTAAAATGAAAGGTTGGAAGTATTGGGGTTCATGCCACCCCCAGGAAACAGGATGTAAGGTGTTTTGTTGTGGAGTTTCCTCCTCATCTTCAGTTTCAACAATGGTAGGATTGTTTCCCAAGGTGGTGAACTCAATCATGTCTCCTTGAAAAATGGTCTCTTGATTTTGGTATGCCAAATTTCTTTCAAGCTCCAGATCAGAAGATTTTGGGGAACAATAATCATTTTCATTGCTAATTTGTTGGATGTGTTCATCAGTTGGATGTTGATTTAGTTCCAATGATTCAAAAGGAACATTGATATCATTGTTGTGGAAGTATCAAGGACGAGTTTCAACAGAAATAGTGTTGTTGTGCAGATTTTGGGGATGATTCTAAACAGAATTAGTGTTTTTTTGCAGATGTTGGGGATTATTTTCAAAAGAATTGGAAATATTGGTACCATAGCCATCATTTGAGTGCACCAAATGGGATTGCGTTTCAACAGAAATAGGGATATTGGAAAAATTTCCATTCTCATGGGTAATATTTGTACCATGATTGGTGTGAAAGTATTCTTGATGAGATTCAAAAGAGATGGGAATGTTAGGAATTTGAGAATTAGTGTACCGTTTTTGATGAAGGGAAAGATGTGAGAGGTTTTAAAGGTTATAGGATTGATTACTAGGCCCAGGGCCTGGGGGTATATGAGAATGATGAGGTATGTTGAGATGTGGGAGGGGAGCCAGTTAGTGAGAGTTTGTTGGAATGTGACTGTGTGGGGAGGAGTTTTTTCTTCTATGTTGATGGTGATTTGTAGGTTGATCATAATAGGATTGGTGTGAGAGGTTGTAAAGTTTATGGGATTGATTTGAATGGCCAGGGCCTGGGTGTATATGAGAATGATGAGGTATGTTAAGATGTGAGAGGGGAGCTGGGTAATGAGAGTTTGTTGACCTAGGATGGTGTGGGGAGGAATTGTTTCTTCTATTCTGATGGTGATTTTTAGGTTGATCATAAATAAAATGATTGGGTGAATTTGGAATCACAAAGGATGAGAGGGAGGATCTCCTTGTGTGTGATGAACTTGGGAATTGAATTATGTCTTTTTTGAATGTGAAAGTAGGAATGAGAAACTGAAATTGTTGCTTGCTGCATTGAGGGGGGTATTTTTTAATAGTGGCAAAGTAGAGGGTTTATATTTTAAAGGAAAAAGTTGAAAAAGGATGAAAAATTTTCAACCAAGCATTTGTTAAATTTCATCAGAAGGCAATGTTCTCTGGTGAATGTTTCATGCCACCTCTCTCTTACATGTACCATGGTTGTTTTCTCTTCTCTTACATGTACCGCAGTGGTGGTCTCTTCTCTCTGTCATAGCACAGTGTTGTTTTTGATGTATGTATGTACATACATACATTCTCTCATCTGGAGGAGTTTTATGGCATATTCCCAAACCAAAATTCACCCATGCAGAGTGCATGTACCTGCAGGGTAGGGCCAACCAACATTCACCCATGCAGAGTGCATGTACCTGCAGGGTAGGGCCAACAAACTGCTTCAGAGTTGCCAGCAGGGCAACCTAAGATTGCGGAGAACAATGCTGGCCATTCAATTGCTTTTGAGGAAGGTCTCCCAAGGAGGCCAATGCCTCAAAAAAGCAATCTTTTTATATTTATAGATGATGTACCCGCCTACTTGCAAAATCAATCAATATTGGGCTGGACAATTGAGGTGAGATGATAATTTTGAGCTTCTTGAGACAAAGATTCCAGATGGAATTCTATGCCCTTCAGAGTATACAAAAACATAGGTTGGAGGTTGGAGGGTTTGGAATACAAAGCTAATCTGTGAAACCCCTTCACTTCCCGGGTCAATCTATCACTCCTGCAAAAAACATCAACCCAAGGGTTTGAGATGCTTGGAGCCTTGGTCTGGAAGAGGCCCAGACATTGATCCATACTTCTGTGACACCATACCCTCAGATCACACTCTCACTCATGCTCTCATGCTCTCAATTTCTCAAAGACTGCCTTGAAACTCCTGCTCCAACTCTAATTGGGTGCCTCAACAAAGAAGATCAAATCCACCTCTCCCAACCAAGCCTGACCTTCAGAGCCCACCAGACCTTCTCAAAATATGATTTTTTTTGTCTTAGGGGTAGGCTCAAACCCATCAGGTACAGGATAGCCCCCTGGGATGCCTGACCTGATAAGCAACCTGCATTGGGACAGTACTGTCTTTATTCTCAAAATGGTCAAGAGGGGACTAAGTACACCACCCATCCATACAGATGTTAATATATATACATACATGTTTTTTTTTTTTTGGATTACTAAACTCATTCACTCAGTCATCATCACTTTTATCAATCCTAAATAAATCAATAAAAAATAAAATTTTTAGGGAAAAAAGAAATCCCCAAGGGTTCAAAGAATTTAGAACATAGAGACTAATCTCTTGCAGAGATCTTCCAGCTTCTTCAATTCACAAGCTAGTACTGTGCACACATTAAGTATATTGTGTATACTAGTTATCAAACTTCTCCTCCAGATGTTCTTTTTTTTTTAAGAAATTTTTTATGATCCAGCTAACTCCCTTTGGTAATAGCAACACCTAAAATCATGACATAGATCATACATATCTATTGTATACATGTAGCACTCTTCCAATGATCACAGGCACATTACTTGGATACTCACTTTTCATATGAAACTCTGTTTTCTTTTTGAGCTTTTCCTTTCTAAAATACTTAAGAGGCTGCTTTGCTGTCCAATCCTTGTTCCTCAGAAATAAGTTATGATCTATTCTGAGCTGTTGAAATCCTGCCCTACCTTGACTTCTTCTCAAAACTCTACACTCTGATTCCCCTGTACATTCAATTGATTGAGCCCAGTCCCAGTGCCTAACCAACCACCTGAGCATCCCTCAAAGCCAATCTTTTCTGATTCATCAAGTTTCCTGGAGACTTTCCTTTATGCTTAACTATCCTTTAGTGGACCTACATCCTTGAAGTAGTTTGGCTTTTTCTGGTGACTTACACATTAGCACCTCAAATATTCTTGAAGAAGAGATGGAGGGTTCAACAAGCAGGGTAAATGAAGTGGGGGCCAATGAGTGAGAACAATGTGCCAGCCAAGGTGAGCAAGCATGATGATGATGATGAGCTTGAAGTGGGGGGGGATGGAAAATAAAAGGGAAAAAACATAAATTGAACACAATGGACACATTTGACTACCGTACCTGAGCTAATTTGAGTCTTAGGGACCAAAGAGACACCAAAAATACCAATGAAATTCATATCCTAGAAAGTATTGAGGAGAAACTTGAGTGATGGTTGGATGGACCATAGGGGTTTTTATCTTGCAAAATATATTGAGCTAGATTAAGAAAAAGAAGAAGAAAAAAAAGTGTTAGGGGAGGGGGGGAGATGAATAAATGTGGATTAACCTTGATTGAAAGGGAAAATCATAAGGCTTCAAATGAAGCCCTCTTAAAATTTGAAGTCAAGCCAGGGATTCACAATAGAAATAAATGGAGGATCAGTTACTATGAATTTTGGAAAAAACTGTCCTGAATTTTTGATGCGCATGACCAGATTGGCCAGCTGCTGAAAAATTAGGACAGCACTGGGCAAAACCTTGACGTGCAGGGGTAATAACACTTTCACAGGATTACCTGTAACAGGTTACCTGTTTTTTATTTTCCTTCTGAGTTTTTCTCAAATCGGAAAAGAGGCTAAGCAAGGGATTAAACTCCCCTCAATCAACAACCACATCAAAGGAGAAACTAAAGGATAAATATTAATTACTTGAGTTGTACGTATCCATTCAGAGATGTTGGGATGAAGGGTGAAACAAGGATAACAAGCTTAGAGATTTCCAAGGAATAGATCAAGGCCAATTTTGTAATTGATGATATCCTGCCAGGTTGGAAGTGAGACCAATAAGGCATGAGGGGTGCAGATTGGTAAGGATGAACCAAGTTCCGCCAAAATAACTTCTTGTAAGTAAAAATTTCCTCAAAGCCAAACTTCCCTACAAACTCTTGGTGTGTGTGTTTTTTGAAGTTTGCGTCTTTATTGATCAATAAAAAACACCAAAAACTATGGCGCTTATAGCCTAAAAAAAACTTACTTACTTATAATAAGAAAGGCTAGGGTTAGAACACTGATCCCAAAATGCATACTTACTTAGAATTATTTTCTTTTTCTTTTTCTTGCACTTTTATCCTCATTTATTTATTTCCAAAATAACGTTATTTGGTGATTCTTAGTTCATTTTGAAAGCTTCAAAATTTTTTCTTTTAGGTCTGTAATTTCAATTTTTTTTTATATAAAATTTGTGCAAGCAGATCTTTTGTCAAAAATATTTTGTCAGCCAAAATTGAAATGTGTAAAAATTAATTGGAAACTTAGGAAAACTAGTGAAAGAAAAAAGTGGATGATTAATTCTGAACAACTGAGAACCCATTTGATTAAATTCAGGAAAAAAAAATAAATAAAACTTAGGACAAGATAGAGATAAAATAGGACAAAAAAAACTAGTACAGACATAAAAGAAGAGCAGACAAGAGTTAAAAAAATTCAGAAAAGTTTTTTTGAAATGCATAGTATTAATTTAAAGCTAGAACACAATGACTTAAATATGATGGTTGGATTTTCTATAATTGTGAAATAAGAGAAGCCTCTGGAGGGAAATTGTGACTGATTTGAAGAATTTGGAGTGTAGATTGATGGTTACACTAGATTAACAGGAGTAGGATCTAAGCATGTGAGGTGATGTAACTGGCCGGGGAGATCAAGGTATCAAAATTTCTATTTGGTGAGTTTGGAATTGGTGAGGTGGGGTAGTTGATGAAATCGATGAGGGGCAGAATCAGAGTGATAATTTTCTTCCTTCTGGAGGATTAAAATTAACCATGAAATCTTGGAGGAAATGAGATTGGAGAAAGTAGCAGATAAAATAATCAAATTCAAATCTTGATTGGGTGGATAGATTGTGAGCTTGAATGATGATGATGATGACGATGATGATGATGATGATGATGATGATGATGATGATGATGATGATGATGATGATGATGATGATGATGATTAGTATTGTTGATGTTATGTATCTATTTGATGATAGGGGAGGGTTTTTTGCTTGGTGGATGAAGATAAAAAAATC
The DNA here is from genome assembly GCA_025617555.3 of Puccinia polysora. Classification (NCBI taxonomy): domain Eukaryota; kingdom Fungi; phylum Basidiomycota; class Pucciniomycetes; order Pucciniales; family Pucciniaceae; genus Puccinia; species Puccinia polysora. Next base: position 20,707,622 of record CM062629.1, on the reverse strand, counting down.
ACATATTTGATGTTTCAAATCAACCATTTTTATGAGACCTGGCATTTTTGAATCAAAAATTTAAGTTTTATTTTATTTCAGAAGCCTATAATTTTGAATTGTTCTTTTGTTCAATTTTAAGGTTGGGTTTATAATGGTAAATTTTCCAACTCTGGTATGCGCTAATGGAGCCTTTTTTCATAAGAGAGAGGTTTTAATTCAAGAAGGCAAATAGATTTATGGAATAAGAAAGTGACGTGGAGCAGAATAAAGAATTCCAAGGAAAAATTGGAATTTTTGCAAAAATAGAAACCAATAAGGTTCTGGAAATTTTACTCAACTTCTAGAATCTTGCACCACACTTCATCAAGTTCCCAATCTCCCAAGAGTAATAAAATTGGGTAATTTGGGTGTTCTGCATTGGTTGTGGTGGGTTTCTGGGTCAAACCAAAGTTGTGGGTTGAAATAAAATTTTCAGATTCTCCATTAGCCCTGTGAGATGATCAGTGTCTACCAGAGTTAACAGCTGAGCTATGGTCAAAGTTTTCCCCCCAAAAAAATGCTTCTGGTATTTCCAGGGTCAGGACCTCCTGAATTACCTTCATCATCTATAATTTACCAATTTCAGCTTCCAAAGTTACCTTCATTTCTGGTATGAGCACTGTTCCTCCATCCTAAAACCTTTTCAGGAGGTTTTATTTTTAGAGCCTCTGGTATAAACTTTTTTGAAGAGCCATGTGTAAGTCAGAAATAAATTTATTTGTGGCCAATATCATTTTCCCCATGTTTTATGTGATAATCTTGTTGCATAAAAGAAACTTGAGTATTCTATTCAAAGAGGTTAAATTTTCCACAACATCCTTCTGTAGATTTCCTCTCCTCTTGAGACCCACTTCCATGTAAGTTTCCCCAAGTTTTTTTCAAAGAAAAAATGTTCCCTCTTCCCTCAATCCTACAAAATCTCCCCACATATTCTTCCCAATCCCACACTTGATATCCATCCATTTCCTTGATTTCTTTTAGTTCTTCCTTTCAATGAATAAATTTGGAAATTTTTCAAATTTTTCTTCCTAAGTAACCCCCTTGCTGTTTGACCCATCCTCAAATCAATCCAAAAATTTATGGATTTCATCCAAACTGAAACTCACTTAAGCATAATCCATAGAGCATATCTTGGACCTGCCCTGTTGGAGAGGGCTTTGTGAGGGAAACTCCTGAGTGGGGTAAACTACTGTAATAGGAAGTGGTGGTAGGCCCCCAGACCCCAATTCTTCAGATTTCCTTGAAGGTTCCAGTCTTTGGAATGTTTTAGTAAAGGGTAGCCCATCTTCCATGTTGCTTCACACACACACATATATATATATATTTAAAAAAACATCAGAATTATACAGAATTGCTTTTGAAAAGAAAATATTTTCCCAATGATGCCCCCAGATATGTGGTGCAAGATTTGGGATATTAAGTAAACATTTCTGTAACCTGCTCCAGTTGTTTTGGGATAAATCAAGTTTTTTTCCAAATTCTGTTGTCTTATCTGTACCAGTTTTATCTTCTGAAAATTATTTTAACTAATCTGCTCTGAAACTCTCTTTTCCACATTATGGTACAAGTGAATGACAATCTTCAAACTTTCCATAAAAGACCAAGTAATGTTGGAGCTGGTCAGGTAAAATATGCTCTTGCTTTCAATATTAAAAATCTGAATAAAATTAAATAATGATGAGAATTAATCTCTTAATCCTTTGTGATATAAATTGAAATTTCAAACCCAATGGTATCATATTCACCCCCTTCCTCCTGCTAACTAAAAAATATCCTTCTATAAATAGTAATGAAAACAGAGAAAAATAAAAGCTTTTGAAGGTCTGCAAAATCAAAATTAATAAAACTGATCTTGGTCCAGATGGAATTTCCCTTGCTTCACTTCTCATGCTGACTTTTTGCATTTCACTCCATTTGCACAAATCATCCTGCCTGTTTAAAAGAGATAGCTTCTATGGTTTGTAATCTAACATTTCTTATCAATCACCAATGCCCCTTGGTTGAAAGTTCACTTTATAGTCTCCCCATACTTTCAAGTGTCCTTTATTCTTGGCTCTCCCCCCCCTATTATCCCAATGATAAACTACCCAATAAAGTCACACAATTTTACTATACTTTTCAGTATTCATCCTAAAATTATTCCTTCAACACTTTTGTTGTCCCAATTCTGTGTCCCATGCAAATTTTGTTCAATTTTCATGACAAATAGTCTCTCATTTCCACATTGTGGAATAAATAAATTGCGTATTCTGTATTGCATCAAAAGACACATAGACCTCCCTGTTTCACCCTTTTATCTTTCCAAAGCTTCCTACTGAATAATCCACAGTTTTTGTTGTTTTTTTTGTTTTTGGCTCAGAATATACTTCTCTCAGTTTTGAGAGTTTTCCTACCACATGTCAGCCTGCATTTTTAAATTTTGCCTTGTGCCTATAAAAAACAAAAAAAATTGCTTCTGCACTTATTTTTTTCCTGAAACATTACAACATCTAAAATAAAAAAATAGACCTGTAATATCAAATAAAGTTGAAAAAAAATAACTATATCTGAACTAACTACTAAAATTTGGACTTGCTCTGCAAAAAATGTACATACTCCCTTGGCATCTTAAAATTTCAAACTCCTTCCTTTTTTCCAAAAAATTGGTTTTTTTTTCTAAATTTATTCAGTTCCAAGACTGAATTTACCATATTACTACAATTTCTGCATCTAAAAACTGTTTTCTGAAAGTGATAATCTTTTTCCTTTTATCTCTAAATTTGAAACCTGTTAAATTTTCAAACTCAACCTTGGGAATCTCCAAACATAAAAATTCAATACACAGAGTTAAAAAACACTGAAATACACAAAATTCAACTTCAATTCCACACAAAATCTTCAATATATTTTTTCCATAAATATGCTACTGCCAACCTTCCTTCTGCAGCTACCCATCCCACATTATTTTCTTCCTCCACAGTCCTGCTCCTTTCTTCCTTCTTGTCTTCTTTTCTTAACAACAGAAGATATTTTGATTTTTGTTCATTTCTTCCTTTATTATTATTATTATTATTAATTGTTTTATCAGAATAATAAATTTATAAAAACATGCAAGCTAAATCAAAATTTTATAGAAGGATTGGATTTTTCTTGTGGCTACCTCTAAGAAGATTCTGAGCCTGGGGAGGAACTTCACAGGTTGATCCTGGTCTCATCACCTTTAAGGCTGTAACAAATGCAGATTTGTGGGGTTTTTACAGCCTTGAGGCCTTCAGGAGGCCAGGGGTAGGGCTGTTGCATGCTTCAGTGGACCCTTCCCTTCATTTGATCAAAATGTGGTCACCACTTTCCTGCATGTGAAAATATGTGATTGCTTCATTTCAATTGAAAGAAAAGTTTTCAAAACATTTCTTTTTTTTTTTGAATTTGAAAAAGGTTTCAAAATTGTAACAAAGGTGGGAGAACATGCCAAAACATGAAATTTGACAAAAAATCTCCAAATTCATCATGCCTTTTCAAATTCTTTTTTTTTTGGGATCCCAGAGTTTTGGATTTAGTAAATCCAAAGGTGTGAATATAGGACACTTTTTTTCAAAACAAACACCCTTCTTCATTACCCCATTTCTCTATGAATCATTCAAAATGAACCAAAATTTCCACCCAAATTTCTAATTTAAACACAAATAAATAAATTTGTTACTCTTTTGAATTTCTTGAGAAGATATTCATTAATTTGTTTTCATCAATTAAACACATGAAGATGTCAAACTCTCAATATTAGCTCTTCTGAAATTGAATATATCTGCCAATATTCTTGATTAGTTCCTTCACTCTTTAATCAGTGACTGTTTGATACTCAAACACTCAAGCCATGATTCCAATGCACCATTCACAACATCTGTCTCAACTGGCTTTTCCTAAAATAATTGTTATTCCATGTTGTGTTAATTTGAAATCAATGCTGAAAGTTGGTCTAGTTGGTTGATAACCTAGCTCGATGGTTGAATTGCAAGCCAACTCATTATTATATGGTATATTAAAAAAAATAAGATATCAAGTCTAATGGATAATATTCTTTTAAGAAAGATGATTTTTTTTCACAGAAAGAATCAATTGTTACAATTTTCTTTCAAAAAATGATGCATCATACCATTAGATACTAGAATTTGAGAACTATTAGCTTCAATGATCAAAATAAATAAGGTTTTTTTAAAAAGAATGATTCAACCTCATTCAATAAAGATGAAACAAAAAAAATTATTCAATCGTTTCATATTGATTGCTATCAATTAATTCAGCTCTACATTTTAACTTGAATTCTTCTTCCTCTTTTTTGGTCAATTTTTCTAATTCACCCAGTACTCCGAACCAACTTTTCGCTACCTCCAAACGGAGTTTTTTCCAGGCCGAGATAATTTGAGGAAGGGGAAAAAAATTTGCATCCTTCAGAGAAAACGTTGTAAAATGATTCATCAAATCAAACATGGCCATCGAAATGGGGGGTTCGGGAGTTATAGGACAAGACAATGGAGGGACAGTGTAGCACATTTTACTTGAGATGAAAATTACTGGTCTTTTGTATGTCTCAGCCAAGAGGAATGCATGACCAGGGAAGGTCATCCATGAGTTTTCCGGGGCTTGCTTCTGTAAATTCTGTGGGTCGAAATCAAGTAGATTGAAAGCAACTGTTTCAACCGGATGGTTGAAAATAACTTCAATCAAATTCTTATTACGAAAGATTGGATTCGATCGCAATTCATGATACATTTCATAACGAATCAAAGGCCATTCGCCTTCCGCTCTTCCCATACTTATTGCCGCTGCGCGATATCCGCAGTTTCCATCATCTTTAACATTGATAATTTGGTTAATTTTCTGCCTCCAAAATCTTGGTAGAAGCATCGATAAATCAAATTCATTCTAATTGTATGTATAAAAAATTGCTTTTTTGAAAATCAGCACGAGATACATTCAAAATCAACATGCCATTGCAAATTCAGAGGCAATTTGCGTACCTCTTGAACCTGAGAAGTTCTCCAATTTAAAGAGAACTGCTTCCAGACATGGTGACAATCATATTCAAGGTCGGTGTCAACATGATTTCAAAATAAACGTAAAACTCGAGGTGAGTAGGAGAAAAGCCTTCTTTTAAAACAGCCGATAATAATACTCAAATTCCACTCACTTCAACAGAAGGATTTTCACGGAACTCCTCCTTTGAACGTTTGTTCTGATGTAGGGTAACAAGCCGATCTTCCGCCACCGACCCTTCGCTTTTTTCTCTCGGATCGCGAAAGGGACCGCTTTGACTGCAATCACAGTACTTTTCGTTTATTCGGCGACCGTGAGGATGATGTTGGAAATATAGATTGGTGAAAGTATCCAGCAGCTGGCCGTCCGATATGGGGGCTATTTCAATCAAGCGGAGGTTTTTCCTTCAGCAGCATGAAGTTTTGGCCTGGGAAAGCTCCCAGAGTATTCGGTTTCTGATGGGCTGTGCCCACCCCATGAAAAACGTCTCCGAATACGGGATTTCATCCGACGGTCTGAGAGTACTCACATGATGTCGACTTAAGCCTCAAGTCTAGCTCATTTCCTTGCAGATTTACATTCTGATTGGGTAGCTCTGAATAGTGAGAATATTTTGAAGTTCCTTCCGGAGCTCTCAGGCCCGCTGTCTCTGGAAACAGCGACAGCGGGCCAAGGGAAACTAACATCTGATGAGGCGATCCCTGGCCCGAAATCTGACCGAAGGAAGTACTGTCTTGATCAATTGAGCTCGCGGTGTAAGCCCTCATTGTTCTCTGATCTCCTTCAGCTTGCAGCACTTTTTTCCAAGCATCAGCGCTCGTCCCTGATAATTTGGGAGAAAAAGTGGTGACTGTGAGCGTTGGTCGGGCACTGGTAGCTTTGAACGTACCACCGGTTCCACTTAAGCGACACCGGGCTTCCCAGGTTGCAAAGCTGACTATCAGCACGGCCGCTGGAGGCAACCGCGGCAAGAACATTACCCGACGATTGTTCTCAAAAGTTTGCCTTCCACGCTGCGATTGAAAGGTTGTTGGTCTATCGTAGAGCGAGTGGAGATTTGTTTTCTCCAGAGATTGACGGCGTGCGTAAGTAATAAACCGATCATACACCAAGGTGGGATGCAGCAAGGGTTGGATGAATATGCCAAAATTCAAATCCTTGGGCGCTCTGACCAAAAAGACACATCCCGCTGAAGCCACTCTACCGCTGAAAGCAAGCTGTCAGAATCGCAGCGGCCTGAAGCATCTCTACCATCCTCGAGCTTGTGGGGTACATACATGCCAATACCCGACACAAAACACCAGCTTTCCGTCATACAGCAGCTGCAATATATCGAAAATAAGGCCGCGGTCGACCCTGAAATATGTGGGCTGTGGCTTGGGCGTCCCGTCCTAGCGAGAATTTCAAGTACTAGCAGTGAACAAGTCCGAACGCGAAATCAACGGCCCACGGATCGTCGCTCCGACAAGTCGGATCGTACCTCAGGGTGTTCATGGGTCGGGCCGACCCGCTAGGTACCCGTACCCGGTGGGTAATTAGCCGGGTTTGGGAGAGGTGTTCTCTAAAAAACCCTATGTTGAGCCGACCCGCCTCAAGCTACTGCGGGTGCGGGTCTGGGTTTGGGCAGCTCCATTGGATGATGGGCCGGCCCATGGGTACCCCCAAAAAAATAAAACATCACTTTCAACTGATTCTTTCTGTCTCTATTCTTCTCCATGTGCACATTTTGTCTTTTCTTATGTTTTTTATGCTCTCTAATGATCACCTTATACATTATCTTTAGTAATAACAAGTGATACCAACATTTGATGCTCTTAATTTTCAAAAAAAAAGCCCAGTGGGGCCCCATGACCAACTGGCAGCCTGCAAATAGCCGCCAAGACCCGCAGGTACCCATCACAGGTTTGGGTATGGATTCAGGGGCAGTTGACCCAACCCGCTAAGACCCGCCTACTGGTGGGTTGGGTATGGGTAGCAATTTTTTCTGCCAAACCGGCCCATGAACACCCTGAATTGTACTTCCAAAAACATACATATGTAAGTATGTATTTATGTATTATGTATGATGCACAACACTGGAGCTTTTTCTTTTTTAAAAAAAGCATTTGCAATTGCCTTGGTAAGGGCATCTCTCCCGCGGGAGGTGAACAGCAAAGCTAAACCCAATTTACCTCCCAACTTCCCAAAAATCACCTGTCCCACGGGTGCTATCTGTTGGATTGAACACCAATGAAGTATGTATTTCCAAAGGAATGAGGATCTTTATATAGTTACTAGTGTATAATTGCCCCCAAATTGGGGGAGGCATGACATTTTCCTGGTGCAGTATGGGCTTTTCCTGGTGCAGTATTGAATTTGCCCAGTGTCAATGCAAGAGGTGCATAACAACGTTGGAAAATGAATACAAACCCAAGGACATTCACGCCAGCTGAGGTGTGGGAAGTTTTTCAATCTTTTGATATTTATAGATAGATAGATAGATGTATATACAAGTATGTATGTTGCGGTTGGTGATTAAAGTACTAGATATTCCCACAACACCCCCCCCCCTCATGCCAAGTACTCTCTCCAGTAAATCCTTGGAACATTTTTCTATATTACTTTATCCTCTATGTCTCCCTTTCCAAAATTCTACTCTATTGCATATTTTCTATGTTTCCGTAAGATCTACTCTCCTCTATGTGATCTACTTCCTTTTGGTTCTCTTTTTACAATATACTACCCTCAGCCATTATAACTATTATATGAACCGTATTGTATCTCCACTTCCTTGTGTTTCCCCATTGGTTCAATCTTTTTTCTTATTCAAAATATATACACATCATCATCTACCCAAAGCCTGTGATTGTCACACCCTCACCAAGACAACAGATATTGTATCCGTAAAGATGCCAATCCCAGATTTTTGCATTCAGAACTGCTGAGCACAAACAACAAAAACAGTTTGGAGTTGGGTTGTTTGTAAGGATATCTGTAGTTTGTTCTTTGCTGGGGACCCATGAAACCATGGCTTTCTTGTCAAAAATTGCTTTGTTAACAAAAAAGAAGTTGCACTCAATGTTTCTGCAGCATTTGTTTGAGCTTTCATCTTGCTACATGTATTGCTGACTGATTATCACACTTCAGTTGAATGGTAAAGTTGTGTTGTAGCATGTCTTGAAGAAGATGGAAGATCCAAAGAGATTGCCTTGTGGCTATACCAAGTGCCATAAACTTGGCAAGCCAAGTTGAAGCACACTGCTTTAAGCTGCCAGCTGGCCCAAAGAACCAGGCAAGCATAGAAGGCAATAAATACACCATAGGTGGATTTCACATATTGCCCCCCCATGATGCAGCAACAAAACACTGAAGCAGTTCAGGACTGTCTTGAGAGGAAAGAAGAAAATGCCTGTCCCTCAAAGATATGAAATAGTTTACTAAGTGCCGGGAT
>CM062629.1:20570573-20699061 GCA_025617555.3 Puccinia polysora | reverse complement strand
AAATGCATAGTATTAATTTAAAGCTAGAACACAATGACTTAAATATGATGGTTGGATTTTCTATAATTGTGAAATAAGAGAAGCCTCTGGAGGGAAATTGTGACTGATTTGAAGAATTTGGAGTGTAGATTGATGGTTACACTAGATTAACAGGAGTAGGATCTAAGCATGTGAGGTGATGTAACTGGCCGGGGAGATCAAGGTATCAAAATTTCTATTTGGTGAGTTTGGAATTGGTGAGGTGGGGTAGTTGATGAAATCGATGAGGGGCAGAATCAGAGTGATAATTTTCTTCCTTCTGGAGGATTAAAATTAACCATGAAATCTTGGAGGAAATGAGATTGGAGAAAGTAGCAGATAAAATAATCAAATTCAAATCTTGATTGGGTGGATAGATTGTGAGCTTGAATGATGATGATGATGACGATGATGATGATGATGATGATGATGATGATGATGATGATGATGATGATGATGATGATGATGATGATGATTAGTATTGTTGATGTTATGTATCTATTTGATGATAGGGGAGGGTTTTTTGCTTGGTGGATGAAGATAAAAAAATCACATATTTGATGTTTCAAATCAACCATTTTTATGAGACCTGGCATTTTTGAATCAAAAATTTAAGTTTTATTTTATTTCAGAAGCCTATAATTTTGAATTGTTCTTTTGTTCAATTTTAAGGTTGGGTTTATAATGGTAAATTTTCCAACTCTGGTATGCGCTAATGGAGCCTTTTTTCATAAGAGAGAGGTTTTAATTCAAGAAGGCAAATAGATTTATGGAATAAGAAAGTGACGTGGAGCAGAATAAAGAATTCCAAGGAAAAATTGGAATTTTTGCAAAAATAGAAACCAATAAGGTTCTGGAAATTTTACTCAACTTCTAGAATCTTGCACCACACTTCATCAAGTTCCCAATCTCCCAAGAGTAATAAAATTGGGTAATTTGGGTGTTCTGCATTGGTTGTGGTGGGTTTCTGGGTCAAACCAAAGTTGTGGGTTGAAATAAAATTTTCAGATTCTCCATTAGCCCTGTGAGATGATCAGTGTCTACCAGAGTTAACAGCTGAGCTATGGTCAAAGTTTTCCCCCCAAAAAAATGCTTCTGGTATTTCCAGGGTCAGGACCTCCTGAATTACCTTCATCATCTATAATTTACCAATTTCAGCTTCCAAAGTTACCTTCATTTCTGGTATGAGCACTGTTCCTCCATCCTAAAACCTTTTCAGGAGGTTTTATTTTTAGAGCCTCTGGTATAAACTTTTTTGAAGAGCCATGTGTAAGTCAGAAATAAATTTATTTGTGGCCAATATCATTTTCCCCATGTTTTATGTGATAATCTTGTTGCATAAAAGAAACTTGAGTATTCTATTCAAAGAGGTTAAATTTTCCACAACATCCTTCTGTAGATTTCCTCTCCTCTTGAGACCCACTTCCATGTAAGTTTCCCCAAGTTTTTTTCAAAGAAAAAATGTTCCCTCTTCCCTCAATCCTACAAAATCTCCCCACATATTCTTCCCAATCCCACACTTGATATCCATCCATTTCCTTGATTTCTTTTAGTTCTTCCTTTCAATGAATAAATTTGGAAATTTTTCAAATTTTTCTTCCTAAGTAACCCCCTTGCTGTTTGACCCATCCTCAAATCAATCCAAAAATTTATGGATTTCATCCAAACTGAAACTCACTTAAGCATAATCCATAGAGCATATCTTGGACCTGCCCTGTTGGAGAGGGCTTTGTGAGGGAAACTCCTGAGTGGGGTAAACTACTGTAATAGGAAGTGGTGGTAGGCCCCCAGACCCCAATTCTTCAGATTTCCTTGAAGGTTCCAGTCTTTGGAATGTTTTAGTAAAGGGTAGCCCATCTTCCATGTTGCTTCACACACACACATATATATATATATTTAAAAAAACATCAGAATTATACAGAATTGCTTTTGAAAAGAAAATATTTTCCCAATGATGCCCCCAGATATGTGGTGCAAGATTTGGGATATTAAGTAAACATTTCTGTAACCTGCTCCAGTTGTTTTGGGATAAATCAAGTTTTTTTCCAAATTCTGTTGTCTTATCTGTACCAGTTTTATCTTCTGAAAATTATTTTAACTAATCTGCTCTGAAACTCTCTTTTCCACATTATGGTACAAGTGAATGACAATCTTCAAACTTTCCATAAAAGACCAAGTAATGTTGGAGCTGGTCAGGTAAAATATGCTCTTGCTTTCAATATTAAAAATCTGAATAAAATTAAATAATGATGAGAATTAATCTCTTAATCCTTTGTGATATAAATTGAAATTTCAAACCCAATGGTATCATATTCACCCCCTTCCTCCTGCTAACTAAAAAATATCCTTCTATAAATAGTAATGAAAACAGAGAAAAATAAAAGCTTTTGAAGGTCTGCAAAATCAAAATTAATAAAACTGATCTTGGTCCAGATGGAATTTCCCTTGCTTCACTTCTCATGCTGACTTTTTGCATTTCACTCCATTTGCACAAATCATCCTGCCTGTTTAAAAGAGATAGCTTCTATGGTTTGTAATCTAACATTTCTTATCAATCACCAATGCCCCTTGGTTGAAAGTTCACTTTATAGTCTCCCCATACTTTCAAGTGTCCTTTATTCTTGGCTCTCCCCCCCCTATTATCCCAATGATAAACTACCCAATAAAGTCACACAATTTTACTATACTTTTCAGTATTCATCCTAAAATTATTCCTTCAACACTTTTGTTGTCCCAATTCTGTGTCCCATGCAAATTTTGTTCAATTTTCATGACAAATAGTCTCTCATTTCCACATTGTGGAATAAATAAATTGCGTATTCTGTATTGCATCAAAAGACACATAGACCTCCCTGTTTCACCCTTTTATCTTTCCAAAGCTTCCTACTGAATAATCCACAGTTTTTGTTGTTTTTTTTGTTTTTGGCTCAGAATATACTTCTCTCAGTTTTGAGAGTTTTCCTACCACATGTCAGCCTGCATTTTTAAATTTTGCCTTGTGCCTATAAAAAACAAAAAAAATTGCTTCTGCACTTATTTTTTTCCTGAAACATTACAACATCTAAAATAAAAAAATAGACCTGTAATATCAAATAAAGTTGAAAAAAAATAACTATATCTGAACTAACTACTAAAATTTGGACTTGCTCTGCAAAAAATGTACATACTCCCTTGGCATCTTAAAATTTCAAACTCCTTCCTTTTTTCCAAAAAATTGGTTTTTTTTTCTAAATTTATTCAGTTCCAAGACTGAATTTACCATATTACTACAATTTCTGCATCTAAAAACTGTTTTCTGAAAGTGATAATCTTTTTCCTTTTATCTCTAAATTTGAAACCTGTTAAATTTTCAAACTCAACCTTGGGAATCTCCAAACATAAAAATTCAATACACAGAGTTAAAAAACACTGAAATACACAAAATTCAACTTCAATTCCACACAAAATCTTCAATATATTTTTTCCATAAATATGCTACTGCCAACCTTCCTTCTGCAGCTACCCATCCCACATTATTTTCTTCCTCCACAGTCCTGCTCCTTTCTTCCTTCTTGTCTTCTTTTCTTAACAACAGAAGATATTTTGATTTTTGTTCATTTCTTCCTTTATTATTATTATTATTATTAATTGTTTTATCAGAATAATAAATTTATAAAAACATGCAAGCTAAATCAAAATTTTATAGAAGGATTGGATTTTTCTTGTGGCTACCTCTAAGAAGATTCTGAGCCTGGGGAGGAACTTCACAGGTTGATCCTGGTCTCATCACCTTTAAGGCTGTAACAAATGCAGATTTGTGGGGTTTTTACAGCCTTGAGGCCTTCAGGAGGCCAGGGGTAGGGCTGTTGCATGCTTCAGTGGACCCTTCCCTTCATTTGATCAAAATGTGGTCACCACTTTCCTGCATGTGAAAATATGTGATTGCTTCATTTCAATTGAAAGAAAAGTTTTCAAAACATTTCTTTTTTTTTTTGAATTTGAAAAAGGTTTCAAAATTGTAACAAAGGTGGGAGAACATGCCAAAAACATGAAATTTGACAAAAAATCTCCAAATTCATCATGCCTTTTCAAATTCTTTTTTTTTTGGGATCCCAGAGTTTTGGATTTAGTAAATCCAAAGGTGTGAATATAGGACACTTTTTTTCAAAACAAACACCCTTCTTCATTACCCCATTTCTCTATGAATCATTCAAAATGAACCAAAATTTCCACCCAAATTTCTAATTTAAACACAAATAAATAAATTTGTTACTCTTTTGAATTTCTTGAGAAGATATTCATTAATTTGTTTTCATCAATTAAACACATGAAGATGTCAAACTCTCAATATTAGCTCTTCTGAAATTGAATATATCTGCCAATATTCTTGATTAGTTCCTTCACTCTTTAATCAGTGACTGTTTGATACTCAAACACTCAAGCCATGATTCCAATGCACCATTCACAACATCTGTCTCAACTGGCTTTTCCTAAAATAATTGTTATTCCATGTTGTGTTAATTTGAAATCAATGCTGAAAGTTGGTCTAGTTGGTTGATAACCTAGCTCGATGGTTGAATTGCAAGCCAACTCATTATTATATGGTATATTAAAAAAAATAAGATATCAAGTCTAATGGATAATATTCTTTTAAGAAAGATGATTTTTTTTCACAGAAAGAATCAATTGTTACAATTTTCTTTCAAAAAATGATGCATCATACCATTAGATACTAGAATTTGAGAACTATTAGCTTCAATGATCAAAATAAATAAGGTTTTTTTAAAAAGAATGATTCAACCTCATTCAATAAAGATGAAACAAAAAAAATTATTCAATCGTTTCATATTGATTGCTATCAATTAATTCAGCTCTACATTTTAACTTGAATTCTTCTTCCTCTTTTTTGGTCAATTTTTCTAATTCACCCAGTACTCCGAACCAACTTTTCGCTACCTCCAAACGGAGTTTTTTCCAGGCCGAGATAATTTGAGGAAGGGGAAAAAAATTTGCATCCTTCAGAGAAAACGTTGTAAAATGATTCATCAAATCAAACATGGCCATCGAAATGGGGGGTTCGGGAGTTATAGGACAAGACAATGGAGGGACAGTGTAGCACATTTTACTTGAGATGAAAATTACTGGTCTTTTGTATGTCTCAGCCAAGAGGAATGCATGACCAGGGAAGGTCATCCATGAGTTTTCCGGGGCTTGCTTCTGTAAATTCTGTGGGTCGAAATCAAGTAGATTGAAAGCAACTGTTTCAACCGGATGGTTGAAAATAACTTCAATCAAATTCTTATTACGAAAGATTGGATTCGATCGCAATTCATGATACATTTCATAACGAATCAAAGGCCATTCGCCTTCCGCTCTTCCCATACTTATTGCCGCTGCGCGATATCCGCAGTTTCCATCATCTTTAACATTGATAATTTGGTTAATTTTCTGCCTCCAAAATCTTGGTAGAAGCATCGATAAATCAAATTCATTCTAATTGTATGTATAAAAAATTGCTTTTTTGAAAATCAGCACGAGATACATTCAAAATCAACATGCCATTGCAAATTCAGAGGCAATTTGCGTACCTCTTGAACCTGAGAAGTTCTCCAATTTAAAGAGAACTGCTTCCAGACATGGTGACAATCATATTCAAGGTCGGTGTCAACATGATTTCAAAATAAACGTAAAACTCGAGGTGAGTAGGAGAAAAGCCTTCTTTTAAAACAGCCGATAATAATACTCAAATTCCACTCACTTCAACAGAAGGATTTTCACGGAACTCCTCCTTTGAACGTTTGTTCTGATGTAGGGTAACAAGCCGATCTTCCGCCACCGACCCTTCGCTTTTTTCTCTCGGATCGCGAAAGGGACCGCTTTGACTGCAATCACAGTACTTTCGTTTATTCGGCGACCGTGAGGATGATGTTGGAAATATAGATTGGTGAAAGTATCCAGCAGCTGGCCGTCCGATATGGGGGGCTATTTCAATCAAGCGGAGGTTTTTCCTTCAGCAGCATGAAGTTTTGGCCTGGGAAAGCTCCCAGAGTATTCGGTTTCTGATGGGCTGTGCCCACCCCATGAAAAACGTCTCCGAATACGGGATTTCATCCGACGGTCTGAGAGTACTCACATGATGTCGACTTAAGCCTCAAGTCTAGCTCATTTCCTTGCAGATTTACATTCTGATTGGGTAGCTCTGAATAGTGAGAATATTTTGAAGTTCCTTCCGGAGCTCTCAGGCCCGCTGTCTCTGGAAACAGCGACAGCGGGCCAAGGGAAACTAACATCTGATGAGGCGATCCCTGGCCCGAAATCTGACCGAAGGAAGTACTGTCTTGATCAATTGAGCTCGCGGTGTAAGCCCTCATTGTTCTCTGATCTCCTTCAGCTTGCAGCACTTTTTTCCAAGCATCAGCGCTCGTCCCTGATAATTTGGGAGAAAAAGTGGTGACTGTGAGCGTTGGTCGGGCACTGGTAGCTTTGAACGTACCACCGGTTCCACTTAAGCGACACCGGGCTTCCCAGGTTGCAAAGCTGACTATCAGCACGGCCGCTGGAGGCAACCGCGGCAAGAACATTACCCGACGATTGTTCTCAAAAGTTTGCCTTCCACGCTGCGATTGAAAGGTTGTTGGTCTATCGTAGAGCGAGTGGAGATTTGTTTTCTCCAGAGATTGACGGCGTGCGTAAGTAATAAACCGATCATACACCAAGGGTGGGATGCAGCAAGGGTTGGATGAATATGCCAAAATTCAAATCCTTGGGCGCTCTGACCAAAAAGACACATCCCGCTGAAGCCACTCTACCGCTGAAAGCAAGCTGTCAGAATCGCAGCGGCCTGAAGCATCTCTACCATCCTCGAGCTTGTGGGGTACATACATGCCAATACCCGACACAAAACACCAGCTTTCCGTCATACAGCAGCTGCAATATATCGAAAATAAGGCCGCGGTCGACCCTGAAATATGTGGGCTGTGGCTTGGGCGTCCCGTCCTAGCGAGAATTTCAAGTACTAGCAGTGAACAAGTCCGAACGCGAAATCAACGGCCCACGGATCGTCGCTCCGACAAGTCGGATCGTACCTCAGGGTGTTCATGGGTCGGGCCGACCCGCTAGGTACCCGTACCCGGTGGGTAATTAGCCGGGTTTGGGAGAGGTGTTCTCTAAAAAACCCTATGTTGAGCCGACCCGCCTCAAGCTACTGCGGGTGCGGGTCTGGGTTTGGGCAGCTCCATTGGATGATGGGCCGGCCCATGGGTACCCCCAAAAAAATAAAACATCACTTTCAACTGATTCTTTCTGTCTCTATTCTTCTCCATGTGCACATTTTGTCTTTTCTTATGTTTTTTATGCTCTCTAATGATCACCTTATACATTATCTTTAGTAATAACAAGTGATACCAACATTTGATGCTCTTAATTTTCAAAAAAAAAGCCCAGTGGGGCCCCATGACCAACTGGCAGCCTGCAAATAGCCGCCAAGACCCGCAGGTACCCATCACAGGTTTGGGTATGGATTCAGGGGCAGTTGACCCAACCCGCTAAGACCCGCCTACTGGTGGGTTGGGTATGGGTAGCAATTTTTTCTGCCAAACCGGCCCATGAACACCCTGAATTGTACTTCCAAAAACATACATATGTAAGTATGTATTTATGTATTATGTATGATGCACAACACTGGAGCTTTTTCTTTTTTAAAAAAAGCATTTGCAATTGCCTTGGTAAGGGCATCTCTCCCGCGGGAGGTGAACAGCAAAGCTAAACCCAATTTACCTCCCAACTTCCCAAAAATCACCTGTCCCACGGGTGCTATCTGTTGGATTGAACACCAATGAAGTATGTATTTCCAAAGGAATGAGGATCTTTATATAGTTACTAGTGTATAATTGCCCCCAAATTGGGGGAGGCATGACATTTTCCTGGTGCAGTATGGGCTTTTCCTGGTGCAGTATTGAATTTGCCCAGTGTCAATGCAAGAGGTGCATAACAACGTTGGAAAATGAATACAAACCCAAGGACATTCACGCCAGCTGAGGTGTGGGAAGTTTTTCAATCTTTTGATATTTATAGATAGATAGATAGATGTATATACAAGTATGTATGTTGCGGTTGGTGATTAAAGTACTAGATATTCCCACAACACCCCCCCCCCTCATGCCAAGTACTCTCTCCAGTAAATCCTTGGAACATTTTTCTATATTACTTTATCCTCTATGTCTCCCTTTCCAAAATTCTACTCTATTGCATATTTTCTATGTTTCCGTAAGATCTACTCTCCTCTATGTGATCTACTTCCTTTTGGTTCTCTTTTTTACAATATACTACCCTCAGCCATTATAACTATTATATGAACCGTATTGTATCTCCACTTCCTTGTGTTTCCCCATTGGTTCAATCTTTTTCTTATTCAAAATATATACACATCATCATCTACCCAAAGCCTGTGATTGTCACACCTCACCAAGACAACAGATATTGTATCCGTAAAGATGCCAATCCCAGATTTTTGCATTCAGAACTGCTGAGCACAAACAACAAAAACAGTTTGGAGTTGGGTTGTTTGTAAGGATATCTGTAGTTTGTTCTTTGCTGGGGACCCATGAAACCATGGCTTTCTTGTCAAAAATTGCTTTGTTAACAAAAAAGAAGTTGCACTCAATGTTTCTGCAGCATTTGTTTGAGCTTTCATCTTGCTACATGTATTGCTGACTGATTATCACACTTCAGTTGAATGGTAAAGTTGTGTTGTAGCATGTCTTGAAGAAGATGGAAGATCCAAAGAGATTGCCTTGTGGCTATACCAAGTGCCATAAACTTGGCAAGCCAAGTTGAAGCACACTGCTTTAAGCTGCCAGCTGGCCCAAAGAACCAGGCAAGCATAGAAGGCAATAAATACACCATAGGTGGATTTCACATATTGCCCCCCCATGATGCAGCAACAAAACACTGAAGCAGTTCAGGACTGTCTTGAGAGGAAAGAAGAAAATGCCTGTCCCTCAAAGATATGAAATAGTTTACTAAGTGCCGGGATGCTTTCCAGTGTGACATACCTGGCGCCAAAGAGTAGTGTGCAAGAAAGTTGACAGTTTATGTAATGTCTGGGTGTTTACCCACCGCCAAGTAGCTGAGCATCATGACAATCTGGAGATAGCCCCTACTATCCTTTGGTTCATCATCTGGGTTGGCCACAGCTTCAAAAGGAAGAGGGTAGGGGCTGATTGGTGGTGGAAACACCATCCCAGAAACGTGACACAATGGAGCGCAGAAGCTTCTCCTGGTGAAGGGAGAAGCTGCTTTCCAACCAAGCCACATTGATTCCAACCACAGAAGTCAGACCGTGGCCCCATTTAATCTCAAGAGAACCCTTGAGATCAAACTCCAGTCCTCTGAGAAAATCCTCTGACAACCCAGTGACAACCCCATGGTCAACGTGGATCCAGATCAAACCATTGGATCCTGGGACTCAGAGGGCATACAGACTGGAATTCTAGAGACTTGCCGTGTAACCAAGCTTTTAAAAAATATCACAGAGATGATTCCACAAACAATGGGCTGCTTGGCCCGTACTGTACAAAGCCTTCTTCAGACGTAAGGCATATCCTGGAAGGAAAACAGCACTGGGGGGTGATTTCACCCAAAATCTCTCACTGATAGGGGAATTGAGGTAGGCAGCAACAAATTCAAATGAGTGTACAGGCTACCTGAATTTGGACGCAATCACAAGGATGAGACGTAAAGATGCAAATGTACCTGTTGGGGCAAAGGTCTTGTTGAAATCTATCCCTTGCTGCTGCCAATTCCCAATGGTAACACAACACGCTTTTTGTTCTGGCGGAGACCTGTCAGCCCAATCCTTTTCAGTCATCACCCATCAAGTGGGAATTGCTTTTTTGCGCTGCAGCAGAGTCTCAGCAACCCATACATCCTTTTGGTAAAGGTTATCCATTTGACCCTCAAACACCAGAACCCACAGAGGACCGTTGGGACCATTGACTGCATCCCAGTAGGTCTTGGGAACCATGGGCTTAGTGCACACAGAGTCTAATGCTGCCTCCTCTGCAACAAAGGCTTTTTTGGCCAAAAAATACCCCAGCGGAACAGACAGCCGGCATGCCTCAGTTGCAGGAGTCACAGCAGAAAAATGTTTTCCAAGAATGGTGTTAGGTGTCTGACAGGAGGAATTATTGAAGCAGTTCAAAGAAGTAGGAGAAGAGTTAAAAACGGCCCATGCAGAAGAAAAAAAAGGAACTAGTAGCTGGAACAAAAAACAACCAAACTTTACTATCTTGCAGATAAGCAACTAAACGCCCTTCCACAGCTTGGTCATCAAGTTTGAGCTATTTCTCAGGAGGGGTATGGGAAAACGCTGTATCGCCAAAATTAAATATCCTGTCAAGGGTGGGTTTTATGCAAAAGACAACCTCAAAGGGTATCTTGGAATTGTCCTTAACCTTTGGCAGATGGCTGATGGATTGAGATTCCCAGATAAAAGCAAGACTCCAGAATTCTTTACCAAGACCACTGTTGAACAGCAGGGTATGTGCAATGTCAGCCAGAGAGCAGTTATGGAGCTGTGGAATTCGGAAGAGGACTTCTCCTTAAATAGTTCCAAGTTAAGAAGTTATTGATCCCTTGCTTCTGTAAACCCTGAGTGCAACTGTTCACCCTTCGACTGAGAGATAGAGAATTGAGAGTAAAGATCCTTCCAAAACCTATGACAACCAATGATCCTCCGTGATCCAATCCTCCATGATATCCGGGTTGAGGGTGTGGCTTAAGTAGCCTGCCCCTCAAACCTAACCTAAGTAAAACCAGAAACAAGCAAGAATAATGAAATAAAACCCCTAAGCACAGAACCCTAGCCTCAAACCTACCCTTCCCATCCCATAATCCACAACCCATATCCCATGTCCCATATCCCATATCCATCTGTATTAACCACCTTCCATTACTTCCACCCAGTTTGTCCTTCTCATGAAGTGGCCTTGCACCGCGCCCAACTCAGAGCCCCCCACACATGTCTGTATCCGCCTGAAGCGCCATTCCAGATATCCAAGATATATCTGCGCAATCAGGGTCCATCCAATCCAATCCAATCCAATCCATCCTGCGTCTCCAGATGCTGAGCCCAATTCAACTGCTTCTGAGCCCACAGCACAACTTGCTGCGGCAAAGCCAAACCCATTGTTGAGCGCGCTTCCCCTGCTGAGCCCGCTGCTGCTGCTGAGCGCGCAGCGCGCAGCTTATTCCAACTTGCGTCTATAAAAGACCACCACATCCCCCCCCAACTTGAGTTCTGTCCCCAGAGATCCACCACTGTCTCACCTGCCTCCCACCATACCCCAGCTATACCACTTCCAACCGCACCCCCTTCATCAGACCAAAGACAGAAAAATAAAAAACCCCATCCAACACCCTTCAACAAATATGTCCTGTACCTACTGCAGCTGGAAAGTCCTTCTGTGCCAAATTCTTCCGGGCCGGCGTGCCTGTGTCCCGTGCCAAGCCGGACACCGTCTCTGCTCCCTGTTGGAGGGCATGCCGCGCAACCGTCCCCAAATTTGCCCGCGCAAGAGGACCCGTTGCAGCTCCTTTGTGATCTCGAGCAACAAGGAGATCTTGACAAATGAGTGGACTCCGCCCAGCTTGCCTTGCAACTGCCCGCAAAGCGCCCCTCAAAATCCTCCATTGTGCAAGAGTAACAACTCAGGCTTGCTGTTCCGCCAGGCTGGACCTCCCAGGTGCCAGGATTTTGCAAACTTTGCAGACTTCCAGAATGCCACCCATGAGTGGGCCGCGCGGGTTTGGATGAATGTAACGGCAATGGACCCAAGGATTCCAAACCGTCTGGCCGCACCTCCTCCACCCCCACCAAGGCCAGCTCCTCCTCCACCACCACCACGTCCTCCCACTCCTCCAAGACCAACTCCTCCTCTGGCGTCATCTCCACCATTGTTGCCACCATCACCCGCTCTGAGGTCATCACTGGAGGTTGCGCGCACGCCTTCTCCCATGGCCATCAAGTCATCACCAGAACCTGCCGCCGCTGAAACCCCTCTGGAAGCTATTCCTGAGATCCCAGAGATCCCCCTGGTTCCAGCTCTCCACTTGGCAAGGTTTGACACAATGTTAAACAATGCGGACAAACTCCTCCAGCAATTCCTATTGGTTCCCTACAGGCACACCGCCAATGCGCAACACAAGGTCCTGGTAGCTTTCCAATCTCTAGCTGCGGCGGCTTGGGAGGATGATATGGATGTGATGAGGATGTGATGAGGACTGGGCCGGCTTACATCACATCCTCTGCATTGGCCCAAAGGATGTGATGAGGACTTGGCGGGCTTAGGAGGATTTCCCCCCTTTCTCCTTTTCTTCCTTCATTCCATTTTTTCTTCATCCCCGCGCCCATTTGCAAAGACATGGACTTTTGCGGCTCCATCTCAAGTAGCCTTTGGGCTTTGTGAGAACAGTGAGAGAAATAAGAGCAACGCGCAAGATCCACAAGAGTGAGAAGGATCTGCGCCACTGAGAGTATCCGGTGAGAGTAAGAAAGAACATCTGCGTTCAAGATTTGCCCTTTTGAGAGCAACCTGCAAGAGTGAGGAATCTATGAGAGTGAGAAGTATCCGCTCAAGGTACCTGGACCACCCCAGAAGAACTGCCACACAGTTCCCCGTACCCATCTACAGAACAGAGAGAGTACAAAGAAACCCAGCCGCGTGCGCACATCCATGTGAGATAGAAAGAAAAAGAATCCACCCAAGCCCATTTTCACCTTCCATCTATAAGATAACCAAGAAAACTTAAAAAGATTTTTTTTTAAAAAAACACCAACCCGTTGCCAAGCCTGCGCCTTGCTCTCTGACCCACATCTGTACCAGGCAACATGCTTTCCTAGTTCCCTGAATCATCCATTGGAAATTGTCCATGCATTTGCATCCGGATTCAGGGCTTGTCCTTGTGTCCGCAGACCCAGCTTTGCGCCTTGCCCACACCTAAAACAAACCATCCATAGCCAGCAATAATCCAAAAAGCAAATCCAGAGGGAATAAAATAAGGAAACAAAAATTCTGGGGTGTCTAGTTATTCTGGCTGTGAACTGGCTAGAACACCCCCTCACCAAATCCCATCATATCCCCTAATCATTTAACCTTCCCCCCCAACTTGGCTGCTGTCCCCAGCGGTCTGCAGTTGTTTACTCTGCCGGATGAAAATTGCGCACACAGCCTTGTCCTTGGAGGAAGGATCTGCGTTATTGTCCCCTTTGCTATCCAACCCAGCCATCTTGTCAAATGAAGTGGAGCCTTGCACAAAGAATTGTTTCATGTGCAAAGCTGTGGCCTTCTGTTTGAGCGGAGTTCCATCCAATTCCTCCAACTGGTAGCTACCCCCGGCAAACTTGGACGTCATGCAGAAAGGCCTGTTCCATCAATTAGCAAACAGCTTCCCCCACTGAGTTTCCAGGCTCTGGTTGTAAAGCAGAACCAAGTCCCCTTTCCATAACAGATCCCAGAGTTTATGGGCGCAGCACTTGTCCCAGTAGCGGACGGACTTCATGCAGGTTGCCTTCAGTCTTCCAGCCACTTTTTCCAGCATCTTGTCCCGTTGCAGGAGTTGCTTGGCGCGGGCCTCAACTAGCTCTGCGGCCATTTTAACCTTCCACCAGTTGATACCCAGAAAATTTTCCAGCTCAATTTCAACCAGCAGCATGGGTTGCTGCCCAAATAGCAGCTTGTACGGCAAATAACCCGTCAATCTCTTCACCAAAATCTGATGCGTGAAAAGAATGACTGGAAGGGTTTCTTGCCACCTTTTGCCATCCTTGCTGCGCATCTTCACCATTGTGTCTTTGATCAGCTGGTGGCTGCGCTCAATCATCCCTGCGCCTTCCGGATAGTACTCCTTCACTTGCCCAAACTTTGCTCTGCAACTTTGCACAAACTCCAACAACCATCCCCGGAACTCTGCACACCCATCAACCATTACCAGCCAAAGTGATCCGTGATGCGCAAACCAATCTTCCTCCAGAAAATGACCAACTTTTTCAGCCAAGAGCTTCACCAGCGGCCCCGCTTCCACCCATCCCAGAAGATTGTCCCGCCCAACAAGGAGGTATGCAAACTTACCTGCCTTGATGTGCAGAATGTCCAGAGAGGCCTGCCCAAACAAGGCGTCCTCTCTGGCGGGGATACCTACTTTGAAAGGTAATGTTTTTCTCCGCTTGTGACATGCTTTGCATGACCGTAGCCACTCCTGTACCGCACAAACTGCACCCGGCCACCAGAACCTTTCTCTCACCCGCTTTCGCGTTTCAAGCTTGCCGCAATGGCCAAAATTGTCATGCAGACTTCCCAGAATCACCTCCTGATCCGCCCTCAACATGCTGACCATGAGCGGTCCCGGCATGCTCCGCTGCCACAGCTGTCCTTCCTGCAGATTATCCCGTGGGTACCAAGACAGCGCGTCCAGAATTTTAAAGGCCTTCCCTGGAACATGCACCACCATGAAAGAGAACAACTGAAGGAATGCAACCCACCTTCTCATAGCTGGTGCATTTGGCAGCATTGGCAACTTGATCATCCGCGCCAGCACCTCCGCATCCACCAGAAGCTAAAAGTGAATCCCCCATAGCAAATGCTGCAATCTCTGCACAATCTTAGTGACCCCGCAAAGTTCCAGCTTTGGCTGAAAGTACCGGCTCTCCATTGGCATAAACATAATGGACTTGTAAAGAACCGCACAATCTTTCCCCTCATCCTCCTGGGTCAGCACCGCCTCTGCACCAAACTTCCTTGAATCCACAGCCAACTTAATTCCTCCGGCGTCATAATCCAAGTCTTGAAGTACAATATTGCGCCCAACAATCTCCTTCAGTTTGTCAAAGGCGACATCACAGTTCAAACCCCAGGCCCACTCCTTGCCCTTATGCGTCAATGCCCGCAAAGGAATAGCAACCCCCGCAAACTGCTTGATGAACACCTGTACATAGCTACACAATCCCAAGAACTGGAGAATGTGCAAATCAGTCTTTGGCGTTGGCCAATCAAGGACTTTGTTGCGCTTCTTTTCTGCAATCTGCCTTCCGTTGGAAGCCACCACATGTCCTAGAATCTCCAGCGCAGGAACGCAGACAGCTAACTTTTTCCCCAACACCTTAAGTCCCGCTTCCTCAATCCAGAAAAAGATCCTTTCCAGCCTATGCACATACTCCCAGACAAATTGGAAAATCTCTAGAGCATCTGTAAGCGTTTCCCCTCTGTAATCCGTCTTTGGGCCTTTGATGCCCACGTTTTCAATGAAGATCTGCACCCCATCCAGAGGATCTTCCTTCAGAATCCAGGTCATCTGCGCTTGGTAAACCGCAACCAAGTTATTTGCACCTTGCGGCAGCTGCTTCAGTTGCATCCTGCCCAATCCGGTTTCAAAGGAAGTCATCAGACGCAAACTCCAATTGAGTTTTCACTGATCATATCCGCCCATTGCATCCACTAACCCATAGCATGCGCGTCCTGCCATAGATTCCAGAAACTTTTCCATGCGCAGAGGTCATCCCGCATCTTGGATTGTAAACAATTGAGCCGCTGCAGATCATGAAAAATCCGTAGTGACTTCCCCTCCTGCTTAACCACCGCAAAGATTGGACTCAAGTAACTTGATGTTGACTGCTTGTAAAGACCTGTCCCCACAAGCTTGCACACAAGCTCCAAGAAGGGCCACCAAACCGCCTGCGGAATTGGAATTGGCTTGATTTGCCAAGGTTTGTGAGGAACTGTTGGAATCACATAAGCATTGCCAATCTTGCTCTTCAACAGTCCCTGCTCTTCAGGTCCAAAGGCAAGCGCTCTTTCCCGGAGAACAAGCACCAAAGTCAGCAAGTCCCATTCCTCTGCACTCAACCAGCCTGGCGGTCCAAAGTTAAGGGCAGCAATCCGCTCATCTTTAATCCTTTCCAATTGCATTGCCCATCCTGACACCTTCAGTGGAGATTCCCAAGGGTCCTGCAACCAAGGGATTGGTCACAGTGGTCCATTCAGATCCTTTGGAATTTCTTTGTTCCGGGAATGGACCTTTTTCCCAACCGGCTTATACTTTCCAACATTGCACTGCCCCATTGACCCGCATCCGTTACCATAGGTCCTAGTCAAAACCAAACCGCGGCTTTTTCCTTTGCTCAAAAGCGTGGCACAATGATAGTGTTTTTGTGAATTACCTCCCGGCAATGCACACTGAGGAAAGGAACTTACTTCTGGCGCTCGCGCGTCCTGCTCTTCCTCCCTTCTCCCCACCTGCTCCTCACTGGTTGACCGCCCGCAAAAAGCCAGAGCTTGCTCTGTGCGGTAACCTTGGCTGACTAGTCAAAATTGGCCTCCGGACCACCCTTGCAAACCAACTATGCGCCGGGGTCCTCCTCCTCCTCTCTTGCCGAATCCTGCATCCACTTTGCCAACCCCTGATTGCAGATTGTGGTTCCAAATTGCCCCCGGACAAATCTTCCACTGTTAATGCTTCCGTCTCCGCCTCTGGATCAAATGTCATTTGTGCTTGGAACCCAAACATGAATGGCCGTCCTAAAATAGCCTCCCTGCAATCAACCAATAGAAAAGAAAGTGGTTTACAGAACCTTGCTACCTCAAACTCTTCCTACTCCAAAACCCCATCCATGCAACACACCCCGAGGTTAAGCGCGCAAATCCCCATTGCGCATTTCCGCCAAAAAAATCCCATTTAATCAACCAATCTAGATGGAAGGAGGTTCACCATAGAACCGCTATCCACCAGCGCCAACACCTTCCTTCCAGCAATCTTCATCAAAACATAAGCCAGTGGAGTTGAAAATGATTTCATCCCCGCTAGCTTGCACTCTGTGCCATCCCAAGCCAGGTTAACCCATTGCATTTTTGGAGGGATCCTATTGTGCCTGCAATCCTTCAGCGCTTGAACCATCTCATCTACCACAACCGGCAACACCGCCGCCAACTCCTTCAAGGTCAAGGGAATAGTCGTTTCATTCCCCATCACCCTGCGCAAAATTTCCACCAACTTCTTCTTCCCCGTCAGATTCACCGGCCATCCATCTGTTTCCAGAATGCGCGCAATCAGTATCTGTTCTTTGGCATCCAAATCCATCCTTTCCACCGCCGCTGACTCCTACATTTTTAACACCCTCACTTCCGCTTCCATGCGCAGTGGTTGCCATACCCCAGGACCGGTGACAATCCCCAGCAAAGCTTGAGCAGTTACCGCTAATTCCTGTCCTTGCGCGCGCACTTGCTCCATGACAGTTGTATTCCCAGGTTTGGAGGAGATCTGCTTGCCCGTTGTGGTAGTCCAAACCTGTCCTATAGCCATCAGACTCACGTTTCTAGTGTAAAAACAGCTCCAACCCTCAAAGCAACCTCAGAAATGGATTCTACATCACAAATAACCTATAGTCACTCAGCCAAAGTACCCCTCTATCTCTCATGGATTACAAGATACAGCCCAAGAACCCTTCAACTGTGGCAAACTCATACCCAACCAGGTGTCACAGCTCTGTGGAAGGCATAAAGACATACCTTTCAAACCCTCAAGTACATACTAGTAACAGCCTACCCTCAACACCAGAACCATACACCAACCCTGTCACCTTAGCCAGAATACAGCAATACAGATACAGGAGGCAGTGCAACTAGTTCAGCTCCTGTCACCTCACCCAGGATGCATTCAAATACACATACACAAGGCTATGCAGAAGTATACAGGACAGTATAGGCAGGAGGAAGTGAAAACAGTCTCAACCAGATCCAAACAAACAAGCAAATACACATACACAAGACTATGCAGAATTATACAGGACAGTATAGGAAGGAGGAAGTGGAACCAGTCTCAATCAGATCCAAACAAACAAGCAAATACACATACACAAGAATATGCAGAATTATACAGGACAGTATAGGAAGGAGGAAGTGGAACCTGTCTCAACCAGATCCAAACAAGCAAGCAAATACACATACACAAGACTATGCAGGAGTATAAAGGACAGTATAGGCAGGAGGAAGTGAATCCAGTCTCAACCAGAACCATTCAGTACCAAACAAACTCAGCACCTCACAGCAATCTATGTAGGCAGAAGCATGTGATACCAAACAACCCACCAGTAAAAGTACCACAGGGCTACCCAGCAATAAATGCAGGAAGTCAAGACCATGCAGCACCAAACAAACCATCAGTGGATGCACAGCAAAACATGTAGGAAGTATCAAGTAGCACCAAACCAACCACCAGTAATGCACAGGAGTATATTTTTGTCTGAACTTCACAGCAGTTTATGCAGGGCTGTGCATGCAGGAAACACCTGTAAAAGCCTTGTCCAACCAGCAGAATTGACTCAGTTTCATGCAGTGTCTTTTTTACAACCAGCAGAATTCCCTCAGTTTCATGCAATGTCTTTTTCCAACCAGCTAAAATGTCTCATGTACCTGTATCCCACTGTAACAGGGGAAGCCCCAGGGCACCCTCAGGGGCAGCCCTGAGCATCCCCTGAGGACCAGATTGTCTATTCAAGGAGGGCCTCTCTGCCCTATCCAAGTTGTATCCTCATACCATCCCATCTCATGCCATCTGGCCTAGTTATCACCCATCTATCTGTGGTACCTACCCAGATAAAATATTAGTAGTGAATCAGTTATAAAAGGAAAACAAGAAATCAGAAACCAATTTATTACCCATCTTTAACCAATTAAACCACCCAACCAGGTGCTTGAATAAGGGTTCCTTCTGTGACCTAAATATTCAGCACCATATTAAAGAAACCCCACCCATTAGTTAATAAATAACCCTTACAAAGAAAGAGAGCACAAACAAAAGCAACCACCAACCTTTTCCTCTACCCAGCCCCCTGTGGGTAAACCCATCCTTGGGTCCTCTCCTGAACCACCCCTTTGATAAACCCTTGAACCCTTTAATATTGGGATATTGGTTAAGATCAAATATATCTGATCAGTAAATAACCCATAATCCAATACATCTGGTCCATTCTTCAACAAACCCTACCAATAACAATTAATAACTAATCTAGGTCTGATCTGAGACCTATATTAAGTCTCAAAGAAACCAGCCATTAATTTAAATAAATTATTGTTCAGACTTACTATAGTACTAGAAGGGCAGGCAATTCAAAACCACTCTTAGTATATACTAATACTCCAAAGGAGTAGAACTAATACTAAATTCCCCTTCAAGGACTTCCAGAAAGCTATTTGCTACTTTATTTTAATAATCCCACAGGAGTCTCTACAATCTTTTTCCCAACAGTGGCCTGTTTCCTTTAGGTTTGATTAGTTATTAAACCATAAAAATATTGGTGCAATATTAGCCTCAAGAATTAACTCACCATTCTGAAGGCAGAAAGAAGAAACCCATACCAGATAATTGAAGACCTCAAGGACCAACTCAGAGGGATTGAAGATAATAACCA
This sequence comes from Puccinia polysora, assembly GCA_025617555.3. NCBI lineage: Eukaryota > Fungi > Basidiomycota > Pucciniomycetes > Pucciniales > Pucciniaceae > Puccinia > Puccinia polysora. Next base: position 20,679,605 of record CM062629.1, on the reverse strand, counting down.
AGAAACCCTATCTTCAATAATCAGGATGGAGAAAGAAATGCAAGACAAAACCAAAATACCCAGTGGATCCCAAGACAAGCCAGAGGAAGACCAGGAAAGAAGTTAGAATCAGCCAGGACCTGCAGTAGAAGCAATGGGGAACCTTGCCAACATTACCAAACTCATAAACCAAATGCTTGAAGAAAGAAAACCACAGGGAATTCCAGAAACCCCATACACCCAACCAAGAACCAGATTTCAGACCCCAACCCCAAAATCAGCATATGGTAGAATCCCAGCAGAAACCATGGAAGAATCAAAAAACCCCTCCATAAGCCCAGGAATAAATATATATCCCCAAGCTAGAGAAGAAGGAAGAAGAGCTAATAGGAGCCAATATACTGAAGGAACCCCAGCCAGAAGACCAGTCCGGGATAACTCAATAATCAATAATAATGAAAAAAATGGAGTGTTATTAGATGGAAAGAAAGTGAACTTTGAATTTGATGGAACAGAGGTGGAACAGTTCATTAAAAGAGTAGAGAAACTGGCAAGGATTCAGAAGGCAGGGGGAATAGATATATCCCTACAATTACCTTTTATAGTACAAGACAAGAAGATCAGGGAGTCCATTGAAGATATGGAGGGACATGAATATGCAGACTGGGACCTTTTGAAGAAGGAACTAAAAAGGAAATGGGGCACAGCTACCCCCCATAGAAGGTTCAATGAGGAGTCCATACCAAGGCTTCTCAGACATACTCAACAACAGGGAGGCATCAAGACCAAGCATGACTTCAAGATTTTCATTGGGAGTTATGAAGAAATGGTTCTTTACTTCATCAGGATGGGTTATGATAACACCAAATGGGAAAGTGGGGAAAACCTCTGGAAAGCCTTGTCCACTGATCTTAGGAGGGAGGTGAACAGAGAATTGGCTCATACAGGCAGGATCAAGATTGCAAGAGATGGAAGATACCTTCCCCAGACCTGGAAAACTTGAAGGAATTTGTGGAAATGACTTTGGCCTTATGGGATGTGGATGAAGAAGAAACCCCTAAACCTATCATCAAGAACTTAGTGGAAACCAAGAAGGAAGTGAAGTTTCAGCAACTAGGAGTAGATGAGCTCTTGAAAATGAAGGAAGATATTGCAAAACTCACTGTGGCCTTAAACCAGAAGCAGGCACCTCCTCACTTTGATAGGATCAACCAAGGGATGACACAAAACTTCAGACCCTCATCTCCTGGTGCAGGACCCAGATGGCCAATCAGATGCTACTATTGAAAGGATGAAATCCATACCCAAGTCAACTTTCCAGACTTTGAAGAAGATATAAAGGCCAAGAGGGTGTTTAAACAAGGACCCAACTATTTATTCCCAAACAGAGAACCCATACCTTATAGCCAGCAGGAAAGCTTCAGAGATCAGGTCAAGAAATTTTCAGAGGCTCAACAAGTCCCAAAATTGGAGGAACCCCAGAAGAAGGAAGAATCAACTAATGTTGCAGCCTTCTTGAAAACTGGAAATTGGGAAGCTTGGACACCACCAGAGGTAAATATGAAGGAATCTCAAGTTCAGTGGGGAATGAGAAGATCACAAAGGTTGGCTGGAAATCCACCAGAGAAGGATAACACCCAGGAGACACCAGTAGGAGATCAGGGAACCTCAGAACCAACTAAAGAATCAGCCCCAGGACCAAGGAAGAGGAAAGAAAGTTACCCAGGAGCATGGGTGGAAGTGGATCAACAGTCTGAAGATGAAGAAGAGCCCCCCAAAGAATCTGTCAAGGAACCTGTGACTGAACCTGTGAAGAAGAACCAAGGAAAGTCAGAATCATTGGACACTCATGAAGGAACCAAGATGGAGGAAAGTTTGAAGAAGAAAATATTAAAAAAAAATTTAACCTTACCTTGGAGGAGCTCCTTTCAGTTGCACCAAATTTTTTCCATAAGTTAAAAGATATGACCCCTGAAGGAACCTTGGACTTGAATAAAGCCTCTAAATCATCAGCCAGCAAAAACAATAGAAGGATCAATGGATGTCAATACCACTTTGAAGACTATTCTGATGATTAATACCCATGCTTAATAGGCAACAACCTCACCTATGCCTGTCCATTGGGATTCATTGATATTTGGATCAAAGGGAAGAAGATAAAGGCTCTGGTGGATACTGGTGCTGAATTGAATATCATACCAGAACATTTGGCAATCCAGACAGGCTTGGTGTCCAGGGAATTATTCATGAAGGTTACAGGAATTGGAGGCCACTCTACCCCACTAATTGGATTGGCTGAAAGAACAGTATTTGAAATAACACCTGGGTAACCAAAGTCTGCCCACTTCTTCATAGCCAAAGGATCAATTCATACAGTACTTGGAAGACCCTTCTTAGTGGATCATAAAGTCAGGCTGGAATTGTCAAAGCATAGAGGGGAAGTCTTAAGCTATGAGATAGCAGGGGGGGAAAGGTTATGCATCCCAATTTGTTCACCAGACCAGGCAGGATGGCAGGTCACACCACCCAGAAGACAAATTGGCATGAACAGTATCACAGAAAACTTAGACCAAGAAGAAGTTTGGATCAGTGGACAGAATATACCAGAAAGGCACCCTGAAGGCATACCAGACCCCTGGGAAAATAACATCATCACTCCTGAGGTACCAGCAGAAAGAGGATGGGAGGAGGTGCTGAAGAAACAAGAAGCTGAAGAAACCTTGGAAGTATTTCAACAAATATTTGGAGTATTTTGGACCAACCTTGAGGACATGGAAGGAACTAACTGGGAAGAGCTACCTGGAGCAGGATTGGACAACTCAGAATTTATGGACTTACTCAACACTTACACTGGAAATACCCTTTTGATTCATGGACAATGGCCATCTCATCATGGGAGGGTCCCATGGATTGTTAGGTATTGCTTATATTATGGGGAAGACTGGGCCAGATCCTGGATAACTCATATGATCCTGATGGACCAAGTTATACCAGACCATGTTAGGTGGTCAGGATACTTGGAAGAATAACATCTCATTTTACCTTTGATGCAGCAGTAAGCCTTCAGTTTCCTTTGATTTGCTGAGGGAAGGGGTGGGCAGTTTTTTTTTTCTTCTTCATCTCCTGCTGACACTGTACAACAAACAGAAAAAAAAAAATATATATATAAAATAAAAAATAGAGGGAGTAGGGATTTGATAAGGCATTTGTTTTTGTGTTTGAGTACTGATGTAGCTGTAGGCCTTCAGTTTCTTTTGAAATGCTGAGGGAATGGGTGGGCAAGGTATCAGTGTACACGCAAGAGGAAAAGATATTATAAAAAAAAGGGCAACTTACTGATGATACCCAACTAACAGAAGTTTCCCGTTCCTTTTTTCTCTTTAAAAAAAAAAAAAAAAGAAAAAAAAAAGAGACAAGGTATCAGCTCTCAAAAAAAAAAAAAAAAAAAAAAAAAAAAGGATATATATATATATATATACATAAGAAAGAAAAGGAAAAGGGTAGGGGCGTACTAATCACAACTGGAAGTTGTTGAGCTCCCGTCAAATTTGATCCATTCAAACTTTAATACCTTTGACCATCCTGCGGAGATGGGAACCGGGGGGGAGGCTGATCATGAGGCACCAGATAGCAAAGTGAACGGAGTCAAACCCGTTGGCAATTGCAGCAGGAAACCTAGGGGGAAATGGCGACGACGCAGTGGCGGAAGGGGAAGGTTTGGAGACCCCGGGGTTGAAACTGCAGCCAGAAGCCAATTCAGAAAGAGAGCGGACGGTGCACACAGGCCGTTGGGGTGGGGGCTCAAGGGTGGATCGTCAATGAGCTTGAAGGTTAGGACTGAATCAAGCTTGGAGGGACATTGAGGCTTGGCCGACTTTAGTATGGTCGGGGCATCCGCGGGGTTGAGTCGCGGGTCAATCACGGAAGGATTGGCCCGGCTGTTGGACATGGGAGAATCTGGGCAAGCCCCAGTAGGATCCCCCGATGACGGCTCAGGAGGACCCTTCGGCCTAGCAGAGTGCTGGTCCTTGGAACTGCGTTTGGACAAGCGACTTGGACGGGCCACAACCATGGAAGCCTCGGAGTTGGCATCATCAAAGAGAGGGGACGCGGCAGGCATCTACACGAATGGGGGAGGGGCAAGGAAACAGGACGTGAAAGGCCCAGTCAGCCATTTGGGTCACAGGGAGGAAGGAGAAAAAGGTGAGATACGACTCACCTTGGGACAATGAGGAGAATGGAAGGAAGGACCGGCGGATGATGATGGAGGGAAGAATCTGCCGACAAAGGGCCCCCTTAAATATTCACAGAGTCGCCTAGGAAGGCAGGGAGGAGGATAGAGAAGAAGGAAGGGACTTACCCAGAACCCAGAAACTTGCCCCAACGCTTGCAGGTGACTGGACCACAACCTGACCAAAAGAGCGCGTAGCACGCTGCCAGGTGGGGACCAAATAGTAGCTTGAGGAGGACCGCGCCCCAAGGTGGATGCAAGATAAACAGAAGGAAGAAGCAATAACGTCAGGATCAAAAAATTAAAGGTAGCGACATCAAGCGGCAGAATAAGAAAGATAAACTAAAAATGAAAAGTGACTCACAAAAATATGTAAACGGGTCAGTCGACATACCAAGGATGGGACCAACCGGATGGATGCAGGCCAACCCTGCAGCCATTGAGACGGCAGAAGGAGGCGGTCATGCAAGAGAAGGGATGACAAGGAGGGACAAGCATGGGATCAGTGAGGAAGATAAATTAAAAGACAGAAGGACAGGAAACTCAAAAACATATGCAAACAGGTCAGTCAACGTATTGGCGTCTTGACGTACCAAGGATGGGACCAACCAGATGAATGCAGGCCAACCCTGCAGCCATTGAGATGGCAGAAGGAGGGAATCATGCAAAAAGAAGGAAGAGGATGGTGTGAGCATGACGAGTCACATGATCAAAAAAAAAAAAGAGAAATTAGGAACAAAGAATGTATAATCAAAGATATAAAGGAGGGAAAGAAGGGTGGCTTACCTGTATTTTGCCAATAACGTCGATCCTTCCTGTACATACAAACGGGCGGCGAGGTAGACCAGCAAAAAGCTAGCAAGCTCAAGGGGGGGTTGTATGGAGCGACTACATCGCAGAGCGCCCCACGCCACTACGAGACGCCTCCGCGCAGGGAGCAGTCACTTGCACCCGGAGCGCACAAGCAAGGCGGCAACTTGGCCGTTAGGAATAAACCGCAGGACTGGCGAGCGCTACCCTTGAGCAAAAGCACGGCTACCGCGCCCTACAAGCGCCTATACGACTGGACTGGAAGGGGGGCAAGGAAACCTAGGGAACAAAAAAAATACAATAAAAAAATAAAAAATAAAAAAAAACAATAAAAAAAATAAAAAATAAAAAAAATAAAAATAAAAAATAAAATAAAATAAATAAAATAAATAAAATAAAATAAAATAATAATAAAAAAAAAAGGGGGGAGAAGAAGGAGACAAATAGTCCTTGGTAAGACTTAAAACTACCTACTCCCAAATGGTCCCTGGCAAGACCCTAAACTACCTACACACATAAGAGAATTTAGTTTTTTTAGCATACTAATACCCAAGGGAGAAAGAGAGAACAAGAAAACAACAGGGAATTGTCTACAAGTCACAATGGAAACCCAGATCCTGGCAGCCAAGTATAAAACAGTAGGCAAGAAGATCAGGCCCATAAACCAACCCATTCCACAAGAACTTAACCCCCCCCTCCAAAGGCCTCCACTCTCCAGGGACCCCTATATTACACCCCTGACTCCTTATCCACCTCATTTTATACAAACCTCAAGAATCACAACAGAAAGGATAAATATGGTTAATTTTGGGCCTGACCACTGGCTTACACCTGAGGAAATTAAACTTCTACAACATGTGATGGTCCTCAGGGAAAGGGCAATTGCCTTCACTGAGGAGGAAAGGGGTCTACTTAAGCACTACTATGGACTCCCCTACAAGATACCTACCATCCCACATGAACCATGGCAAAAGAAACCTATACCTATACCCCAACCTATCAGGCCAGCATTTACAGAACTAGTCAGGAGGAGGATTAGGACAGGACTCTATGAACAATCAACTTCCAGTTACTCCAGCCCTGTATTCCCTGTGGCTAAAGCCAATGGGAAGCTCAGAATAGTCCATTACCTCCAACCCCTCAACAAATTCACCATCAAGGATGCAGGACTACCCCCAAAGATTGAAGAATTTGTGGAGTCTTTCTCTGGAAGGGCCTGCTATGGATTAGGAGATATCATGGGAGGATATGATGAAAGAGAATTGGACAAGACCTCAAGACCACTTACCACTTTTGAAACCACCCTGGGAAGACTCCAGCTTACAAGATTACCTCAGGGGGGCACCAACTCAGTAGCAGTCTACCAAGCTCAGATGACCTGGATACTCCAGGAGGAAATACCAGAAAATTTAGGGATATTTATTGATGATGGAGGAATCAAAGGACCCAGAAGCAGGTAAAATGAACAGACACTGGAAGAAAACCCCCAAATAAGAAGATTTGTCTGGGAATATGCTAGAACCTTAGAAAGAATTTTATTTAGGATAGAGGAGGCTGGTTTAACTATCTCAGGAGAGAAATTTGCTTGCTGTTTCCCTGCCCTCAACATAGTAGGGCATGTGGTATCCCAGGAGGGAAGGAAGGTAGCAGAACAAAAGCTAAACAAAATTCAAAGATGGCCCCAGCCAAGGAACAAGAAAGAAGCTAGAGGATTCTTGGGGCTTTGCTCCTATGTCAGAATGTTCATTAACAACTACTCAGCACTGTCAGCTCCAATCAGAAGGCTCACCTGGAAAGATGTAGAGTTTAAGTGGGACAACCAAAGTGAAGAAGCCTTTTTGCTACTCAAGAAGATAGTAGGAGAAGATATAACCCTCAAAAGCATAGAATATGGCAAGGATGCAGGAAGGATCATTCTAGCTGTGGACTCAAGTTACCTAGCAGCTGGTGCTGTCCTAATTCAGGAGGACAACAAAGGAAGACCAAGGCCAGTCTACTATGAGTCAGTGGGCTTTTCAAAAACAGAAAAGAAGTATTCCCAGTCAAAACTGGAACTCTGTGGAGTAGCCAAGATACTTAAGAAACTCCAGACAACCATGTGGGGACAGCACTTTGAATTACAAGTAGATGCAAAAGCACTCATTGAAATGATCAACACCCCCATCCTCCCTAGTGCCCCTATGACTAGATGGGTGGCATTTATCCAATTATTTTACTTTGAATTGGTCCATAAACCAGGAAAGACCTTCAAAATGCCTGAAAGCCTATCAAGAAGACCAGAGGACCCAGAGGACCAAGAAGACACCAATCAGGATTTTGACAAAGAAGAAGAGTGGATCAGTCCCCACCCTGGCTTTGGATTAAAAATCAACTCTATTGAAGACCAACAGTCACCCATACCTCCAGCTGGATTCTGGGGAAGATTAAAGGAATATTTATTAACCATGAAGAAGCCCACAGGGTGCTCTGACAAGGAATTCCAGAAGATCAAGAGGAGGTTACCAAACTTCTATATAGAGGAAGGAAGACTGAAAAGGAGGGGGATATGGGTCCCTCATCTGGTGCTGACAACTAAAGAAGAAATGGAAAGGGTCATGAAGAACCTGCATGAGGAATTGGGGCACAGAGGGAGTGGAGAGACATACAGAAGGATCAAACTTAGGTTCTGGTGGGAAGGGATGAAGAAGATGACTAGTAAATGGGTCCAAACCTGTGAACCATGCCAGAAGAGAAGCAAGCTTCAGCAGAATGAAGAAGGCAAGGCAACTCTTACTAACACCCTGTTTCAGAGGGTAGCAATGGATGCAGTACATGTTAAGGCAGGAAGATGGAAGTATCTAGTGGTAGCCAGGAATTATTTTTCAGGGTGGGCAGAAACAGTGGGCCTGACTAGTCTCACCTCAAGAAACACAGCCACTTGGTTTCTATCTGAATGGATCTATAGGTATAGAATCCCCAAGGAAGTAACAGTAGATGGGGGAGGAGAATTCAAAAAGGAGCTCCAGTAAGGCATGAAGAAGGTGGGAACAAAACTCTGAATGGTCACCCCTTACTATCCAGAGGCTCAGGGAATGATAGAGAGGGGCCACAAGGAAATAAAAGATGCACTAATAATGCTATTTGAGGAGAATGGCAATAAATGGAAGGAATACCTCCCTCTAGTCACCTTTGCAGATAGGATCTCTACAAAAATGACAACAGGATTCTCTCCATTTGAACTAAAGTTTGGACAGCCAGCAGTCCTGCAACTGGATCTAGAAATGAGGACATACCTAGTAATTGACTGGGGGCAGGTAACCACAACCTCAGAGCTCCTGGAAGCCAGAGCAGCACAATTAGCCCAGAAGGAAGAAAACATTCAGAAGGCAGCACAGAAGATGAAGGAATCAAGAGAACGTTCAATCAAGTATTGGGACAGGAGACTAGCCCATAGGATAAGGGAATCACTCAAGAAGGGGGATCTGGTATTAGTCTACAATAGATCCCTGGAATCTCAATGGGGACTACTCTTCAAGAATAGATGGAATTGACCTTAAAAAGTGGTCAAAAAACTCAACAAGGGACCCTATATTCTAAAAGAATTGGATGGAACAGTACTTGGGAGAAGGTTTGCAGCAAGCCAGATCAAGAAGTTCTACAATAAAGGAGCCCCACTAGAAGAAGAAGATGAAGGGCTAGAAAAAGAAGAAGAGGAAGGACTGGACAAAAGAGAAGAGCAGCTAGTAGAACAGGAAGGGGAGGGAGAAGGAGAAGGCTCCTAAGCAAGAGCCTAAACTGCTAAATCTATCATTACAAAGATCAATCAGACAAACAGAACTCGTAAGCATGAGTCTAAACTGCAAATGAAAAATATAAAATAAATAAAATATATAAAAAAATGAAATAAATGGATAAATAAAATAAAAAGAAAAGAAAAGGAAAAGAAAAATAATTAAAATTAAAAATTGAAAATTAAATTAAATTAATATATATATATTTTTATATATATATATAATCAGAGAATGAATGAATGAAAATATACATTTCATCAAGAAGGTCATTACTGTAAAAAGATTTCAACCCAAAGAGAACATGGAAAACTGGGAAGAAGGAAGGACCTGAAGACATCAAGATTGGCTTAACTCAAAATTGGACCCAATTAAATATTTCAAGATGTGTCAAGGTATCAAGGAAAAAAGGGATCAATTAATCTTTAGCTAGTACTTTCTGATTGAAGAAATTATAGTAGGTTTCAAAGGAAAAAAATTATCTATCAGGTTTGAATAGATGAAAACAGGGTGTCAAGGCCTGAAACTAGAGAAAAGATTCAGAGGAAAAAAAGGGAATAAAATGAGGAAGATCTGTCTTTGGCCATGAAGTACCATAGTATATGGAGAAGGGAAAAGAAGATTGAAAGTTAGAAAGGGGTGATGAGAGGAGAATATTTATTTGGCCATGAAGTACCATAGTATATGGAGAAGGGAAAAGAAGATTTAAAGTCAAATCAGAAGGAACAGATAAAAATGCCAAAAAATGTCTTTATCCAGAAGAACCCTGGTATAATTCAACAACCAAGAAGAATGGAAAGGATTTAATTATACTTTTACTTGCTACATGGGCACAATCAAGAAATCATTAAGAGGAGAAGATCTCAAGATAAGCAACCAAGATTTCAACAGGACCAACTGGATCACTAGGATTCTGTGGAACTTTGTTTTATGCTACTGTGATTATTAGTATTTTTTTCATTTATGTCTCTAAGATCAAGAACAAGAAGAACAAGAAGGATAAGAACAAGGAAGATAGGATGTGGAGTCTGATGTCTATGGACAGGAATGCTGTGGACAGCATTAAGTCTGGGGGGGATGTGGTAGTCCAAACCTGTCCTATAGCCATCAGACTCAATTTTATAGTGTAAAAACAGCTTCAACCCTCAAAGCAACCTCAGAAATGGATTCTACATCACAAATAACCTATAGTCACTCAGCCAAAGTACCCCTCTATCTCTCATGGATTAGAAGATACAGCCCAAGAACCCTTCAACTGTGGCAAACTCATACCCAACCAGGTGTCACAGCTCTGTGGAAGGCATAAAGACATACCTTTCAAACCCTCAAGTACATACTAGTAACAGCCTACCCTCAACACCAGAACCATACACCAACCCTTTCACCTTAGCCAGAATACAGCAATACAGATACAGGAGGCAGTGCAACTAGTTCAGCTCCTGTCACCTCACCCAGGATGCATTCAAATACACATACACAAGGCTATGCAGAAGTATACAGGACAGTATAGGCAGGAGGAAGTGAAACCAGTCTCAACCAGATCCAAACAAACAAGCAAATACACATACACAAGACTATGCAGAATTATACAGGACAGTATAGGAAGGAGGAAGTGGAACCAGTCTCAATCAGATCCAAACAAACAAGCAAATACACATACACAAGACTATGCAGAATTATACAGGACAGTATAGGAAGGAGGAAGTGGAACCAGTCTCAACCAGATCCAAAAAAGAAAGCAAATACACATACACAAGACTATGCAGGAGTATAAAGGACAATATAGGCAGGAGGAAGTGAATCCAGTCTCAACCAGAACCATGCAGTACCAAACAAACTCAGCACCTCACAGCAATCTATGTAGGCAGAAGCATGTGATACCAAACAACCCACCAGTAAAAGTACCACAGGGCTACCCAGCAATACATGCAGGAAGTCAAGACCATGAAGCACCAAACAAACCATCAGTCGATGCACAGCAACACATGTAGGAAGTATCAAGTAGCACCAAACCAACCACCAGTAATGCACAGGAGTATATTTTTGTCTGCACTTCACAGCAGTTTATGCAGGGCTGTGCATGCAGGAAACACCTGTAAAAGCCTTGTCCAACCAGCAGAATTGCCTCAGTTTCATGCAGTGTCTTTTTTACAACCAGCAGAGTTCTTTCAGTTTCATGAAATGTCTTTTTCCAACCAGCTAAAATGTCTCATGTACCTGTATCCCACTGTAACAGGGGAAGCCCCAGGGCACCCTCAGGGGCAGCCCTGAGCATCCCCTGAGGACCAGATTGTCTATTCAAGGAGGGCCTCTCTGCCCTATCCAAGTTGTATCCTCATACCATCCCATCTCATGCCATCTGGCCTAGTTATCACCCATCTATCTGTGGTACCTACCCAGATAAAATATTAGTAGTGAATAAGTTATAAAAGGAAAAAAAGAAATCAGAAACCAAGTTATTACCCATCTTTAACCAATTAAACCACCCAACCAGGTGCTTGAATAAGGGTTCCTTCTGTGACCTAAATATTCAGCACCATATTAAAGAAACCCCACCCATTAGTTAATAAATAACCCTTACAAAGAAAGAGAGCACAAACAAAAGCAACCACCAACCTTTTCCTCTACCCAGCCCCCTGTGGGTAAACCCATCCTTGGGTCCTCTCCTGAACCACCCCTTTGATAAACCCTTGAACCCTTTAATATTGGGATATTGGTTAAGATCAAATATATCTGATCAGTAAATAACCCATAATCCAATACATCTGGTCCATTCTTCAACAAACCCTACCAATAACAATTAATAACTAATCTAGGTCTGATCTGAGACCTATATTAAGTCTCAAAGAAACCAGCCATTAATTTAAATAAATTATTGCGCAGACTTACTATAGTACTAGAATGGCAGGCAATTCAAAACCACTCTTAGTATATACTAATACTCCAAAGGAGTAGAACTAATACTAAATTCCCCTTCAAGGACTGCCAGAAAGCTATTTGCTACTTTATTTTTATAATCCCACAGGAGTCTCTACACCATTGGGAACATGAATCCCATTATCACCGGTTTAACCAATCCCCCTGTAAGACTCCAAACGGCGCAGGGCGTTGGCAGTTCTTTGGAGGGGATTGGTGCTTTTTTAGTCTTCCCTCCTGAGTGTTACAAAAATTTTTTCATGTAACCAGGATCAAGGTCCAGTAACCTTTGTTAATGAGGAATCAAATGGGATAGGGATAAGTCAATAGCAACAATAGCTTAGGGGGAAGCAGCACTACCTGAACCAAGATGATGAGGACAAAGACTTTGAACAAAATAAGTTAAAGTTTGCTCAGAGCCCAATAGAACAAAGCAGCTGTAAGTAATGGCGCCCACACGCTAATAACTCTGGTCGTCAGCAGGTGCTTGGGAGCAATCAACTCAAACCCAATCAACCTCCAGGTTCTCAATGAACCTGCCCAACTCTCCGCATTCAAGCGCTTGAAGGGTACCAGATAATGGTGGGTGGCTGCACAAGACAATACAATATGTTTATGGATCACTTAAACAAACAGCAACAACTTCGGACTAAGAGTAACCCAACCCTTCTCAAGGATTCAAGAATAGTGTGGCAGAATGCAACTTGAATAATTAAAGAGAGGTCCAACACTCCAGCTTTAAGTTTAATAAAACCTCTTAGTCAAACGTGACTGGTCCAGAGAGACAATCAAATGAATAATCAAGACCAAGTAATGGTCAGAAAAAGGGATCAAGAGTGGTATAACACACTCAAGAATTCAATTTAATGAATTCTTCTTCAACCAGAAAGGCTATGGTTGGTGATAAGGAAAAGGGCCACAGAAGGGCAGATCAGAGTTTCAGACTTAAAAAAAGTCAAGGGTAAGGGATAAGGATCAAGGGATAATCAAAAGATATATCCAGATAAGTGATCAATTTCACAAAGGAAGGAGCTCTTGGATCAGAAGCTCATAATTCTTATTAGTGGGAAGAATTGATGATGGAAAAAAGCAGGGGAGAGCCCCTCCTTTTATAGGCTAGAGAGCCCTGTAACTATTTACAATTGGATAACACAAATGAAAGAAGAATTTTCTTTTTTTTTCACAATTTTTGAATTCTTTTCCCAAGGTGCCCCAAATGGTTCACCACATTGCCTTGAGGTCCTTTGTCATGTTATTGCAACCCAACCGCCAATGCCCCTTGTCCCCGCAGTAATTGCATAACTGCAACACAGGCGGATTTGACAACAGAAGCGCTCCACAAGGTGAGGAGGCGGATTGCGCAACCCGGACAACATTTGACTGAGAAAGATCCATAAATCCTTCATCAATTCCATCATTTTGCTAACCTCCGGGCTTGTTGTTGGTGGTGTGGCCTGAGCGTGTTCCGTTTTTGAGGGGCCTGCGGCAAGAGCTCGCTTCAGTGCTGCCGGGGTGTGGGAAGTGGACTTCTTTGGACCAGTCGGGAACAACCTTGCCATTTCCTCCATCAGTTCCTCCAAGTCCAGCTTGCTTTCCACCACGCAACAAATGAAAAGGATGTCCGGAAGGAGCGCAATGCTACCATCCAACAACCTCTTCACCAAGTTGTTGTTGTACAAGTGCCGCTGCACCCGCCTGCGGAGTGGGGCACTGAGTCCTCCCAAAAACACCCTCTTCATCGCGCCCTTCTGTCCCAATATTACCTCATTCTTTGTCAGGTAGCAATAGATCCAATCAAAAATTGCTACATAATCTCCCAATTCTGCCTGCTTCCGGAATCCGCCATTTGCCCTTGCTTCCGCTGCAACTTGCTTGAAGTTGCTTTACCAAAACCAAGGTTTGCGCCTTCCCCACCATGCCAAGATTTCTGCCTTCAGTTTTGGCCAATTGAGTTCCTCATACCCTTCCATTTCCTCCACATCCCAAGGCTTCTCCTCATCCGTGATGAAGAGGGAAAAAAGCCAAGCCTTATCCAAACCCATTGCACCTTCTGCGTTGGTAATTCCTCTGTATTGCCCAAGGAATTGCTCAACATCCTCAGTGTTGAACCAGATGTGAGGATAGTCCTGCGGCCTGATGCAAACTGGGTTGTGGTTGATGCCATTGTTCAAACAAGGGACACCATATCCTGCCCCTGATAAGGGTTGCTTCCAAGGAGCCGGAGGAGGATGAGGAGGAGGAAAAGGAGTGGGGGTAACGTTAGATGACCCCAAAATGGTCAATGGGCGGTACTGGGACATTGTGCTCACTAGTTTCAAGAGACATGGAACAAAAGATTACTTCCCGGCCAGACCCCCAGATGTGGAATTCAGAAGAGGACTTCTCCTTAAATATGTCCAAGTTTGGAAGTTATTGATCCCTTTCATCTGAAACCCTGAGTGAAACTGTTCACCCTTTGACTGAGAGATAGAGAATTGAGAGTAAAGATCCTTCCAAAACCTATGACAAACAATGATAATCCATGATATCCATGTTGAGGGTGTGGCTTAAGTAGCCCAACCCTCAACCCTAACCTAAGTACAACCAGAAACAAGCAAGAATAATGAAATAAAACCCCTAAGCACAGAACCCTAGCCTCAACCCATGGATTATGGAAATTTTTGAATTTTTTTTACATCCCCTTATCCATCAATACATCTTTTTTTTTAAAAACATCTTTGCTGGAATGATTTCCTATTTTAGTTTCCGGTTCCCACCCTCCCCTTCTCCTAGTTGTCTAGGAGGATCTCTCAGGTGTATAGACCCCTGTGCCCTGTGTTCAAGTCCCTCTTGCCCCACTCCTCATCCTCCAGTCCCTTTTTGCCAAGCATGTGGGAAAGACTGGCTTAGCTTGGCTTGACCCTCACCGGCATCAGCATTGGCCATCCTCTTCCTAATCATATCATCATCCAATCAGATCTAGCCTCAAATCAACCCCCACATCCACCCCATTGCGGCATTGGCAACAACAACAAAGATTGCCGCCGTTGACCAATGACCGCAAGTGTTGCTTGTGGCCGTTGGTGGCGTCAACCACTCAATCATCCTTTCAAACCAATTGACATCCACAACACTCCGCCTACGCCTACCATTGATCATGACCAAAACCAAAGCATCTCCTCCTCTCCCCAGGATCATTCCAACTCAAGCAAGGCCAGCGATCCAATTTGTGCCTCCAACTCAACCATTGCCGGGATCCCTATCTCCTCCAGCTCATCCTTGTTGATCAGTCATCATCATCTCCCTCCAACTATCAACAAAATCTTGAACCTAGCCAGTCAACTCTCTCCCCCAGGCCTTGCTCCCTGTAATCTGCCTACCTACATTGGTAGCTGGGATTCCCACCCCAATCTACCCAACTTTGGATCTGTTCCCTCTTCCCCAGCCCATGTCTTGGGCTAGAGAGAGACCTCTTGCTCAAATCCCAATTTGCACTCTCCCATCCCTCATCATTCTCATTCACCAATCATCATCCGCCCAATCCCTCTCTGATGCCTGCAAACAACAATGTTGTTTGCAGCCATTGGAGCCGTTGCATTTCCACTGCTGTCCGCGCGGTCCCTCAATTTTCATGATGGCCACCCAGGCGCGCCTCCTGCTGCTCATCACCCCCGCCCATCAATGGCCTGGGCTGGTGAAATTTTGGCCCTTTTCATCATTTTCTTCTCATGTGTCATGACTACTTGTTTTTTTAGTTGTTTTCTTTTCTTTTTTTCGTCACCATTTGTTTTTGTTGTTTATCATGACCATTTAAATTAAATTTATATATAAAAAAAACTTTTTTTTCAATAGTTGTTGTTTTTTTGCTCTATCTGTGTTATCAATTGTACATATTCAACAGGGACTCATGGCCCATAAAAGAAGGGGCTCTCCCCTACCTTTTTCCAATCATCCATGGGAGTGTGTGTGTATGTCCCCCCCAAGTTATTATCAGTGAATTAAATCTCCATCCTTATCCTGGGTATTTCTTTTGATTGCCCCTTGATCCTTTGAGCCTCCATCCTCAAATCTTTGATCTGTCCATCTGTGACCTTGATCTTTATCACCAACCATAGCCTTGCTGGTTGAAGAGAATTCTGTCTTCTGGAATTTGTGAGTGTGTTTTACCACTCCTGATCCCTCTTTCTGACAATACTGGTCTGATCCTTCCCTCATCATCTTTCTGGATCCAGTAAAATTTGGCTGAGAGGTTCCTTTAAGCTTGAAACCCGGAGTGTTAAACCTCCCTTTATTCTTTAAATTTGAATTCCGCCACGCTACTCTTGCGTTCCTCAAGAAGTGTTGGGTTATTCTTGTTCAAATCTGTTATTGCTTTTCTTCTAGAGCTTCACAAACAAATTTCTTTTTGTTTTTTTCAGCCACCCACAGTTATCTGGTACTCTTCAAGCACTTGATTGCAGATAGCTGGGCAGGTTCATTGAGAACTTGGAGGTTGGTTGGGATTGAGTTGATCTTTCCTAATCTTCTGCCAATGACCAGAGTTATTAGCTTGTGGGCATTGCTACTTGCAACTGCCTTGTTCCATTGAACTCAGAACAAAACTTTGACTTATTTTTTTCAAGTCTTTCCCCGCACCGTCTTGCCTCAGATGATTTTGTTCCCATTGCTACCAACTATTCCCAAAACTCATCCCTTACATTGATTCCTTATTTACAAGTTCCTGGATCTCAATTCTGGTTACATTTCAATATTATTGTAGCTCTTAGGAGGGCAGCCTAAAACATCACCTTTCCCCTCCGCAGAACTGCCTGCGGCTTAGCACCATTTTGAGTCTTACATTTGGTCCCCCAGGCCGGGATTGAACCAGCAACCTTGGGATTTCCAGTCCCATCAACAACGTTTGGAATCAAACTTCAAAATTCAATATTTTTCTTTTTTTCTCTGTTTCTCTCTCTCTTCTCAGATCTGATCCATGGAGGCAACTTATCCTTGAAGTAAGTGCTCCCAATTTGTGCACCATCCGGGAAAGGTACTTGTTGTTTTTTGTGAAACCCTACTCCTGCCAAATTTGTGAGCCACTTTGGAAATCTGCTCTTTGGATCCTTTAGGAATTCTGTTATTCAAAATGGCATCTGCTGGTACCCCAACCACCTCTGCTTGACCAAAGATGGTCAAGATCAAACCTCAGAACAAGAAATTAGGTTTCAATGGGATAAATGCTGAACGGTTCTTGGACTCTTACAAAATGGCTGCTGAAGTTGATGGAGCAAGCAAATACAATATGGCCTACCAGTTAAAATTCTTTATCTCTTCTGATGAAGTTATGGAAGTAATTTAGTTGTTTGAAGGATTCAAATCCCATGACTGGATGCTTCTGCAGGAAAAAATGTTGGAATATTGGGGTAAAATAGATGTAGCTTGGTTTACTTTGCAGGATTTGGATGCTGTTATCTCTCAATGGCTCTCAAATGGTGGTGTCTCTTCAGCCTCTGACTACCAGTCTTTTAGGAAGTCTTGGGATCCTATCCAAAACTATCTTATCCAAAAAAATCACATTGATTCAGTGGACAAAGTTTGAGCACAATTCTTCCAATCTTTTTTGTTGGCTGTGCAGGAAAGGATTAAAGACAAATTGGTCAAATCTGGATCTATGATCACCACCAGGGATAATGGATTCAAGCTCCCTGTTTTCCCTATCCTTAGGAGTACTGTGGATGAAGTTATGAAAGGTCAAACTGCTTTAACTTTTGAAAAACCTAGAACCACTGAACCAGTCCATGCTCCTTCTTTTAAAGAATACAATGATATTATGAATAAGATGATGGCAGATAAAAGACCTAAAGCAGATACTAATTTTACCCAAGAACCTACTACTCTAGACCAAATCACCAAGATACTTAAAGCTTTTGAGAACAAAATAGATCAAAATATTTCTTCTGTTGCTACTTGTAAACCCTCTACTTCTGTCCCTAAATCTACCCTGGTCTGTTACTACTGTCATAGGGAAGGCCATGGAACTGGAAAATGCTTTGAACTGCAGAAGGATATAAAGGAAAAGTTGGTGGAGCAGAAGGGGAAAAATTTCTTTCTTCCTAATTGTTCTCTGATACATTTTGATTCATCTTTCCCTATTTGTCATGTGGTGGCATCTTATCAGCCTCGACCTCCAATCAAAGCATCCCTTGCTTCCTTTGATTTCCCATCTTCCTGTGGTACTCTTGAACCTTGGTACCCTCTGGCTATCTCTCCCTCCAGTCTTGATGGGACTACTTATCAATCTGATGCAGCTAGGAAACAGCATGAGGAACCTAAACCTCACAAAGCCCCTTCCTTTCCAACTTCAATTCTTTGAAAACCATTCAAACTTTGATCCTCACCTGAGCCTCCTTCTTCTGGTGTGGAAGACATGGAGGTGGAAAAGGAGCCACTCATGGAAAGGTTCCAGATCACTCAGCTCCTTCTCCTTCATCCCAGTCACCTCAACCTTTTGATCCCATCTTAGTTCCTGCTTCACCTGAACTTCCTCCCTCCACCCAGTCCAAAGTTCAATTTGACAGGGGAATCTCAAAGGACCGCCCCAATTCTGTGGAAGGAGTATTAAAGAAAATTTCTGATCTCAAAATTCCTGATCTATCTGTGGCTGAACTCCTATCAATCTCTCCATCTGTTGCTGAAGGAATGAAGAAATGGGTCTCTTGTTGATGTGTGGAGATTGGTCCAGACAAATTAAAGGTCTCCTCTGGCACTTTGATGGAGGAATCTGGTGGAACTAGTCCTTCTTCAGATTCCAATCTTTACTCCTGTCCTCTTGGTTTCCTCCCTTATTATCTTGGTGACTCAGCTAAAACTGTCTCTCTTCTTGTGGACTCTGGATCTAAGCTCAACTTGATTTCGGATGCTATGGCCTGTAAACTCAAAATAATTCCTAGGGTCAGCTTCAATTCTTCATTCTATGGGATAGGTAATCAATCTTGTGAATTGGTTGGTATTGCTGAAAATTTTCCAGTCAGGATTGGTCAAAATATTGTTGGAACCTGTCATTTTTGGATTACTTGTTTTGAAGGGCCTATGATTTTGGGACAACCTTTCTTGATGGACTTTGGTGCTACTCTGATGTTTTCTGATCAAGTTGGGGAGAGAATTCTTATATCTGATGCTGATGGTAGAAAGACTGAAGTTCCTCTCTTTTCTTTGGATTCTGGTCATTGGGAAAGAGATTTTCCTGGTCATCCTTCTAAATCATCTTTAAAGGGGAAGCAGAAGGACAATTCCAATTCCTCTCATTTTTTATGGGAAAAGTTGATCCTACTAATATTTGTAGTTTTTTTCAGCCTCAGAATTCAACTCAAGGATCAAATCTCATCCCTCAGGCTTATTTGGCATTCTTTTCATCATTTTCATCTAGACTGGAAAATATCAAAAATCAAAAACATGTCAAAATAGAAAAATCCAAAAATATTTCTTTTCCTTCTTTCTCTGTCTCTGTTGTGTCTTCTTTCCCTTGTACTCTTAGGTCTGATCAATCTTCTCTCAGTCCTTTTTTTAATCTTTTTAATGAGTCTAAACTAGATCCTGATCTCAATTTTATTCTTGGTGGTTTTGGTATGGAGGAATATGGGCTTTAATGCGGGCATTTTGGGGTACAAGTAAGTCCTCCCAATTGTGCACTTCCAGGGCAGCCTTCTACCATCATCTTTGAAACCCTCCCATGTGCCACACATGTGAGCAACGTATTATCTCCTGGTTCTCACTTTATGGATAAGGCACCCTTTGTGGATATTGCAGAACATTGGACGTGGAAAATTTTGGAACTTGGACTCATTTTTTGTGATCAAGTCTCACTGGTCAACTCTTGGAGGAAACAAGAACTTCTCTTGTTTGCCACCAAGTATAAGCCAGTTGCCAAGAAGGTCCAACCAGTCAAACATCCTATGCCTCTCAACCTCAATCCTCCTCTTATGCGTCCTCCCTTATCTTGTGATCCTTACTGTGGTCTTCCTCAATCTCTTACTGGTCCCTTTTTTCAAAATGGTTGGGTCACTGAAGAACGTCTGAAGGTGGTCAACTTTGGTCCAGATGGATGGCTTCTTCCTGATGAGTTAAATTTGATCAAAAATGTCTTATCTCTAAGGGAAAAATGTATTTCTTTCTTTGAAGAAGAGAGAGGTATCTTGAAAGAATCTTATGGCCTCCCTTATATCATCCCTGTAGTTGAAAATGATCCTTGGCAAAAGAAAAAGATCCCTATCCCTGCTGCTAAAGTTTTCAAATTCATCAAGTTGGTCCAAGAACAAGTTTGTACTGGCCTATATGAGCAGTCAACCTCTATTTATTCCAGCCCTGTCTTCTGTGTCCTCAAGAGTAATGGTAAACTTAGAATAGTTCATGATCTCCAACCTCTTAATAAAGTTACTATTAAAGACTGGTATTCCTCCTGCTACTGAATAATTTGTTGAATCTTTCTCTGGGAGAGCTTGCTATGGTCTAAGGGACATTATGGGTGGCTATGAAAAACAATCCTCACATCCTATTTCTTGCCCTCTCCCACACCTTTGATACCCCTCTTGGTTGATTTCAACTTACTTGATTGCCTCAAGGTGCCACCAATATGGTTGCAGTCTATCAGGCTCAGATGATGTGGATCCTCCAGGATGAAATCCCAAATCATTCTGGTATCTTGATTGAAGATGGTGGAATTAAAGGTCCAGTTTCTGACTATGATAATGAGCTCTTGCCTTGGCATTCAGGAATTTGTTGTTTTATTTGGGAATATGCTACTACTTTGGAAAGGATTCTGTTTCAAATCAAGGACTCTGGCCTTACCGTCTCTGGATCAAAACTGGCTGATTGTGTCACTGCTCTGGAAAGTGTTGGTCATGTGGTCTGCAAGGAAGGAAGAAGAATGGCACCAGCCAAAGTCAACAAGATCATCTCTTGCCCTACTCCAATCAATCACACTGAAGGTAGGGGCTTTCTAGGTGTTGTCACTTATGTTAGAATCTTTATCCTATCCTTATCCAAAATATGTGAACCCTTACGTTTTCTAACCAGGAAAGATGCTGAATGGATTTGGACCCAAGATTGTGAAAATTCTTTTCATTTGCTCAAAACAATGGTGGGTAAAGATATAGTTTTGAAAAATATTGCTTATGGACCTGGGGCTGGCAAGATCAAGCTGGCTGTCAATTCTATTTATCAATCTGTTGGGGCTGTTCTTACTCAGGAAGATGAAAATGGTTGGGACCATCCTGCTCTTTATGAATCTTTTCTATTTTCAGAAGTAGAGTCTAGGTACTCTCAGCTCAAATTGGAACTTTGTGGTGTGACTCAAATGATGAAGAAACTTCAAAACATTCTCTGGGGTTAACATTTTGAACTACAAGTTGATGCTTGATCCATCATTTAAATGGTCAATGCTCCCAGCCTCCCCAATTCTCCTGTGACTTGTTGGGTGGCCTTTATCCAGCTTTTTTCTTTTGATATTGTTCACAGGCCTGGGAAATATTTAACTAGACTGATGGTTTATCTTGAAAACCTCTTGGAGACAATGAATCTGATGTTGGAACTGATTTTGATGAAGAAGAACCTTTAATCCAACCTGTCTTCTCCTTTTCTTCTCAAGATTATTCTGGCTTTCAACAAGGTTCCTGGCTTAAAGTAGAGAAGTACCTTTTAACTCTCCAAAAACCTCCTGACCTCTCTGCTAAAGAATTCCAATCTCTTAAAAGAAATTCCTCTAGCTTCTTTGTCCAAGGCTCTAGGATTATGAAAAGAGGAAATCCTTGTGCTCTTATTTTTGTTACTATACCTTCTAAACAAGATTCTATCCTTGAAATTCTCCATGAAGGTCTTGGTCATTGTGGGGAAACCAAAACTTATCAACAATTATCCAAACAATTCTTCTGGCTATCTCTGAAGAAATCCATGTCTCAATGGTGCAAGAGTTGTGAAGTTTGTCAAAAACATGATCTTAGGCATCCAACTGAAATTTTTTATCCTACTGGGGAGTCCAGTGTCTTTGGAAGGCTTTCTATGGATGTGGTTCATATTAAGGCAGGTGGTGCTAAGTACCTTTTTGTGGCTAGAGATGATTTTTCTGGATGGTTTGAAGCAAAATTTCTTAAGAATCTTAGCTCTGAATTAGTTGCAGCTTTCCTCTATGAGACCTGGACAATGCATTATGGCCTGGCTCAATCTTACTCTACTGATGGTGGCTCTGAATTTGGTGGCAAACTTGCTGAAATTATCCAATTTCTTCCTGGAAAAAATATATTTACTACTCCTTATTATCCTGAAGGGCAAGGCATGGTGGAACAAGGCCATGCTCCTTTTAAGGCTGCACTTTTCAAGCTTGCTGGTGAAAGTGGCAAGAATTTTTGCAAATTCCTTCCTCTTGTTCTCTTCTCTGATCAAATCTCAACCAAAAGGACTACTGGCTACTCACCTTATGAAATCATCTTTGGCCAAAGAGCAGTTCTTCCTTTGGATCTGGAAATGGAATCTTTCTTGGGTATCCCTTTGTACAAGGTTTCCTCAATTACTGATCTATTAGTGGCTAGATCCAAGCAACTGGAGCAAAGTGAAGATGTTTGTGATGAAGCTTATCAAAAGTTGATGGAGTCCAAAGAAAAATCAGTTCAGTATTGGGAGGAAAAGAATTCCAATTGAACCAGGGACTGATTGAACCCTGGAGATCTATTTTTAGCTTATAATCAATCTTTGGAGACCCAGTGGGGCAAGCTTTTCTTGAATTGCTGTAGTGGTCCCTATCAGGTGGTTTGCCAAGTTAGATGTGGATATTATGTTTTGGAGGAGCTGGATGGTACTAAAATTGCCAGAAGGTTCTCTGCTGATCAAGTCAAGGAGTTTCATTGTTGTGGAGGCAACTTATCTCAGAAGAAAGTCCTCCAATTGTGCACCGTCAGGGTTATTTGCTATTTTTTTGTTGTAAACTCTACTGTATGCCACATACTTGAGCACCTGGGATGCCTTCTGTGTTTTATCTCTACCGCTTCTAGGGATCTTTTGGATGGATCAAGATATTTTCCAACTCTTCAATCCCTCTCAAGATAAAGAAATGGCCAATCTTCTGTTCATTTTCCTTGTATTTCTCCTTCTCTTTATATCTTCAAGTTAAAGGTGCAGACTAGGGACAGTCTGTAAGTTGGGGAGAGATGTGGTGACCAATCCGGGACACCTCATGGAGTATGGAAATTTTTGAATTTTTTTTTGCATCCCCTTATCCATCAATACATCATTAAAAAAAAGAAAAAAAAAATTTCTGGAATGATTTCCTATTTTAGTTTCCAGTTCCAAGCCTTCCCTTCTCCTAGTTTTCTAGGAGGATCTCTCAGGTTTCTAGACCCCTTTTCCCAGTTTTCAAGTCCCTCTCACCCCACTCCTCATCCTCCAGTCCCTTTTTGCCAAGTGTGCGGGCAAGAACGGCTTGGCTTGGCTCAACCCTTCCAGGCATTGGCATTGGCCATCCTCTTCCTCATCATATCATCATCCAATCAGCTCTAGCCTCAACTCAAACCCCACATCCACCCCATTGCAGCATTTTCAACAACAACAAAGATCACCACCATTGACCAATGGCCGCAAGCAACACTCATGGCCGTTGGTGACGTTGAACACTCAATCATCCTGTCAAACAAATTGACATCAAAGAAACTCCAGCTATGCCTACCATTGATCATGAAAAAGATTGAAGCATCTCCTCCTCTCCCCAGGATCATCCCGGCTCAAGCAAGGCCAGCAATCCAATTTGTGCCTCCAAATCAACCACTTGCGGGATCCCCATCTCCTCCAGATCATCCTTGTTAATCAGTCATCATCATCTCCCTCAACCCTTAAATCCAATCTTGAACCCAGCTAGTCAACTCTCTCCCCTGGCCCTTGCTCCCTGTAGTCTGCCTACCTACATTGGTAGCTGGGATTCCCACCCCAATCTACCCAACTTTGGATCTGTTCCCTCTTCCCCAGCCCATGTCTTGGGATAGAGAGAGACCTCTTGCTCAAATCCCAATTTGCACTCTCCCATCCCTCATCATCCTCATTCACCAATCATCATCTGCCCAATCCCTCTCTGACGCCTGCAAACAACAATGTTGTTTGCGGCCATTGGAACTGTTGCACGGCCACTGCTGTCCGTGCAGTCCCTCAATTGTCATGATGGCCACCCAGGCGCATCTCCTGCTGCTCATCATCCATGGCCATCATTGGCCCGGGCTGTTGACATTTTGGCCCTGTTCATCTTTTTCTTATAATGTGTCATGACTACCATTTTTTTTTAGTTTTTTTCTTTTCTTTTTTTTCTTCACCATTTGTTTTTGCTGTTTCTCATGACCAGTTAAATTAAATATATATATATATATATATATATATAAATTTTTTTCAGTAGTTGTTGTTTTTTTTGCTCTATCTGTGTTATCACTTGTACATAGTCAACAGGGACCCATGGCCCATAAAAGGAGGGGCTCTCCCTTACCTTTTTCAAATCATCCATGGGAGTGTGTGTGTTTGTCCCCCCTCCAGTTATTATCAGTGAATTAAATCTCCATCCTTATCCTTGGTATATCTTTTGATTGCCCCTTGATCCTTTGAGCCTCCATACTAAAATCTTTGATCTTTCCATCTGTGACCTTGATCTTTATCACCAACCATAGCCTTGCTGGTTGAAGAGAATTCTGTCTGCTGAAATTCTTGAGTGTGTTATACCACTCCTGATCCCTCTTTCTGACCATAGTGGTCTGATCCTTCCCTGATCATTTTTCCTTATCCAGTCACGTTTGACTGAGAGGTTCCTTTAAGCTTGAAAACTGGAGTGTTAAACCTCCCTTTATTCTTTAAAGTTGAATTCCGCCACGCTACTCTTGAGATCCTTGAAACTTTTTGGGTTATTCTTGTTCAAATCTGTGATTGCTTTGCTTCTAGAGCTTCATAAACAAATTGATTTTTGTTTTTTTCAGCCACCCACAGTTATCTGGTACCCTTACAGCGCTTGATTGCGCAGAGTTGGCCAGGTTCATTGAGAACTTGGAGGTTGGTTGGGATTGAGTTGATCTTTCCTAATCTTCTTCTGAAGACCATAGTTATTAGCTTGTGGGATTTTCTACTTACAATTGCCTTGTTTCATTGAACTCAGAACAAAACTTTGAATTATTCTGTTCAATTCTTTCCCCGCACCATCTTGCCTCCAATAGTGTTGTTTCCATTGCTACCAACTATTCCCAAAACTCATCGCTTACGTTGATTCCTTATTTTCAAGTTCCTGGATCTTAATTCTGGTTACATTGAAATATTATTTTAACTCTTAGGAGGGCAGCCTAAAACAGCACCTTTCCCCTCCACCAAACTGCCTGCAGCTTATCACTGTCTGGAGTCTTACAACAGACCTCTCCGGCGCATATAACCCAGCTATTGCCCTGCTCCTGCTTCCCAAACTAGCCGCCCACAAACTTAGTTGGGTTGGCTCCATCACATGGTCTGCATTGTCGAAGCGGGTCGCAATCCCAACCCACACCTGGTTCCAAGCCCCGCAATCCCTACTTCTGAGACCACATGCACCCCAAATGCTGAGCTCAACCTACCCAACTGCTGAGCGCGCAGCCTGCAAGGCAGTTCCCAATCCAAGGTTGTAAATCCAACACCACAGAGGCCACATGACAACTGGGAAAGATGAGAAAAACAACATGTGCAGAGTGGATGACAACAAGCAACAGTGGAAGAAAAGTGGAAAACTGCACACAAGAACCAAACAAACTGCATGGTTGACCGGCGCAAGAGGATGATAAGGATGACAACCAGATGAGCGGGATGACCACATGGAGGATGATGAGTATTGTAACTAGTGATGAACGCGCAATGATGATACCCGCAGACCAAAGCAAACCGTGCAGGATAATGAGCAAGATGATGTGAAAGGGTGATGAATGAATGTTTGATGGTATTGGAAGATGAGCTGTTTTTGGAGAGTTCAGGATCTGAGGCGGACATGCAATCAGCGGGTGGACAAGATGGTGGAGAGGAAGGAGTGCTCATGACAATGGGTGATGGAAAAAATCCAAATGATGGTTTTGAAAGATCAGAAGTGCCAATCAGATATGCTTGGAGGGGAGTTTGATTCCAACCAAGGGATGGGAGGGCAAGCTTGAAGGGTCAATTTTTTTTTTTTGAAATTTCCCTTTAAGATGAGGTGTCCTGGATTTTTCACCACATCTCTCCCCAACTTGAAGACTTTCCATAGTCTGCATATTGATTTTGAAGATATTAAGGAAAGGAGTAATACAAAGAAATTGAACAAAAGATTGGCCATTTCTTGATCTTGAGAGTGATTGAAAAATTGATAAATATATGGATCATGCAAAAAAATAGCCCTAGAAGTGGCAGAGACAAAACAAAGAAGGCATCCCAGGTGCTCATGTATGTGTCATAAATTAGAGTTTCACAACAAAAACACAGCAAATCACCCTGGTGGTGCACAATTGGGAGGACTTACTTCTGAGAGGGGTTTCCTGAACAAAAATGAAACTTCTTGACTTGATCGGCAGAGAAACTTCTGGCCAACTGGGTACAATCTAGCTCTTCCAAAACATAAGATCCACCTCTAACTTGGCAAACCACCCAATAAGGACCATTCCAGTGGTTTGATAAAATTTTTCCCCACTGATTTTCAAAGGATAAATTATAACATAAAACTAGATCAACAGGATTTAAGGGATCCATGATTTGATTTAAGTGCTTGTCTTCCCAATACTGAAACAATTTTTATCTTGATTCCATAATCTTCTGATAAGCTTCATCACAAAAATCTTCACTTAGCTCCAGTTTCTTGGATCTAGAAACTAATATATCAGTTGTGGAAGACACCTGTTCCCAAGAGATACCCAAGAAAGATTCCATTTCCAGATCCAAAGGAAAAACTGCTCTTTTTCCAAAGATGATTTCATAAGGTGGGTAGCCAGTGGTCTGTTTGGTTGATATTTGGTCAGAGAAGAGAACAAGAGGAAGGAATTTTCAACAATTCTTGCCACTTTCACCAGCTAGTTTAACAAGTGCAGCCTTCAAAGGAGAACGGCCTTGTTCCACCATGCCTTGGCCTTCAGGATCATAAGGATTAGTAAATCTATTTTTTTACAGGAAACCTCAGATAATTTCAGCAGTTTTTCCACCAAATTCAGAGCCACCATCAGTATTTTAGAATTGAGCCAAGCCATAATGCATCTTCCAAGTCTCATAGAGGAAAGCTGACACTGATTCAGAGCTAAGGTTCTTAAGAAATTTTTCTTCAACCTATCCAGAAAAATCATCTCTAGCCACAATGAGTTACTAAGCACCACCTGCCTTAATATTAGCCACATCCACAGAAATCATTCCAAAGATAGTGGAATCCCCAGTAGGATAACAAATTTCTGCTGGATGCCTATGATCATGGTTTTGACAAACTTCAAAACTCTTGCACCATTCAGAGACAGATTTCTTCAGAGATGGCCACCAGAATTGTTTGGATAATTTTTGATAAGTTTCAGTTTCCCCATGCTGACCAAGACCTTCATGGAGACTTTCAAGGATTGAATCTTGTTTAGAAGGGATATTAACAACAATAAGAGCACAAGGAATTCCTCTTTTCATAAGCCTAGAGCCTTGTACAAAGAAACTAGAGGAATTTCTTTTAAGAGACTGAAATTATTCATCAGAGAGATCCGGAGGTTTTTGAAGAGTTGAAAGTTACTGCTATAATTTAAGCCAGAAACCTTGTTGAAAGCCAGAATAATATTGATAGGAGAAGGAAAAGACAGGATTTATCAAAGTTTCTTCTTCATCAAAATCAATTTCAACATCAGATTTGTCATCTACAAGAGGAAGTTTAGATAAAACATCAGCCATGGTGAAAGATTTTCCAGGCCTGTGAACAATATTAAAAGAGAAAAGCTGGATAAAAGCCACCTAAAAAGTCATAGGAGCATTTGGGAGGATGGGAGAATTGATAATTTTAATGATGGATTAAGAATAAACTTTTGATTTGAAATTTTGACCCCAGAGGACAGTTTAGAGATTCTTCATCATTCAAGCAACACCAGAGAGTTCCAGTTTGGGCTGAGAATATCTAGATTCTACATCTGAAAATAAAAAATATTCATAAAGAGATGGACAGTCCCAACCATTCTCATCTTCCTGAGTAAGAACAGCCCCAACAGATTGATAACTAGAATGAACAGCCAGCTTGATCTTTCCAGCTCCAGGTCCAGAAGAGACCTTTTTCAAAAAAATGTCTTTACCAAAAATCATTTTGAGCAGCTGAAATGCATTTTCACAGTCTTGGGTCCAAATCCATTCAGTATCTTTCCTTGTTAGACAATGCAAGGGTGCACAGATTTTGGATAAAGATGTCATAAAGTTTTGAACATAAGTTACAACACCTAGAAAGCCTCTAACTTCAGTAGGATTGATTTTATTGCGCCAAGAGATGATCTTGTTGACTTTGGCTGGTGCCATCCTTCTTCCTTCCTTGCAGACCACATGACAAAAAATTTCCAGAGCAGGGACACAAGCATCCCATTTGGATACAGAGACACTAAGACCAGACTCATAAATTTGAAACAGAATCCTTTCCAAAGTAGTAGCATATTCCCAGATGAATTGACAAATTCTTGGATGCCAGGATAATAGCTGATCATCATAGTCAGAAACTGGACCTTTAATTCCTCCATTTTCATTAAAGATACCAGAATGATTAGGGATTTCATACTGAAGGATCCACACCATCTGAGCCTGATAGACTGCAACCAAATTGGTGGAACCCTGAGGTAATCAAGTAATTTGAAATTGACCAAGAGGAGTGTTGAAAGTAGTGAGAGGTAAAGAGATAGGATGTAAGGATCATTTTTCATAACCACCCATAATGTCTCCTAGACCATAGCAAGATCTCCCAGAGAAAGATTCAACAAATTCTTCAGTAGCAGGAGGAATACTAGAGTCTTTAATAGTAACTTTATTAAGACGTTGATGTTGCAATTAGGCTGAATAGAAAAGGATTCAGATTTCAGATGAGACAAAAAAAAGGCAGAGAAGACAAGTCACACCTGAATAGAAAAGGCTTGAAGCCACTAGATAGTATAGCAACACCACACCCAGCACAGTAGCTGGTGAATATTTGAGGAAAATAGGAGCTGGAGATGATCAGTAGGACTGGGAGAAAATATGGAAAGACAATAGGAAGAACTGCTTACCCAGCTCAGAACTCAGGAAGTAGATGGTACGGTTGTCAAACCGCACAAGGGGAGAGAATCCTGGTTCTGAGCCGGTGAAGGCACAAAAGGGTCACTCAGGTGCGCGCCCGACACAGGTGCGCGCCCATTGACATTGGGATGCGCCCTGGGCTCAAGTACCTGGGCGCACTACGCAACTCACACCATTGGAGACAGGTGAAGAAAACATAACATGAGACAACATGAGACGGAATGAGAAGATGAGATGAGATGGAAAGAAGAGTGAAGGCACATTTGGCATTATGGACCCTTTCACCATTCAACATTCAACACCCTCCCTGCCTTCAAACTTTTGGCAAGAGGCACCCAACATTGATTTGCTTGAGTTGTTGCTGCAAAGAGAGCCGTGAGACTGCCTTTGTGAGAAAGTCCGCGGGATTCCCCTTGGATTCAATTCATTTGATGGCAATAGTGCCCTTCTCCACTTCTTCCATGAGGAAATGGAACCTTAGTTCCATGCGTTTCATTCAAAAACCGGCGTGATTAGCGGAGTTTGTAGCAAGTTTGACACAACCATTGTTGTCTTCGTGGACAATGATGGGTGACTTGATGGGTGACTCAAGCACTTCCTCCGTTAGCAATTTGAACCAGAGGATCTCTTTCACAGTTTCCGCCACGGCCTTGTATTTGGCCTTGGTGGTGGACAGCATAACGGTTGGCTGCTTTTGTGATTTCCAGCTGATCACGTTGTTGTTCCACAGGACAATAAAGCCACTGATTGACCTTCTAGTGGTTGGGCACGTGGCCCAGTCGGCGTCCACGTATGAGCTGAGTCCGGTCTGGCATGGCTTTCTTGAGAATTTGAGGCCCACATCTGGTGTTGATTGCAAATAGCTGAGAGCAAGGATCCCAGCATCCCAGTGAGTTTTGCCAGGTGCGTTTAAGAATTGGGCAAGATAGTTGGTGTCAAAAGTAATATCGGGCCGAGTATTGCAGCTTATGTAGGTGAGCTCACCAACCAGTTTTCTATAGTTGAGACCACTTTTGACAAAGAGCCAATGCTCCTCTTTGGACGCCGGCAACAATTTCCCAAAGGGCTTGAAGGGCGTCAAGCATTGTTTGTGTTGCGGAAGTCGATATTGATCCACCAGAGAGGATATATAGGTTGCTTGACTCAGATGTATTAGGTGTTGACGCTGAGTGACATTCATCCCTAGAAGGAGGGACGCTTGGCCCAGATCCTTTTTCTTGAAGCAACATTGGATGGAGTCAATGAAGGATTGTGTGTCCGGGCTGAAAATGGCAATGTTGTCCACGTTCACGTACAGATAAGTGTTGCCCTTCCAGAACACGCAGCAATCTGCCTCACTGCAAATGAATCCTTCCTGGGAGAGCCAACTACTTAGGGTGTTGTACCACATTTGAGGTGCTTGCTTCAGACCGTACAAGGCCTTCTTGAGCTTGAGAGACTTACCCAGCGCCACTGGCACATTTTCTGGGGCAAGGACATGAATGGTCTCCCTTAAGGGAGCATTAAGAAAAGCCAACTTCACATCAATTTGGTGGAATTTGTAACCTTGCTGGATGGCATGTGAGATAAGAAGTTGGAGTGACAACCTATCACCCGTGGGCGCGAACAAATTGATGTAGTTGATGCCAAACCTTTGGTGAAAACCTTGCACGCAAAGCCGGGCCTTGAACTCAATGATGCGGTTGTCCTTGTCCCTTTTTGTTTGGAAAACCCAGATGCATTTTAGTTGGTTCATAGCGTTGTTCTTCTCACACTCCTCCCACACCTTGTACGCCAGCATATTTTGAAGTTCCCTGTCCATGGCGGCGATCCATTCCAGCCTGTGAGGGCTGCGCAAGGCTTCATCTAGAGAATTGGGATCCTGGGGGCCAGCGTCCATGAGATTCAGCTGAGCTTCTGTGGCCCTTGGATCCCGTCAAGATTGCAAGAGAATGTTGCAACCGGAGACTATGCTGTGGTTGGGAACAGGAAGTTTCTCAGCGTTTGGAAGGCCCGCATCGGGAATTGAGGTTTTTTCAGAAGGAATGTCGGGGAGGACTTTTCCGGTAGATACTGGCAGAGGATTAGGGAAAAGACATGGGTCCTCCAAGGCGCCAACTTTGCAGCGCTCAAAGGTGTCCTCGAGGAAGGTGACGTTGGCGCTTGAGTGCACCCGCTTGGTGCAATGATCAAGAATCTTATAGGATGAGAAATCATTCACGTACCCAAGGAGCGTACCCTTTTCTCCATTAGCAGACAGTTTGAAACCGCGCCTGGTCTTGGGAATGAGCGAGTAGGTGGTGCATCCAAATGGTCTGAGGAAGTGGTGGTTGAACCGCCGCTGAAACCAAATCTTGTAGGGAATTCCTCGGCCCTTGGATAAGACAGGGAGAGCATTGAGGAGGTCAGTTGCAGTCTTGACTGCTTCCGCCCAGTAGGTGTGGGGAAGGCCGCTTTGCACCAGTAAGCATTGGGATTTATCTAGAATGGAGCAATTTGTTCTTTCAGCAAGGCCGTTTTGCTCAGGGGTGTATGCTGGAGCCAGGTGATGATTGATGCCATGAAGCTTAAAGTACCCACCAAGCTCCTCATTTACAAATTTGCCCCCATTGTCCGACACAACCGTGACAGCCTTGGCATTGAGTAGCCTTTCTGATTGATTAATGAAGTCCTTTATGGCCGCAGGAGCTTGATCTTTGGAGCAAAGGAAGGAAACCGACTTGAAACCCGAGAATTGGTCAACAACGGTGAGGAAATACTTGCATCCGCCATTTGACAGAACCGGAAAGGGACCTACAAGATCGAGGTGAATTTTTTCCAGACAGCGAGTGGCTGGTTTAAAGTTCCCCTTGAATGGGGTAGCCGTCATCTTGCATCTCTTGCAAATGTCGCAGTTTGAATGAGAGGAGCTCTCAGGAAAGAGAGTTTTGAGAGCGGCGTCGTGAGGATGTCCTAGTCAGAGGTGCCATGGAATGGCTTGGGATTCTTTGAGGAATACCAAGCTCTTGACGGGGCTTTTGAACTTGGTGCCACATAGTTTGACCAAGCAATTGCTGGCAGTGCCCACAAAGGAGAATTGATCCAGGGTGATGTCATATCCAGAATGGCCAACTCGTTTGATGATGGCTGATTTTGACGCTATTCAAGGAAGAGAGACCAGCCAGCGATTCAGAGAAGGGACCAGGAGTACGTTGTCCAGGTGATTGCAGAGCGTAGCCTTGCCTATGGCTGTGGCTAGCAGTGCAGAGCCTTCTGCCCCCGTGCCCACTTTCAGGTTTATTGGTGTTGATTCCCAGAGGAGACAGGGAGAGTTGACAATGTGATGTGTGGCTCCCAAGTCAAGCACAGGGAGAGGCGGCGCCTGAGTCTTGGTGACCTTGAAGTATAGCTGAGCATTCAGGAATGCTTGATGTGTGTCAGAGTTGGTCGAGTCAGTTGCTTCAGTTGAGGCAGTTGCCAAGTGGAGATAAGAGAGAGCTCTGGAGGAGGAGTGAATGGAGCGCAATTCTGGGTGGAGGAACCAGCATTGGTCTTCCGGGTGATTTGCGAGTGGGTTGTGCCTACCCTTGGAGCAAGGGTGTTTAGTTTTTGATTTCTTTTGCGGAGCAGTTTTGTGCAGAGCAGTAGAGGTGGTGTCTTCTGTTGGTTCAAGTGTCTCTTCCTTTCAAGAGATTTTCAAGTGAAGAACCTCCCTGAGTTTGTTAAGCACAGCTGTTGGTTTGGTAAGCATTCTTTTGTTCAGAAGGAGAGTATTGACTATGTGGTGGAGAGTGGTTGGCAGTTTGGCCAGGATAGTGTAGCTGAGGATGTCTTGAGGAACATCAAGTTTGACCACAGAGAGCTTGTTCATTAACTTACGGCAATCATTGATGTATTGAGAGAGATCCCCTTTGTACTGGTAGCGTATGAAATTCAGCCAGAGACGGCCCCAGTTGTTGGACAATTGAGAAGCGTATCTGTTGTGGATGGCTTCCAGGATGGCTTGGGGATTATATTTGTTCAAACTGTTCACCACTGCGTCAAACGCGATGTCACCCAGGTGTTGAATGATAATGTCACAGGCCTTGTAGATCTTTCTCTTTTGCGTGGGGGTGGTCGCATCCTTGGGGTTGTAACCCTCAATGAGCTCAAGAAGTCCCTTTCTCCTGAGGTAGCTTTTTAAGCGCATGAACCAGTTGGGGAAGTTGGATTCGGTGAGGAGAGGGATGTTCAGTTTAGGACTATCTTCCTGGTCAGTCATGGCTAGGAGCCTTTTCTAGTCGAATTGGAGACGTGCGATTGGGACTGTAAATCTGTTGCAATTAGGCTGAATAGAAAAGGATTCAGATTTCAGATGAGACAAACAAAAGGCAGAGAAGACAAGTCACACCTAAATAGAAAAGGCTTGAAGCCACTAGATAGTATAACAACACCACACCCAGCACAGTAGCTGGTAAATATTTGAGGAGAATAGGAGCCGGAGATGATCAGTAGGACTGGGAGAAAATATGGAAAGACAATAGGAAGAACTGCTTACCCAGCTCAAAACTCAGGAAGTAGATGGTACGGTTGTCAAACCGCACAAGGGGAGAGAATCCTGGTTCTGAGCCGGTGAAGACACAAAAGGGTCACTGAGGTGCGCGCCCGACACAGGTGCGCGCCCATTGACATTGGGACGCGCCCTGGGCTCAAGTACCTGGGCGCACTACGCAACTAACACCATTGGAGACAGGTGAAGAAAACATAACATGAGATAACATGAGACGGAATGAGAAGATGAGATGAGATGGAAAGAAGAGTGAAGGCACATTTGGCATTATGGACCCTTTCACCATTAAACATTCAACAGTTGAAGATAATGAACTATTCTAAGTATACCATTACTCTTGAGGACACAGAAGACAGGGCTGGAATAAACAGAAGTTGACTGCTCATATAGACCAGTTTGATGAATTTCTAAACTTTAGCAGAAGGCATTGGAATCTTTTTCTTGCCAAGCATCATGTTCAAATATAGAGATGATATAAGGGAGGCCATAGGATTTTTTCAAGATACATCTATCTTCTTCACAGAAAAAATAGATTTTTCCCTTAGAGATAAGACATTTTGGATCAAATCTAACTCATCAGGAAGGCCAATCCATCTGGACCAAATTTGACCACTTTCACATGTTCTTCAGTGACTTGTCCATGAGGCACAAAGGGACCAGTAAGAGATTGAGATAGACCACAGTAATTATCACAAGATAAGGGAGGACGCCTGAGAGGAGGATTGAGGTTGAAAGGCATAGGCTGGTTGACTGGTTGTACCTTTTTTGCAACTTGCTTAAAATTATTAGAAAAAGAAAGAAGCTGTTGCTTCCTTCAAGAGTTGACCAGTGAGACCAAGTTCCAACATTTTCCATGTCCTATGTTCCGCAACGTCCTTGAAGGGTGCCTTTTCCATCAAGGGAGAACCAGAAGATAATAAGTTGCTCACATGTGTGACACAAGGTAGAGTTTTAAAAATTATGGTAGAAGATTGCCCTAGCAGTGCACAATTGGGAGGATTTACTTGTACCCCAAATTGCCTTGACTGAAGCCCATATTCCTCCATACCAAAGCCCCCAAGAATGGAATCAAGATCAGGATCTAGTTCATAATCATTGCAGAGATTTGAACCAGAACTGAGAGAAGATTGATTGGGCTTAAGAGTACAAGGAAAATAAGACATAACAGATCCAGACAGAGAAGAAACATTTTTGGAATTTTCTATTTTGACATGTTTTCAATTTTTAATACTTTCCAGATCAGAATAAAATGATGAGAAAAAACAGAAATCATCCTCAGGGATGAGAGTTGATCCTTGAGTTGAAGTCCAAGGCTGAGAAGAACTAAAACTATCAGTAGGATCAACTATTCCTCTAAAAAATGAGGGTAATTGGAATTATCTTTCTGCTTACCCTTAAAGACCAATTTAGGAGTATGAACAGGGAAATCTCTTTCCCAACAACCAGAATCCAAAGAGCAGAGAGGAACTTTGATCTTTCTACCATCAGCATCAGGGAGGAGGATTCTCTCCCCAATTGATCCAAAAACATCAAGGTAGCACCAAAATCCATTAAGAATGGTTGTCCCAAGATCATAGGACCTTCCAAACAAGTGATTGATAAATGAAAAGTCTCAACAATATTTCAAAAAATTCTGACTTGGAAGTTGTTGGCAATACCAACCAATTCACAAGATTGATTCCCTATCCCATAAAATGCAGAATTGAAGCTGACCCTAGGACTGAGTTTGAGTTTGCAGACCATAGAATCCAAAATTCAGTTGAGCTGAGAACCAGAATCAACAAGGAGTGAAACAGTTTTAGCTGAACCACCAAGATAACAAGTAAGAAAACCAAGAGGGCAGGAGTAAAGGTTGGAATCTGGGGAAGGATCTTTTCCACCAGAGTCCTCCATCAGAGTACCAGAGGAGACCTTTAATTTTTCAGGACCAATCTCCACATGTTGATGAGAGACCCATTTCTTCATTCCTTCAGAAACAGATGGAGAGATTGAAATTAGTTCAGCCACAGACAGATCAGGAATTTTGAGATCAGAAATTTTCTTTAATACCCTTCCACAGCATTGGGGTGATTCTTTGAGATTCCCCTCTCAAACAAAAATTGGGGCTGGGTTGAGGGAGGAAATCCAGTTGAAGCAGGAGCAGGATCAGAAAGTTGAGGCAATTTAGATGCAGAAGGAGGATCAGAGTGATCTTGAAACCTCTCCATGAGTGGCTCCTTTTGCACCTCCATGTCTTCTAAATCAGAGGAAGGAGGCTCAGGCAAAGATCAACGCTTAACCATATTCCAAAGGATTGAGGAGGGCAAGGAAGGAGCATTATGAGGTTTGGTTTCCTCATGTTTTTTCCTAGCTGGATCTGATTGATAATCTCCAAAAAGACTGGAGGAGGAGATAGCTGGAGGATACCAAGGTTGAAGGGTACCACAGGAAGATTGGAAATCAAAAGAAGCCAAAGATGCCTTCATAGGAGGTGGTGGCTGATAAGAGGCTACCACATTTCATATAGGGAAAGATGAGTTAAAGAGGATCAAGGCACCATTAGGAAGAAAGAAATTTTTCCCCTTCTGCTCCACCAGCTTTTCATCTTTATCCTTCTTTAGCTCAGGGCATTGCCTGGTTTGATGACCTTCCCTATGACAGTAGTAGCAGACCAGAGTAGATTTAGGGACAGAATTTGAGGTCTTAGGAGTAGCAAGAGAAGAAATTTGTTGATCTATTTTATTCTCAAAAGCTTGGAGTACCTTGGTGATCTCATCAATAGTAGCAGTTTCCTTGTTGGACTGAGGATTTGGCTTGGGCCTGCCATTTTCCTCCATCTTATTCATAATTTTGTTAGATTCTTTGAAAGAAGGAGCATTGACTGGTTCAGTGGTTCTAGGTTTTTCAAAAGTTAAAGCAGTTTGACCTTTCATTACTTTAACCACAGCATTCCTAAGGACTAAGAAAACATGGAGCTTGAATTGATTCTTGCTGGTGGTGGTCATTGATCCAGACTTGACGAATTCATCCCTAATCCTTTCCTACACTCCAAGCCAAAAAGATTGAAAAAATCAAACTCAAACTTTTTCCACCGTATCAATGTGGTTTTTTTGGATAAGATGACATTGGATTGGATCCCATCAATTTCTAAAAGACTGATAGTCAGAGGCTGAAGAGAAGCCACCATTTGAGATCCACTGAGAGACAACATCATCCAGGTTCTGTAAAGTAAACCGGGCTACATCTATTTTACCCCAATATGCCAAAATTGCTTGCCTCAGAAGCGTCCAGTTATGGAATTTGAATCCATAAAACAATTTGATTACTTCCATGACTTCATCAGAGGAGATAAAGAATATTAACTGATAGTCCATTTTGTATTCACTTGCCACATCCACTTCAGCAGCCATTTTGTAGGATTCCAAGAACCATTCACCATTTACCCTGTTGAACCCTAAGTTCTTGTTCTGAGGTTTTATCTTGACCATCCTAGGTCAAGCAGAGGTGGTGGGAGTACTGGTAGATTTCATTTTGAATAGCAGAGTTCCTAGAGGATCCAAAGAGCAGATTTCAAAAGTGGCTCACAATTGTGGCAAGAGTAGTGTTTCACAAAAAACAACAATAATCTTGCCCAAGTGGTGCAAAATTGGGAGGACTTACTTGTGAGATAAGTTGCCTCCACGGATCAGATCTGAGAAAAGAGAAACAGAGAACAAAGGAAAATTATTAGATTTCAAAGTTGATTCTAAACATATTTGGGAGGGTAGTCACAAGGTTGCTGGTTTGATCCCGGCCCAGGGGACAAAATTTAAGACTCCAAACATTTCTGAGCCACAGGCAGTTTTGTAGAGGGGAAAGGTGCTGTTTAGGCTGCCCTCCTGAGCATTACAGAAATATTTAAATGTAACTGGAATCAAGATCCAAAACTTTGTAAATAAGGAATCAATGGAAGAGATTAATTTTATAGTAGTTGGTAGCAATGGAACAACACTTTCTGAGGCAAGATGGTGCAGGAAAATACTTGAAAAAAATAAGTTAAAGTTTGTTCAGAGTTCGATAGAACAAGGCAGTTGTAAGTAACAACACCCACAAGATAATAACTCTGGTTTTCAGCAGAAGATTCCAAAATATCAACTAAATCCAAACAAACCTCCAGGTTCTCAATGATCCTGCCCAACTCTCTGCAATCAAGCACTTGAAGGGTAACAGATGACTGTGGGTGGCTGTACAAAACAAAGCAATTTGTTTTATGAAGCTCTAGAAGCAAAGAAGTAACAAATTTGAACAAGAGTAAACCAGCGCTTGTCAAGGGACTCAAGAATAGTGTGGCGGAGTTCAACCTTTAAAGGAAGAAAGGGAGGTTTAACACTCCCTATTTCAAGCATAAAGAAACCTCTCAGTCAAATATGAATGATTCCGGAAGGATGATTGAAAAGAATGATCAGACCAGTATGGTCAAAAAAAGGGATCAAGGAGTGGTATAACACACTCAAGGATCCAACAAGATGGATTCTTCTTCAACAAGCAAGGCTATTGGTTGGTGATAACAGATAAGGTCACAGAGGACTGACCAAATGTCTGAGTATGGAGGCACAAATGTCAAGGGGCAATCATAGATATACCCAGGATAAGGATGCTCAGATAAAGGGGAAGGGCCCCACAGATTTTATTGATCAATTATAGGCTTGATGATGCCACAGAAAAGGAAGGGGAGAGCTCCTCCTTTTATTGGAAAGAGACCCTGTAGACTATTTACAATTGTATGACACAGATGACAGAAGAAAATAAGTGGCAGTGAATGAAAATCCGCAGCTTTGCAGAGAAGAGGTTGCAACCAAGGGTGGAGCAAGATTTACCGGCATCAGCCAGACATGAGAAGAGCAAGGTGCATGGCATCATCATGAACATTTGCCAACAGTGTGCGTTGGCAATCATGAGTTGAGGGAAACAGGTGATAACACTGACGGCCACAAGCAATAGCTTGCGGTCTGTCAGATGAGCAAAGCAGAGGTTACTGGGTGGGAAATAGATGATTTTGGCCATCAGACGGCCGGATGGCAGAGGGAGAGGTCAATGATGGGTCCAAAGTTGGTGGGAGATGATTGGTGAGTTTGATCATTGGGCTTGGTCCAAAGGATGGGAGAGATTGGTCAAAAGGTAGGGTCAGCTGAGGTTCAGGACAAGATTTGAGGTGGCTGTGTGACAGCTGCGTGAGATGAGAAAAACAATGGGGGCAAATTGGATGAAAACAAGCAACACCGGAACAAAAATGGACGACTGCGCACAAGAACCAAACAAACCGCATGTTTGAACGGCAGGAGACAATGATAAGGATGACAACTGGATGAGCGGGATGACTGCGTGGAGGATGATGAGGATTGTAACTAGTGATGACCGCGCAATGATGAGCTGCGCGGACAACAGAAAACCACGCGGGATAATGATCAAGATGACGCGCAAGGGTGATGAATGATTGTTTAATGATAGGGGAAGATGAGATCTTATTGGAGAGTTCAGGATCTGAGGCGGACATACAATCAGTGGGTGGACCAGATGGCGGAGTGGAAGGAGCGCTCATGACAACGGGTGATGGAAGAAAGCCAAATACTGATTTTGAAAGATTGGAAGTGCCAATTGGAGATGCTTGGAGGGAATTTTGATTCCAACCAATGGTTGGCCAACCAATGGGTGGGAGGGAAAGCTTGAAGGGTCAACAATTATTTTTTTAAAAAAATTTCCCTTTTAGATGAGGTTTCCTGGATTAGTCACCACACCATAGACCCCATGACCCAGGAAACTATGCCAATTGGTGATGGGAAACAGACAGCTCTTCTTTTTATGATTGGAGGAACCACAGTTCCAACAAGGATAGAAGCCTGAGGCTTAAATCTCCAGGGATGAGTCCATTGCGGTCATGGCAACATCCCCTTTTGTGTCTGGAGGGTAGGGGGTACCAAAAGCATGAGCTGACACATGCAATAAAAATTGAAAAGGAGATACTGGCGGGGCTGAGGGGAGAACAGCAGATATGTGATGTCCAGAAATCTCATATATTTCCAAAATCTTACTGAAGGGTGGGACTGACATAACACCGCTCTTACTCATCTTGCGGTCAATTTGTCCCTCAAACTCCCAATGAAGCTTTCTAGAAGGGTCCAAACCAGCTTGGAGAGAAAATCCAGCTATTTCATCAGTGGTGAACTTCCTTCAATGGACTTGAATTTGTCAGCCAGGTCTCTGACGCATGCAAGTTGCCTATGGCCAATTCAGGCTTGACTTTGAACCCAAAAATTTGGCAATAAACCTTCATTTGAGAAGCACAACTGCTGGTGTGAAAATGGCTGCTGAGTGTTTTTAAAATAGCTTGGCTGCTTCCACACTTTTGAGGCATGCGCTTGAGAGGCACAGCCACTGTTCCAAGGATAATACTTCAAACTACCCATTCATGATATTTGTTGTAAGATGGTTTTCTAAATAATTTGAGTTTTCCACCACCAGCCGCATCCGCTCTTTGGTGTCATCAGCCCATCCACCTTGAGCTGGTCAGATTTCCCAACAGAACTGATCATTGAGAAGTAATTTCTAGATGCATTCCGTGCATCCATGTTCACATCCTGCTTGCCAGCCATTGTAGTCAAAGGGACCTTCACAGTCTGAGAAGCAAATTTTTGTTTGAACTTCTTGTCAAATGGCTGTTCCTTGGCAACAATTTTGTGCTCTCTCTTTTTGAGTTCAGAAAGAATGATTTCCTGTAGGTTTAAGTCGTCAGGCACCACATAATGTGGAGATTGCTCCTGCCTGGCCTGCTTGGTGAGCATATTGGAAGTAGTGGCAACAGCAGTTGGAGTTGCAAAAGCCAAGGAAGAAAAATGGTGAAGGCGGTGCTTTTCCTTTGATGAGGAAGGGAGGGGAGCTTTAGCAAGCAGAGAAGACATAGTCTTAGAGAGATAAAGGAAAAAAGAAAAAGAACAAAAAATAAAATAACAAGAATAGAACAAAAGGGACATGGCAAAATGTCAGCTTGCTACTATTGCAGAGCAAGCTGCAAAAGTAACAGCAAAATAACATAGGGAAAAAAATAAATAATGATATATTATAGGAGAAATAATATTAAGAATATTATTTCAAATTATGATTCTACATAAAATTTAAGGTAGGGTCACCCAGTGACACCTACCTCAAATTCCCAATCCTTATATTTTTAAATGATTCATGAAAATTGCAAAAAGGCACGGCCTTGATATTTTGGAAATTCTAATATTTCACATGGAACCCTACGTATAGGTTTTCTAGTGAATATGAAGTCATAATCCATGAATTATGTGAAATGGAGGAGTTATGGGCAGAAATGTGATTCATCACAATCCCCGCACGCAGCCGCAGCAACTGATACATCCGTGCGCCGCTGAGCAACAGCACTGTTTGCCCGTCAGCCTATCCTGAAAAGTCAAGTACGCAGTCCTGGGAAACTGAAAAGTAAGCAGCTGCAGGACTTTGGGCTGACAGGCTGACAGACAGCATGAGAAGCTGAGGTACTGCGCAAAGGTACTACTACTAATACAGGGACTTAACACATATGTATTAAATGTCCCCATGAATATTAGATAGTCCAAAAATACATAAAATTATATAAAAAATAATTAAATTAACTTTCTACATATTTATACACAATATAATGAGAAAATACCAAAATTTCAAAAATAAGATAACTAAAGCTTGAGAAACATCTTAAAATAATTTAAAAATACAATTGTGGGGACTTCAAGATATCAGTATGTTCCTGACATACTGAGAAAACTGAATATGTTAAAATATTACGTATATTCCAATAGCATATATTTTTGATTATTTATTTTAAGTAAATCAACAAAATTTTGAAAATAAGGACCAAAATCATTATTATGATTTTGATCCAATCAGCTAATACATAATGAGAACTGATCTTAAATCAGATTAACTGTAGGAATTTCTACTAAGAAGATATAATAAAAAACTGGGAATATTTACTAAGGATAATTAATGGGATAATGATCATGTGGATAAGTAGGTGTTATTCAAATGCCAAGACATCAATTAATAAGTAGAATAATTCCCATACCCTGTATAATTAGATTCTACCCGTGTTAAAGCCCCAATAAAACATGATGGGCTATCACTGGTTACCCTGCTAGCCTTAGCACCAGTCCCTTTGAGCCCCTATAGCCCTCAGAAGGACAGAATTGGGATCCAAAAATCTATAAATAAAGAGCTCTTTTGAGGTTATTGATACCCCAGACCCAGTTATATTTACATCCATACACTTTTCCAAGGTAATCAAATACTTATGAGAGATAATTAAATGATTTATGGCTTTAGTATGATTAATATTATCCATCCCAAACCCTTATTTATCAATTTGAACTGCTGAACAACCTTTTAACACCAGATACAGGTTTAACCCATCAGTACATGTCCAAAACAGGTACCCAAAGGATTAAATAACATACCAGTGAGTTTATTATCCTTTTTCTGTTGTGGAAGCTTTGTTAAAAAGCCCTGCCACCCCACTATATATTTTATATATATATTATCTTTGGGCAATAACTCCTTTAAGAATATAAATTAAAGTTTCCAAAGTAACCAGGAAAATGTGTTTCCAAAGTGAATTCCCTGAATAAGAAGTGTTAAATATACCCAATATTAATGCGCCCCCTTTTTTTATTTGTTTAAAAATCAATTTATTAATATTTATTAATAATATTTAATCATACCAAACCATTCAAACTTGCAATTGCTTTATCCAAATATTTTATGGATTTTTGCTGCATTTATTGAATAATATATTTATTATTTATTCCATAACCTCTGGTAGCTAAAGGATATCAAGGATCTTGGCATCCAGGAGGCTTACACAAAAGCTGATAGTTGCAGGGAAGAACTCAAAGCCAATCTGACCCAATAATCATTGTCACGGTTTTAGTAATGGGTAGCTAGGCTGCACTGAGGTTAGGGTCAAGCAACTAGAAGAAGACAACCCAAGGGCTATCAACCAAGAGATGAATGGAGACAATCACAATTGATAGATAAAGGATAACAGAGGCGTAGATAGGAGTTGATTATGATAATATTGATAAAAATGACAAAGGCAATCACACCTGCAACTTTCCAGAAAATTTTCAAGATTTCCAGTATTTTCAATATGACATGCCAGAATGAATAAAAAATTGTGATAGAGGGCTCATAACCTGTTGTATCAAACACCAATGAAGTCTGTATTTCCAAATTAATAATATCTTTACATAGTTATGTATATACAAGTATGCATGTTGCAGTTGGTGAGTAAAGTACTAGATATTCCCACAAAAA
Organism: Puccinia polysora; assembly: GCA_025617555.3. Lineage (NCBI taxonomy): Eukaryota > Fungi > Basidiomycota > Pucciniomycetes > Pucciniales > Pucciniaceae > Puccinia > Puccinia polysora. Next base: position 20,636,851 of record CM062629.1, on the reverse strand, counting down.
TATCCATGGTGCTATTTTACCTTGGGAGGTATATGAGGCTCTTGGGGTGCCACATCTGGCAAACCTCTAGCTCCCATGATATCCTTCAAGATCCAGTATATCCATCTGCAACCCGCGCAAATCCACTGTAGATCTTTGTCTGCCTCCCCCAAAAGTTTTTATTGCCCCTTCCCATCACCCAAAAAACTCAATTGATTGGTCCAGGTGGCGGGGAATCACACACAAATACCTACCTAAAGTTTTTTTCACAGTGGTTTTGGGAGGCAAAAACCTTAAGTTTTTGGTTTGCCTCCCAACTTTTACCTCCTGGGGGAGAGATGCCCTAAGCCCCCTGGTGCTAAGTTTACCAAGCGCAACCCACAATTGTGTCCTCAATAGGGCATTGGTGCATAACAATATCAATAAATTGGTGAAATCTGACATGCTCAGAGTTGTAACCAAGAAACCTGCTCCTGAGGGCCTTGATGGCCTAGCAGTAACCATCACATGGAAGCTTGATGCAACCCCTGCAATGGTAATGCTAGTCCGGTGTTTGAATCCCAGGAGACCCACCCCCTGGCTGGCCACATCCACCACTTTCATAGTTCCAAGCCCCTTATTGGTTGGCCTTTTGGCATGTGGATGGAGTTTTAATTTCAATACCTGTTTCCCAAATCAGAGTGGATTGAAGATATGGTCCACAAACCAATAAAAACCTCAATCCAAGTCAAAAATTATCCTATACTATATACAAACCCTTGATGGTTATACTTGTATTTAGGTCACCCACTCTATCATCAACAGTTCATAGTGCAATATGTGAAATCAATAGCACTTAAAAAAAACCCAGGTCATGAACAATGTAATCACCCTCTGATGTCATCACTGCAATGACTGATGTCATCTTCCAGTTCAAAAGCTTCCTCTTTAAAACATAAATACTGAGCTGAGTCAACAATCTTACCTTGGATAGTGAGCATCTTTCCAAGATAGGATACCTCATTGCCTCCTCTTACTTTTATGGGAAACCTATTGTCTCAGGAGAAAATTGAGGTAGTGAGCAGCATATCCTGATAAGATACTAAGATTCTGTGGTAATTATTTTCATTTGACATCTCTAAAATTTACATGGTGTTGAGAGAAGTGATCCAAGATGTTGCCAATTTCCTGGTCTCCTCCTTAAAGCCCAGCTCTTATGGTCAACCAAGTTGGACCATATATTATTCCCAATTTACCCACTTTTACCACACAGCCCTCTACGCAAGAATCTAAACCCACATCCAATGTTGCAGACATAGAAACCAACCAAAAATGGTACCTTATAAATTAAGAGGTCCTTAACATCCTATCCAAAGCCACTGCCTTGGCCAAGCTAAATTATCAAAATTGCAATGCATGGTTAAATGCTGTAATGGTCTCTTTGCAGGACATTTTTCTCAACAAAAATCAGATCCCTGAAAAAAATCCCTACTTTATCAAAATAACACTAAATAATTGCTATGTTTATTGCCCCTAAACCTTCTAGAATCTCAAAACGTTGTGGTGAACCATTTGGGACACCTTGGGAAAAGAATTCAAAAATCCTAAAAAAAAAAAAAAAAAAAAAAAAAAACTGTCCTCGCGCGTTGCTCATCCTCATCCCTGCGCGTCGCTCCTTGCTCATCCTCATCCCCGCGCGTCTCTTGTTGCTCATCCTCAACTTCGCGCTCCCCGCGCGTCGCTCCTCCTCATCCTCATTGTCGCGCGTTGCTCGCTCATCCTCATCCTCAAGGCTCAGATCAAAACTCAAGACTCATCAGGGTGCCAAGAAACAATTCTTGGTCACCGGTAGTGGTCAATTCAAATGATCTTAGCCACTCCTATCTTCCCGCCATCATCAATCCGTCAATTGTCATTGATTGTTTGAGCATTATCAAATCATCCAACTCAAGGCCAAACTTGATTCCCCATCTGATCCCCCAGCCGCTCCCAAACCAATCCGTCACCCTTCCTGGGACTCTCCCACCCCCTTCCATCTCCAGGTGGGGGTGGAGAGTGTTGTCTACCGCCCGTGGACACCCGCGGGCAGTCTGATCCGTTTTCCTTTCCCACCCCTTCCGCCTTTGGGCGAGGGGTTGGTGATTCCAGTATTGTCGCGCGCGCCCCTCGACGGACGGACGCAAAAGATGGTGAAGGGATGAGAAGGATTCCACCGGCCTGCGTAATCAATTTTTTCTGATCACCTGAAAATCAAAAAAAAAAAAATTCTTTTTTTCCGCTCTATTTGTAGAATCCGTTGTACATAGTCTAACAGGGCCTCCTGCCCATATAAGGAGGGACTCTCCCCTGCCTTTTGGAGAAGCAGCAGAGGGGACATCACATCAGATCAGCACATGGTATCCTAACACACACCACATCCTAAGATCATCAGTATCCTCTTGAAATACATCATCTGTGGGGTCTTCATTCCCCTTTTTTCTGAGACAAAAAAAAAAATTGGGTATATCTATGATTGCCCCTTGATCCTTGAGCCTCCATAATCAAACCCCTTGATCCCTGATCATTATCACCAGCAATAGCTTTGCTGGTTGAAGAAGAATTTGACTAATTGAATTCTTGAGTGTGTTACACCACTCCTGATCCTTTTATCCAACCATACTGGTCCTGATCATCCTTTGATTATCTTTCTGGACCCAGTCACGTTTGACTGAAGAGGTTTTATTAAGCTTAAAACCTGGAGTGTTGAACCTCCCCTCACTTCTTTTGAAATTGAATTCCGCCATGCTACTCTTGAGTTCCTTGAGAAGTGTTGGGTTATTCTTGTTTGAATCAGTTATTTTTTTGCTTCTAGAGCTTCTTCAAACAATTAGCTTTGTCTTGTGTAGCCACCCACAGTTATCTGGTACCCTTCAAGCGCTTGATTGCGGAGAGTTGGGCAGGTTCATTGAGAACCAGGAGGTTGTTTGGGATTGAGTTGATCTTTCCTGAGCTCCTGCTGACGACCAGAGCTATTAGCTTGTGGGCGTTGTCACTCACAATTGCCTTGTCTTGTTGAACTCTGAACAATTCTTGACTCCTTCTATTCAAGTTTTTCCCAACATCATCTTGCCTTGGATAGTTTTGTCTCCCAGCTACTGACTACTATAATCTTTATCCTCTTAAATTTGGTTCCCCGTTTACCAGGTTTTGGACTTTGATCTTGGTTACACTTAAATATTTTTGTAACACTCAGGAGGGAAGCCTAAAAAAGCACCTATCCCCTCCACAGAACTGCAAACTCCCTGCGCCATTTGGAGTCTTACAACGTCACCCAATTAAACTCAAAGTTCCAAGCCTCCAAAACTCCCATAAAATATAACAGTCCAACTGAAAGATGGAACATACTCAAAGAGTTCCATGTTAAAAATTTGAGTCAAGATATCTTTGATCTTCAGAAGCAACTGTGCCACCTAAAAAAAGGACCCTCTAAAAGTATTAAGGACTACCTTGAAAAATTTGAACTGATCAAATGGGAAATTCTTCAAGTCAGGGGAAATATAAATGACAATAGTTTCTTTTAAAGGCTATTAGAATCAATGAAACCTATGCTCAATAGAAAAAAAAACATCAATCACATTATCTTTCAGACTTCTCTCTTAAAGAATGTATGCAAAAAATAACTTGGAATACACAAATATATGGTGTATCCAGTGGGTTTGCTCAGGTGGTAAACTCCCACTGGCCATGTGAAAGGCCATGGTTGATAGCCAGAACTGATTTTTTGATTTTTAAATATCCCAGGGAGCTCAATAATTTTGGGTCATCAACTTGACCTATTTGTTCATTAAATCAGAATAACACAAAGAATTGTTACTGCTGCTGCCACCCTTGTGACCCTTACCATCAGAATTATTATTTATTTTTTTTGAGGAAAAACACCTCTTGGTGGCTTCATTTGAAAGCCTCCACAGCCAATTTGATGTAAAACCCTCACTTGTTGACCACCTGGCAAGTGGTGGTTGACTCACTTCCACACAGCTTTGAGCACCCAAAAAATGTGGTTTAACAAAAAAACCACTCATTTGAGCACCCAAAAAAACTTAGTGGATACATCATAACATGTCCTGGTGAACCTGGCCACTGGGACCACATTTTTTCCAGCCAAAATTTTTCCAGGGGATGGTAGAAAGCAGGGTGGGAAATCCAAAACAAAAAATAATCCCAAATTTATGTTGTTCCTGTACTGGGTTGTCTGTCTACTTCCTAAAAAAGAGAAAGATTAGTGCAGGGTGTTTTTCAGTTCACTTTGTTTAACCTGACCCATCCATTTCAATGCAACAAACCAACATTTCAAAATTTTGTGATCTCCCTCAAATTTTGTGATTCATCATTCTCACTCAACAATTGATCAACATACTTTTTTATTTTTTATTATTTGGCTTTGGCTTTGGCTTTGGCTTTGGCTTTTGCTTTGGTTTTTTTGTTTTTTTTATCAAAACTTTTGCCTGTCCCATTATTGGGGAATTGGACAGAAAACCTGGGGAAATTTGGATTTTTTGATAAACCAAGAGATAGAAAATACAAGAAGTGATAAGAAATTTCAATGGAGATAAGAATGTGAGAAGAAAAGAACAACAAAGCTAGAGTAGGAGGAAAAATACAAGAAGGCAGATAAAATTAAAATGGAAAAGAAGTTCAAGTGAATCTCCAAGCTAAACAGATCAGGTTCCTGGGTATTTGAGAGAGCAGGTATTCAGAATTTTGGGATGGAAGCAAGAGTAATTTAGAGAGTTTCTTATCAAAGTGCTTTCAGAGGAAAAGAAAATGGATCAGATGAGTCACTATTACAGTTTTTTGGAGGTGGTAGAAGTCTTAGATTCTTAAATGGAAGAATGAGGTGAAAGAAGTGAGTGGTTCTGGAAGAGTCAGCATGGCTAGTATTCATAGTTTTTTTTTCAGAATGAGGAAAGAGAAATTGAGACTTAGCTTTGAGGGTTGGCCTTGTTTCCCATGGTTTTTTACTTGGAACTTCTGGGAAAAAACTTTGTGCTGGAAAAAGCTCATTAATTTTAGGTTGCAGATTTTTTCAATTTCACAGTGACAGTGGCTCTCACCAGGGTGGTGCATATATTTGCCACAAATAAGGGTTCTTTTTGGCACTTTTTAATGCTTAAGTTAGTTATTCACTCTGATATAAAGGTTTTCTTTTTGGTTTAATCTTCAGATAATCTTCACTCACCCCTTTTCTGAGAATGGCACATGTCTTGGAAAATGGCAAAGATTAAATTACCACAAGAGCTTTGGAGATAGTGGATTTTCCTAACAACTTGGTTAGAAAGTGTGCAAAACATTTCCCTTTTGAGACAGTTTTGAGCAAGATTGAATGTTTAATAAGAAGCTCCTGCATATAATGGAGGCCAATACCAATGTTTTTACTGAAAAAACATTTCTGCTAGAACTGGAAATATCTAGATAAACCACTCCCTTGTTTTCAATTTGAATGAAAATAGGCTGATGGTATGGACTTTCAAAGATCTCATTCCTCAGAATACTCAACTGAATGGCCTCCCTGGAGGCATTTCTAAATTCTTTGTATTCTGATTTGGTAGAGGACAGAAAGACAGTTTCTTTTCTAGAAGATATAATGGCTGCCCATCAGAGATAGGATGCTAGTTTGAGATTTCCTTTTTTTTGGAAAGTTTCCTCAGTCAGAGTAAAAATAGATGATGCTTTCTGTGAAATAATCCTTACCAAAGTTGAGCACAATCATCCAGCTATGGAGGAGTTACTTCAAGACTTGGAGACCAGAAGTGTAGTTCCTGGCCACTGGGTTTTCCATTTCCTGGGATAGAATTCTGACAGAGAGGGATATGCCTGGTCTTTTAAGCACAATGAGATATTTGAGGGAAACAAAAAGCACCCTGTAGTTGGTTTTTGACTTGAGGAATGAGGAATTCTTGGCCTCTATGATGGAAGTGAATTGATACTTGGGACAAATCAGGAAAGAAGATGGGGAAGATGCTTTGATTCCAAAATCCAAATTTTTACAATCAATTCAGCTTTTAAGGGTGATGCTTACACATTTGAATCCCTGGTTGATGGTCATGAGCCAGAGAAAAGAGACCCAAACAATTCAATTGATTTCAAATGATGCAAAAATTGTGATTTTAGATGGGAGGTATTTCTTCTAAATATTACCAAATTTTACAATTGGAAAAATATCCATGCCGTGTAACTGGAAAAGAAATCAGAAATTTCCTCAAAAAAGCAAATGCTTTTTAGAAAGCAGCTGAGGTATCTTTGCCATACCAAGGATGAATTTTTTAGTAAATAGATGGCCTTTTGATTTTCCAGAACCTTTCCAGTTTTGGATAGGTAGCCTGGAGTGGGAAGGAGAACAAAATCTTCAGTTAGCTTTCAGGTCAGAAAGGCACTGAAAACCTCAAGCTGATGAATACAAAGATTATTTTTGAACACATGAGAGATAAGAAATCAAAGGGAAAAAGTTTTCCCAGTGGGAGTTCACCTTTCCTTGAATTTAAGACTATGGATCTGTCTGAACCCCTGGGAACAGATTCAAGCTTTGTGTTTGATTATATTTTTGTTGGGTCCTATATTTGACTGGTAGGCCTAAGTTCAGGGGATTGCATTATCTTTGATCCTGGATGCTTGGTAAATCCAGAAATTTTGTGTTTTCATGTTTTCAATTCCATTATTTTTGGCCTCAATACATTCCATCAAGGATTCTGATTAAACTTCCTGCCTGTGGTTCTTTGGGTCAATCGCATTATTCATCATTTTTAAATTGAATTTGGAGCAACAATGGTATACAAAGATTGCTTCTTGAGAGGTTGCACTTTTGAGGAGAGTGGGGTGTTGGCCCCCCTTCATCAAAATCCATCTGATTGGATAAAATTCAGCTGTTGGAAGCTCCAATGATGACTCTGATTAATCATCTGTGAATTTTTCATGGTTTTCTGATGGATCATTGTCAAAGAGGCCACTGGAATAATTATTGAGGCAATATTTGTAGAAGGGAAGGAGAGGATATTGTAGAAGAACTGTTTTTTTGGAGTTTGGATGTTTGATACGTAAGTTGATAGCCTTTTCAAAAGGAAAGATTGATTCCTTGAAGCAAACATTCCTGCTCTCAAAGAAACTAATATATTGAATCCTGAGTAAAGAATAGCTTCTAAATTACTTTGAGTAGCCAAGATGCAACCCTTCCCAGGAGACAGAATCAAATTTTTGAAGCCAAAAGGGATTGGTTACTAAGGACCTGGATTGAAACCCAAAAGGCAAAAACACATTCAAGTTTGATTTTTTGTTGAAAATTAACCAAAAAGGTGAATTTTTGGACTTAGCAAGGGATGATAGAAAATTTTTTGTATGCATGTCTGTCTTTGCAGCCTCTCCAAATAATTTTTTTGGAAATTTTGGATTTGAAATAACAGCATTGAGTCATGTTGATGATAGTCTTTTTTCCCTTCTTGGTAATTCAATTGTCTTGGGGAGTGCAGGTAGGCATGATTTTAGGCTGAATTCTCTTTCTGGCCAGGAATTTTTCATCAGGTTCCCTGTGAATTCACCACCTCCATTCCTTAAAGTCTTCTTTATTTTTCAATCAGTCTGCTTCTCTAGAAGACAATTGAACACCTTGAATGATTCAAATGAGTTACCCCTTTGGTTTACCAGCATTATGTGGATGTATCCTGTGGCTTGATCAACAAGATTAAGGAAGTAACTTGCAAATCTGTTTTTTTATGGGTATATAGGTGCACATATTTCAGCATGTATGATCAAAAGGGTGGAAGAGGCTTTATCAAAGTTGCTAAGGAAAGGATGGAAAGAAATTTTTGATTTCATGCATGTTTTGCATGAGTGGGAAGTACTAATTATTTGTCTAAGGGCCTTCTAAATCTGTTTTGTTCTGGTGTGTCCCAGCCAATTTTGCCAAATGACAGAAGGGATGATTTGGTCCAGCAAGAAGAGCACCTTCCAGATGGTGGAATATACCAGATTGAGTTCAAAAATTCCATTTCCTGTGCTGAAATGGATAGCAGTGTTTTCAGATAGGGTTAGAACAAATGTGCCTTTTTTTTGTTTGTTTTTTTCGCATGATTTTTCAAAGTATTCCCAAGTTTTATTAGGTTTTGCATTAGTCCTGGTTAAATAAAGGCCTTGTGGAGGAAAATTTTCATGCTTCCTGATTTTTTAAGCTCAAAAATTCCTCTTCCTTTATACAGAAGCTCATTTTTTCCCTTGAAAGTGCCAATGGGCACAGAACAGCATGATTAATTAGAAAAAAGAGATAAAAAGTTGAATATATGGTGGCTGGAACCACTTTCCAGAATAATAAAAAGTGAAACTCTCATGGTGTTTGTGAAAGCAGAAAACACAGGTTTGTTTCAGTTTTCCTGGGAGGATTTTTTTCCAGTTGAAGTGGTCCATCATTCCCAACCTCCTTCTGCCCAAAGTAATGATATTTTCCCTGGGATCTCTTTTTTCTTATTGTTCTGAGATTAAATTGAATGTCCCAGCACTGATCCTTTGTGTGTGAGGTTATGGCCATGTTGTTCTTAACATTTTTGCAGCTAGGAGGTAGCCTGGTCCTGCCTTTTTGGTAGCTGTGGAAGGATATGACTTGCTTACTGTTTCCAATGGATTAATATTCCTTTTGGTACTTGTATAGTTCCTTGATATTTCAAAAAACAGCTTGAGTTGAGCATAAAGCCACTCCATCCAGTTTGAATGGGGTTGTGAGTGATTTTTCTCCTCTATCTTGTTAAGAATAGTGGCACAGGCAGAAACCTACGCATTTTGAATCCATAGGATATATGCAGTGCAAATTTTCTGCGCGTGGAATTCTCAGACCACATTTGTATTTCTCTTATGCATTTTGAATCCATAGGATATATGCAGTGCAAAGAGAAGTACAAATATGGTTTGAGAATTCAAAAAATCATCTGTTGAACTGCATGGAATTCCATATTTTAAGTACATGCACAATTTCATGTGGAGTTGACTTTTCATATTCCTTGTTTATCTTGGACCATATTTCAAAAAAAATGATGTCATTTTTGAGTTTAAAATTTTGTTTTGAATGTAGTTTCTGATTCTGAAGATGATTATCCATGAAGAATCACTGAGCTGCTCCTTATATTTTGAACTGTGGATTTATGATTGTTGCTAGTTGTGAGTTCCCACAGCTTTGTGGATTTGATGAAGGAGCTGATCCTGGATTTTCAAGTAGGGAATTTGGAAGTTTCTTGGAGAACTGGAATGAGAATTGAATCTTCCTTGTTTTTTTCATTTTTACCTTGAACTTCTTTTTTCATTAAATTTGTTCTGACTTCACTTTTAATATGTGAGAATTTGAATTTTGTTATCAGCCAAGAGAGAAAAAATAAAAGATGGAAAATGAAGTATTGATGGAGAAAAGAATTAGAAAAGAAAATGAAAGCTGATAAAAACTAAGAATAAAAATAAAAGGATGAAAATAAAATTAAAAAGGACAAGAATTTTGAGTGAAGTTCTCAGCTCAACAGATCAGGTTCCTGGGTATGCAAGAGAGAAGGTAGTTGGAATTCTGGGCCAATGGAAAGAGCCATTTAGAGAGGTTATTATCAAATTGATTTCAGAGGAAAAGAAGATTGATCAGATGAGTGAATTTTAAATTTGTTTGGAGGTGCTAGAAGTATTGAATTTTTTTATGGAAGAATGAGGTGAACATAGTGAGTGGTGATGGAAGATTCCACATACCTAGTGTTTATTGTTTTTTTTTTAGAACAAGGAAAGAGAAATTGAGCCTTAGCTTCAAGGGTTGGCCTTGTTTCGCATATTTCTGTCCTTGGAGCTGCTTTTTCAAAAGCCTTCCCCATGTACTGAGAAGGGGAAAGGATTTAGGTGTGTGCAGCTCAAATGAGAAATACCAATTCTGTGAGAAATCACAAATTTAGAAAGGCTATCCTTCAAATTTTTAACTAGATCTGAAAGAAAATTGAAATTTGTGAGGGATGATATTTCAAGAAGGAAACCAAGTAAAAGCTTGATGTAAATAATTTGACTCAGTAAAATGAAAATGTATGAAATTAAATAACCGGGGAAACAAGTTCCAGGCAGTTTTTTTGCCTTTTAAGTTAATCTACATTGTAGTGCAAATTACTAGAAACAAACTGATTGTTTCGTTTCCAGCTGGGAAAAAGCAAGGATTCAGAGAATTTACAGAAATACAATACTGAATGAAATGACATAATAAAATTAAAAGTAATTGATTATTGAAGTTGAATACAAATACAATCAAATAAAAAGGGAAAAATTAATTAATTTGATGAAGGTGATAAAAGGGGAATGAATCCTGGGAATGAGAGAAAGTTTGATACATTTCAGGAAGTAGTTAAACAGCTGATTATTAAAGGTTTCAAATACTGTCCAGTGGTTACTGGAAATGAGTTGAAGTGGTAGTTAGATTTGTGCTAGAAAATAAGCTAGCCAGAAATGGAAGTGCAGTGGTGTGCTACCAATTTCAAGATGAATCAGAAATATTTGTAGATAGTACTGAAAAGCATGAGTGCAATTGCAAGTGCTGAATGAGTATACAGAGATAGAAGGTCTCTTGAAAGCCAAAATTAGAATTAGATTGCATTTGTGGTAACATAATTTTGGTTTCACTCTTCTAGGCTGTGTTATATGATACTGAGGAGAAGGGAATATGTTGATTTGATGGCAAACAATAACCCAAGAACTTTGGAGAATGACATTCTGGGGCAGATGGTTGTGCTGGAACAAAGATTCAATAAGTTTGGGGTTCTGTGTTTTTCAGTTTCACAGTGACAGTGCCTCTCACAAGGATGATGCATATCTGACAAAAATAAGGTTTCTTTTTGGACCTTTTGAATTCTGTTTTCAGTTATTCCCGCTGATATTGAGGAAGTCTGTTTTGTTTAATGGTCAGATCATCTTGAACCAACCCAGGCAGATCAGCCAAAAATTTGGGCAGAACCACAGAAAGTTTGGGCCGGGTATTTTTTTAATTCAAAAAAGGTAGCCAGGCAATTCAGAAATGTGGGCATATAAGTTGGAAGGGTGGACAGAAAAATGGGATGGTGGAAATTTTTCCCAGGAAAAGTAGACCATTTCACTGGGAAAATCAACACTCACTGTTTTTATCTGCCAAAAACCCATATTCCCATGAAGAAGTCAACTTGAGTACCATAAATACTAAAGCCTATTGCACTAAGGATCCCTTCTTGGGACCGCATGATACTATCCAATGCAATTCTAAAAATGAGTCTAAAACAATTGCATGGATAGGAAAGATAATTTTTGCTACAGAATGGAGTGGAAAAATACCCATATGTGTCGCAGGATGGTATGTGACAGCATAACAACTGCAAAGTGAACTGCCCTTTCAGCTGGTTTCATAGCCTTTTGGTTAGACCTTGCCTCTAAGTTGGTTGGAAGTTGTGCTAAGTATGAAAATATGGTACTCTGATAAAAGAACTACTCATTCTAACCACACTAATTCTAACTTAACAATCATAATCCTTGAGTTCCCCAAACCAGATTGACCTATGTTTTTCTAGGGTAGGATTGGAACTCAAGAGGACATCATCCTTTTTGAAACAGGTTCTACTCAACATATGTTTAATGAACAAAGATACTTTGATCAAACTAATTCAGGAAAAGTAGGAGTAATGGAATTGATTTTTTCCGGATTTGGTGAAACACTTCCCATTTGATGAATAGGACATGCAGTGATTCAAGAATAAAAGAAATCCAAATTTGATTTCAAAATTCCCTATTAGTACTTAACCTGTCTAAAATTCTAAAAGATCGCTCAATTCTCCTCCAAGATTAAATTAAAATCTGAAAAAAGTGTATTTATTTGAACTTAAAAACCAAGAAAAATTTCTACTAAAAGGAACTTTTAAAACTGACCTTATGAAATTTCAGGCCACCCCAAAGGCCAAACCTCTTTCTCATGTAGCAAGTGTTTAAAGCTCAAAAATTGAGACCATTTGCAATAAATTTTTGCAGATAAATTTATATTTTCTAAATTGAATTACTTTGATGAAATATTTTAAATGAAATAAAGCTACCAATCAACTTAAATTCAACACCTATAATATATCAAAGACTTTTCAAATTTCTTACAATTAAAAGACGCACTGATTTATTAAACCATTAGAGAATTTTTACATAGAATTTGGAAGCATCATTTGCTTTGAATACTTATACATTTACTAGGCGTTATTTACAGATGATTTAAAATCCTACAAATTGGGTATACCTTAGTTTTTAAATGAAAATCTGATTTAATTGATGCAATAAATCCTTTATTGAAAAAGATGAGTTTCACAATCCAAAATCTGGGGTTATTCTTTAAGATAAATTCAACATGGGTAATGTTAAATTCACGGCTCATTGAGCCATGTACACGGGTCAAAGTGGGCTGTGTGGCACGCCACACAGTCCAATCCAAGCTGTGTACAACCCCCCACGGCTCAAAGAGTTTCTTGGCCCACCCAGCCTGGTCCAACGGCATGTTTGATTCCACAAAACTACATTCAAGTCGTGTGGAGTTGTACAAGGCTCAAATGTAGTTGTGGCACCGTGTACAACCAACCCCCCACGGCCCAAAGAGTTGCGCCGCCCACCCAGCCTGGTCCAATGGCGTGTTGGATTCCACAAAACTACATTTGAGTTGTGTGGAGTTGTGCACAGCTCAAATGTAGTTTTGTGGAATCCAACACGCCACCAGACCGCGGTGAGCCAAAAAAAAAAAAAAAAAAAAAAAAAAAAAAAAAAAAAGGAATGAAAGGGCACTAACATAACCCATGAATAGAAACAAACTTCCAAAAAACAGGATTCAACCAAAAAATCAAAGAAATCAAAAAATGTTGATTTTTTGGCTCAAAAAATCAAATAAAAAACAAAAAAAACTGGGACTATCCAATGGACTAGCCCTAAAGTAAAAAGACCCAAAAAAACACAATTAACTTGACTAGCCCTAAACTAAAAACACAAAAAAATCACAAGTAACTGGACTAGCCCTAAATTAAAAACACCAAAAAAAAGACAAGTAGCTGGACTATCCCTAAACTAAAAAGACCAAAAAAAAGACAAGTAACTTGATAAGCCCTAAAATAAAAACACCAAAAAAAACCAGTTCAACTTGTGTTAAGCTTATCCCATCATAAGGAGTAAAATACTCCTTATCATGGAATCAGCCTAACACAAGTTGAACTAACTTACCATTAAAATCTCATTGAAAAGACTCAATAAAATGAGGTTAACTCAAAACACTCAACATAATGATGTTCAAACTGTGATAATTCTTTATATTAATAGAACTCTTTAGCTACATTAGAATTACAATTTATATGAAACCCAATGATGAAATGAAGTCAAATTCTATAATCTCTATAATCTAGAATAATTTTACATTTAATCTTTGAGATGATCAACCCAACCAGAGGCTTTTTTAGAAATCAAGGAATGCGTTTTTGCTACAATGAGTGGTATTGGAATCATTTCTCCCTTAATTACTAAAATAACCCAGTGGTTATTGTTTACAAAGGAAATGAACATTGGATCTGATTGATCAGTAACACCATTTTTCATTGAAGTATAAGTATCACATGACTCCAATGAAATGAAACATATAGCTCTGGAATATGTGTCTTCTATGATTTGACCCATATCTAATTTAGCCAGCCATTTTGAGGAGTAAATCTTTTCACTGTTGTCTTCAACATCAATTTTTTGTTTAATCTTTTCAACCAATTTGCACCACCAAGAATCTTAATGTAGCATTCTTTATGTGTCTCCAATATTTGTATCATTTCTTTTCTCACTTTAAACCAACCATTTTCTTCATAACCAAGAGATTTAGAAATGACTCTAAATCTGCAATTCCCATCTCCAATTGGATCCCAAACCTCACCCAAGAACCTATGGAATTTCTTGGGTATTTGATTGAGGTATTTCACGTTTTGTTCCTATTATGAAAACTAAATTATTATTCATTTCTTCAATCAGATCAATGAAATGAACACTCAACAAAGATGATCTTCTGGTTGAGCTTTGCTGCACATTGTCTTCCTCTGCAGAGGATGCTGATTCCAAATTAAGTGATCCCAATCCAATTTCAGTCTCTTCCTCTGAACTATGAAATTCATATTCATATTCAGCTGACTTTGACTAACAATTCATCATTAGTTAGTAAATAAGTTCATTGAACCAAAAAAATGAACATATCCCAAAAGAAAAGACTTACAATCTTTTGTATTTTCTTATTTGGAGCCCTTCTAGTCCTTTTTTGCACCTGGAGCTGTTTTTCAACATGCTCAAACCAAGATGTTTCTTGCTGCGTATCTGTCAATTTCAGCCGTCCCCTACTTGATTGTAAGACTTTAGTTTCAAGTCTTGGCTTTGATCAATATTTTGTAATCTTCCAAATTATATACTTCAATAGGCTTCTTTGCTCATGGTCTGGAGATTCCAAGATCATTGCATTCACTTTTTCATGTAACTGAGGAATGCTTAGCATTTTTTCAACATTGCACTTGAAAAATTCAAAAGTATGAACCATTAGTGAATTAGGAATCATTAATCAAAAATCATTAATCACATAGTGATTTGAACAATCCAACTTGAACAATCCAACTTAATCCAAGTTACAGAACTAGAATTGCAAGGGTCATAGTCCAACCTCCACTGGGGATGAACATCTTCAGGTACCATGGATCCTCTGAATGCTAGATGGTCACATCTTTTGTGGGAACAGGGAAACCCATAGTCTTGGAATATGACTTGGTGCACACTTTGCCATCATGATCACGTTTGAACTTCTCAAATTTTTCACTAATAAGCTGAATTGCCTCTAAAGAAAATTTGTAACCCAATGGTAACATTTCAGGAGGAAGAACTGTCCCTAACTTAATTCAAGAGTTATAAAGTAATGCATGAACTGATTTAATTTTATTCAAAACTGTTCTGTCAAGGCTTTTACAAACATTTAACATGTTTTCCAAAGAGTTTTCAAGGAAATGTTTGAGATTTGCATGGGCCCCTTCAACCCCAGATGTTGATTTGTTTCCAAAATCTGGTTTTATAAAAGTCCACGCTTTTACAAACGTCTCTTTGATAGGGAAAAGGTTATTTTCCATATACTTGAGTGCATCCTCATAGTCTTTCAAGAAACACTATACAATTCAAAAGGTCAGAACCCAAAACTAGGATGAATAAGAAGCAATGATTTGGACCTACTCTGAGTTCTGCATCATTGACCTCTGCCTCCTCCTTGGTCTTTGAGGCCCCATACTTTTCCCACAGAGTCATGAAGCTTTTCCATCCTTCAAATTCATTAACAAAGCAAACTTTACAGTTTGCTTGTATTTTTTTAGACAAGTTCCAAGTGAAACATTGTCTTGATGACTCAGGGAAACTAGATTCAATAGCACAAATCAGAGCTTTTTCATGGTTTGTCACAAAGACTTTTGGAAGTCTCTCAGGATCATAAGCCAACTCCTTTAATGTGTTTACAGACCAACTGTAGAACTCAAACTTTTCTTTTGTTATAAAAACAAGAGCTTTTGTGAAAGTTTTCCAATTGGCTGTCATTCCTACAACATGCAATAGCAGGATTTTGTACTTAATTGTCTTATAAGTACAATCAAAAACAGCAATATGATGGAAATGTTTTGAAAGTTTTACTGCCTCAGGATGTGCTAAGTACAGGGCCTCCAAGTGACCCTCTCCACTGGACTTTGAACGGTGAATCCAACTTGTTTCTTCAAGCTGTTCATAGAGTACCTCCATAACACTTTTCCCCTCTAGTTCTGCAAGTGTTACCTTCTGCTTAGTGTTGTAGATTGTTTGGTCATCAAAATAATCCCCTCCATCAATCTTGCTCAATTTCCTCTTAAGCTGCAACATATTTAGCCCATCATTCATGCCTTCTATAAGATTTTCTAAGGCCACCCCCAGGATTCTCCTCAGTTGAGGATCCACAGAGGGATTTTCTGATGGTTGATGGTTATGTTGGGTTTCTTTTTAGGAAATTTGCCACAAGGGGTCTGCTTTTTTGCAACTTTCACGGATTAAAAACTTTCACCCAACCTTCCTTGTGTGAGATTTTCTAGACTGTTCAGTAAGAAGTTGTCCCAAATAGGATCCATGGCAATCACAGGCAAAATCCACATATTTATCTTCCTTCAAGTTAAAAACTGTCATAGCTTAACCATTCTTCATAGCCCATGTTTGACAATAGTTTTGGGCCTCTTCCCTAGTAGTAAAAGACCTCACAGGAGGTGGGTCAAGTGGATCTAGTAAACATTCATTGGTTAAGTCATAGTTTCAGTCACATGCACCCATTAGTTTCAATCAAATTAAATCCAGAAAAGGCCTCAGTAACATAAAATGTTTCTCACAACCAGATTTCAAATCCCACTGTGAAACATTTTTTTCCTCAATTTTCACCCTTGATGAGGATGCAATTGGGGCTTCCAATATTTCATTAGCCAAATCCGTTCTTTCTTTTTCCAAAGCTTTGTTGATGGCACTATCAATGTAGACCTTCCAAGAAGCCATGTCAGAAGCAGCAGGGCTTGCCACTGTTCCCATTCAAAAAAAGGCAATTTTATACTTCAGTATTCAATCCAAATTTCAATTGAACAAACAAATTTGCTCACTTTTGAGTTGAGAAAGAATTTCTTGCAGGTTTTTATATGATTTCAATTTTCACTTTAATTTCACTTTGGTTTCACTTTAAAGTCACTTTGGAATCACTAGGTGTGGAAAAAAAGTCCCACAAGGTATGCGTTGATCCCAAATTTGGGTTGAGGGAACCCAAGTGTGGTCCAGGGGGTGCCAAAAATTCTGGCACAACTTCTGGGGGGTTGCGCACCCCCAAAAACAGAGGTTTTGAGCCGTGTACGGGGGTACATGGCTCCAAATTGCTGTTTTCAGGGGGTAAACATCTTCTATACAACCCCCCTGGGGTCGCGCGTGTTTGGAACAGCCCTTTGTAGTTGTCTATGGGCCCCGCGGCTCATTTGGGCGGTGTAGGGCCCTACATCACTCCCACATGACTGGAGTTCTGAATTTATCATCACCCAAATATAAATAAAAATAAAAATAAAAATAAAAATAAAAATAAAAATAAAAATAAAAATAAAAATAAAAATAAAAATAAAAATAAAAATAAAAATAAAAATAAAAATAAAAATAAAAATAAAAATAAAAATAAAAATAAAAATAAAAATAAAAATAAAAATAAAAATAAAAATAAAAATAAAAATAAAAATAAAAATAAAAATAAAAATAAAAATAAAAATAAAAATAAAAATAAAAATAAAAATAAAAATAAAAATAAAAATAAAAATAAAAATAAAAATAAAAATAAAAATAAAAATAAAAATAAAAATAAAAATAAAAATAAAAATAAAAATAAAAATAAAAATAAAAATAAAAATAAAAATAAAAATAAAAATAAAAATAAAAATAAAAATAAAAATAAAAATAAAAATAAAAATAAAAATAAAAATAAAAATAAAAATAAAAATAAAAATAAAAATAAAAATAAAAATAAAAATAAAAATAAAAATAAAAATAAAAATAAAAATAAAAAATAAAAATAAAAATAAAAAATAAAAAATCAAACTAAAAACAAAAATAGAAATAGAAATAGAAATAGAAATAGAAATAGAAATAGAAATAGAAATAGAAATAGAAAAAAAAACAAAAAAACAAAAAAACAAAAAAACAAAAAAACAAAAAAACAAAAAAACAAAAAAACAAAAAAACAAAAAAACAAAAAAACAAAAAAACAAAAAAACAAAAAAACAAAAAAACAAAAAAACAAAAAAACAAAAAAACAAAAAACAAAAAAAACAAAAAAACCAAAAAAACCAAAAAACCAAAAAAAAAAAAAAAAAAACAAAACAAAAAAAAAAAAAAAAAAACAAAAAACAAAAAACAAAAAAAAAAAACAAAAAAACAAAAAAACAAGTCTAGAAAAATATACCTATGAATACACCCATTAGGTATATCTAAGTATGGGGATTGTGGAAGTGTGAAATTTCAGGCAATTCATTATCATGAATATCATGGTTAGTTTCTCTACTTAATAATTTAAGTGACTCAAATTTTAAAAGTTAAAGCCCTTATTTTGCACAAATTAATAAAAACAGTGAGGTTTTAAAAACCATCAATAAACCTTTGGTAGAATTATCAAATCCATGAAAGGACTGAAGGTCTTTAAGGGTCCATAGTAGTGAACAATTGAGGATCTTTGAGAATTTTGGAACCTCAATTTTCAAAACTTCAGTTGAAACCAAATAGCTGAGGAAAGTCAAAAATGTAGTTTGGAAACAACATTTGGAAGCCTTAGCAAGTAATTTGTTCTTGCATAATTTCTGAAGAATAGTTTGAAAATTCTCTATTTTTCTCTAGGTTTGGAAGAAAACAAGATTATTGTTGAGATATGAAAGGATGTATGTGTCAACAAGGTCAGAGAAGATATAACTGAAAAAACTTGAAGTTTGAGCAAGTGTTGCAGAGGTCAAAGGGCATCAAAGATACTTGTAGCTTCAAAACTTGGTCCTCATTGCTGTGAGCCATTCATTACCCTCAGAAATTCGAATCAAGATTTAGGCACCTCAAAGATCAATTTTTTCAAGAATGTTTCACCATGGAAAAGGTTGAGAAGGTGTCTCATAGGTGATAAGGGGTAGGCATCTTTACAAGTTACCTAATTAAGAAGTTGATAGTCAACAAAAAAGTAAATAATTTGGTCTTTCTTGGTAAAAAAATTACTGGAAACGCTCTTCAATATTCATTGTTTTAAGGAAAACCTTGAGATAAATTCTTATTGATGTATTTGCAAAGTTCTTCAGACTTCTGATTTAAAAGAGCAAAAAATTTTCCCTAAGTAGGAATATCTCTGATGAGCTCTCTCTTATGGATATACAGTCTTGAAGGAGGAATTTTATCATCCATTTTTTAAGAATTGAAACTAAGATACTTTTGATGAAGGGTTGGAATCGGGTTTTTTGTCTCTTCTAAAGATTATATGTCTTTTTTTGAATGCATCAATCAGAATATTCCTTTTATTTCAAAATTTCATTGCCAAAAGAATCAAATAATCAAAAGGGGAACAGCATTCTTTGAGTTAATGTTCAAAGTTACTAGAATTTTCCAGAAAATCATTAAAAGAAAAAGTGGAAAGAAAAGAGATATTCAGATGATATATGTGAGAAGTGCTATGTAGTATATAGAAATCTGATGGGACAAAGAAAATTCAAAGAGGTGTCTATTTGACAGAAAAAAAACTTACATTGGTTGAGGAAGGAATTGAAACTGAAAGAGAGATAGTTGCCTTATTTTAGGAGAACAGAAGGAGGACAAGGGTTATCCAAGGAGGATTTTAGGAATCTCCTGCAGTTTGGGGGCTCAGAGGGGTCAGTAGAGGTAAGCAGTTTCTCTTGGAAAAGGAAGCAGTTTTCTTTGCACATAACAGAATTACAACATGATTTTTTACTCTTCATTTTTCTCATTCTCCTGATGCTTCTTGAACTTTTTGAGAGATTTATTTTCCCCATATAAAATAAAAAGTAATTCCTTCTATCATTAAAGCCATTTTTTTCTTTCAAGAAGTTTATTTCCAAAAGTCCTTTGAGCTTAGAGAGTACCTTCTTTTGGTTTTATTCGGAGTTTCATATCTGTTTGATTCAAGCTTTTTATTCTTGCTTTGAGCTGGAGGATTCAGACTTAAATTGAATCAAGGTTGTCTTCTTTCTGTTTCTTAGTAGTTCTCAATGTGAGAATTATTGATGAGCCTGGTTGAGATCTGTGGTCCACTTGATGAGATGGAAAGAATGGTGATTTTTTTTCTGTGAAGGTAGATATAATTGGTGATTTGGGGAGCAAACCCTTTAGTAAAAAATATATATTGGGGGGGCTTGCTCCAGTTTATTAAAGATTTTTGGGAGAAAGATTGGGAGATTTAATCCAATTTGCTACAAGTTTCCTCAATCTTCAAGAGGTCTAACTCAGTTTCTGCAGTAAATTTTTTGTGGGGGTTTCCAAACAAGGGAAAAATCTGTTCTTCAAAGAAAAACAAGTTTTTAATAAGGTTATTTGGATTATTCAATTCAATATGATTAAATCATGGTTCAAAAAAGATGATGGCTGGCCTTGCAAGGTCTTTCAAAGCATATGAAAAATTTTCAAAATTTCTTTGGAATGAAGGAGGATTGCTATAGAAGAGAATTTCACAAGTTTGAATAAAGGGCTTAAATTTAAGGTGATTTGGGCTATCTATTATATTGGTTTGCTTTATGCCAAGTGTCTTGAACTCAGGACCATTTTTATTAGTTTTTTTCAACATTTAAGTTAGCTCCGAGATGAAATAAGCCATGAAATCCTGAGGGTTTCCCAGGCTTCCCTTGGAATGAGGTTTAGGTGCAAACATAAAATCAGCCTTTTGAGTTACAATGAAAGAAAAAGGAATCACAGGAGCAAGAAGAGGGATTAGATTTGAAAAAAAAGGCTAACATCAAGCAATGCAAGGTTGGTATGGGAAGTGGATGGAACTTGGGGAGTCTTGGAGGCACCATTTGGGGGGAGAAATATTCCTTGGGTGTCCCTGGCACAAACATTTTCTCTATGGGGAGAGGGAGTACAATTGAGAGCCAATCTTTGAGTTGGGCTAGAATCTGAGAACAGGAGAAGAACTAGAAACTATAGGGAAATTAATTATAATTTCACCAGAAAAATACATGATTATTCAAGGCTGCACACTAAGGGAAAGTGGGAATCAAGGGAGAAGCTAGGGGTTTCTTTGAGAGATCTTGAGGAAACCAGGGAATTCTTCAAAAAAAATTAAATAGTCATGCTGGGGCTGGGATCAAAAAATTTGATGCAAAAGGAAATAAGAGTGTGGGTTATAAAAAGGTATTCAATGTGGTCAAACTTTCAAAATCCCAAAATATGTGATAATTCATTCCTAAAGAAAAAAATGGAACCAAAATCAGGCTGTTAAAAATTAAAAAAATGGGAGGATTTAAAGTAGAGTTGAAAATTTAAATGGAGTAATAAAGAAGTGCATTTGACCAAGTTAATAGTCACTAAATGAATTCAATATAAATGAACCATATACATGTGACTAAAAATTATAATACATATCACTAGTAGCAAAGGGGAATAGCTATATTTTACACTATTTGAGTGAAAAGGTGCCTGTGGGAAAATTATAATAACTAGTTCAAAATAAAATATGTGTGCAATAGCTCATGATTTGAAGAGGCTGGAATATATGAAAGATACTATTCCAGAGTTGATTAATTTTTTAATGGAAATCCCATAGTAAACTATTTCAGGAAATTTCATCAAATATTGCTGAGGAATAAAATGAGAGGTTGGAAAAGTTGGAGGAAGTAGAAAGGGTAGATCTTGGAAAATAGGTTGATTGATTATCCCATGAGGAAAAGCCCAAAGACCATCAGAAACCTTGTGCATGAAACGTGTGACTTAGGATTCTAGTTTGAATTTTTTGACAGACAGAGGGTTATTGGTTGTCTTAATGAGTTTGAAAGCTGGATTTCTAGGCGTTACCAGTCACAGGAGCATATTTTGTTTGTAAAATTTCTGGTTTATGATTTTCTTCAATTTTGAAAGCAATCCAGAGAGGAATTTCTGCTTAAAAAAATACTTTATTCTCTGTCAGAATATCATTGCAGAATAAATAATTTATGAATTTATCACAAAAAGTAAAAGTAAGGAATTTTTCATCAGGAATACTTTCCCTTTTTATTCTAACTCCAATGCTACATTTTCCAGGAGTATTTCCTGTAATTTCTGCTCCAACTTCACTTATTTTGCCAAAATGTTTACTAATACTGCAATTTATATTAGTTAATATCCTGTATATCTTTCTAATATGCCTCCTCTGGGATTAATATTATCCTTTTTAAAACTCTTTCTCCATCAATAGATCCCTCAAAATCAGCTGTATTCTAAAATTTACCCAAGAATTTGTGGAAATCTTCTGAAATAAATTCAATTACAGGGAAACTATTTTGGATTAATCAAGCTTTGAAATTTTGTGCAGGACTCTTCAGGGGTCTTTAAGTAGAAAATCCAGCTTTCAGAGGCAGAGGTTTTATTCCAGATGCCAATGCTTTGGCTGCTGCTGGGGTTATGATAGTTGGTAATTTTGGGAAAAGGGAATTCATTCTTACATTTTACCCATTAAGATATTTTTTGGTAAGAAAAAAAAGATAATTTTCTAAAAAAAAACTTGTGAGAATAAAAGAGTTTTCTAAGAAGTCCCCAAAATTTTTGGTGCAAGATTCTAGCGGTTATAATATATTTCCAGACCTGGCTCCAAGTTTCTGGGATAAAAATGAAGTTATTTTTAACCTTGCACAAAAAGGTTTTTAAAACTTTTTGTGCACCTCTCTATTCCACAACTATTTAATAATGTATCTGCTCCACAAGATTTTTCTCCAATAAATATTACTATTAAAACTAATTTAGGCGACATTCTGAAATGGAAATTTTTTCTCCAAACTTCTGATGTTTAGATAAGATAGATAAATATAATGAAATTTTCTTCTATTTGTGAAGAATTCCAGTAAAATCGCTTCATTCTTTGGTAAATCATAATTATATTTTACCTCTCAACTCTCCTATTTAAAATTAAATTTTTCCTACAATATTAATTCAAAAAGAAAAGATGAGAAAAAATAAAGCACTAATACCCACCCACTCCAGCTTACTCTAACACATCTGTCAAAAACCTGCATGATCACCATTCAACTGATTCAGCACAAGAGCAATATTCCCTTTATCTGTTTGAAAGACTCCATGAACATTAATTTACTATTCAAACCAATTCCATTTTCTTTCACAGATTACCTGCTATTCTTTGCCATCTCAAACCTTTTACTCGCCAATCCAACTTGGTGATGCTTCTCATGGATAGTCTCCCAAAAGCTTAATGGTTTCTTTGCATGCTTGTATTTCCTCCTAAACATGTTCCCAAAAATTACCTGCCCAATTGGGTCATGCACATTTCCCACACATTTTGGTATATATTCTATTTTGATTTTCCATGCTTTCTTCTTTTTTATAAAATTTGGTATCCTGAAACCTTTTTTTTCAATTTTTGAACAAAAGAATTTTGTTTCCACATTTTGGAAAAATAATGAGCTTCTTCTGTTTTTCATCCAAAAAAAATTTGGCAAAAAAAAATTTGCCTTCTTCATGTCTAATTTTCCTTTTGATAAATATTTAGAGAATTTTTTTAAGAATCTCTCCTTTTGTGTATCTAAATATTTATCTTACCACACTGTGGTTTTTATGTTTCAGATTCATGTTTTGCCTATAAATGAACATAACACCAGCCTTCCATTTCATGGAAAAGTGGAAGGGGAAGCCCCCCCTTCTGGAATTTTCAAGAGGGCAAAATTCCTTTCTTTCAGCAGAGAAAAGCCTGAAAACTTGAAATTAGACATTTTGTGCTTTTTGGCTTTGGAAAACACACCAAAAGGTGTGGAATTAGGAATTAATTAACTAATTTAATTACTGGGGATTTTTCCTTTGTGGTTGTAAAATAAACTAAAAGGTGTGATTTTATCAAAAATAACACTAAAATTATCATTATCATAATTGTTTCATTTTTTTTGAAAAAGGGTGTGTTTTCATTAACTACCAGGGCATAAATTTAGCTTTTCTGTTCTGGAATCAGTTTTCTGACTTACCAATAAACATGAAATTTACTTAAAAAGGCAATTATTTGTATTCAAGCCTTGAAACTTCAAAATTAGCATTTTTCCAGAGAATTCAATCCCCCCAGTTAACAACCCCAATTTTCTCATAATAACTGTGACATTCAGAAAAAAGTTATTTTATGGTTTAAACTCTGATTTTCCAAAGGGCTTTTGAATTTTTGATGATTTATTTTAAGTTTTCATTGAATTAATTAATATCTGGTGATAATAATTGCCTTGATGCAACAATGTGTGTACATTTATTTAAATTGGTTTCAGGAGTAGATCATGATGTTTTTCATTTTTTTTAAAAAATTTTATAATAATCAATACCCCTGAAATAAAAGTATTGATGAATTGGAGGGGAAAATTTATTGTATCACATTCATAGATCTTGGAACTTGGTCTAAGAGGATAATATATTTCTTGAAATAGACACAAAAATATTGGATGATAATTAAGGAATTTGGAACTTGGTATAAAATAATAAAAGTCCTTGAGATAGACACAAAGCTTGATTAGTATGGAGAAAAGAAAAAAAGAAAGGGTAAGATATGAGAAAAAACGAAAAAATGGTTGATTTAAAACAAGTTAAAGTAGGAAACATACCTATTGGATCACATTCCATACATTTTAGGAATTTTTATAAGAGTATAATGGAGTGCTTCAGATATACAAATACTTTGATGAGTAGAGAGAACAGAAATAATGCAAGGGCAAGAGAAAAGACAACACAAAAAAAATGGTTGAAATAAAAGGAAAGGCCACACCACCAATGCAGATTATTGCAACAGAACTCCAAAAAATTATATTAATTAAATCTTGTGTGTATCATCAAATATTAATGCTTAATTGCTGATTTTATTTGAAATTTGCATAGGAATTGTAATTGAGAGGAATAAAAAAATGGGCTGCAAGTTTCAAATACAAAGTTTCTCTGAAACTTTCTAGTTCAATATGATTCAGAAAAAAAGTGCATTCTACTTTGAAGATTTTAAATTATCACATCTTACGTGAAGAAAATTTCTTTGCATAAAGCCAATAATTTATGGGATCTTGGTATCTTGCTGTTAAATTTAAAATTATTCATTTCCTTTTCAGTTTAAATTGTACCATGGGTTTTCTGTTTAATTGAAAAATCCCTGGTTTTTTCATATTCATCTCTCAAAGATTTTATTGATTCATTCTTGTCCTCATAAACCTCCAATTTTACCCATTTTCTTGGGGTATTTTGTTGATAAAATTGGCATCAATTTTCCTTGAAGGAAAAATACTGAAATCCCCGGCTTTCTTCAAATTAATGATCAAATAACCCCTCCAAAAATCAAGTCATCATTTTTAAATTCACATGATCAATGGGGTCAAGATATGGAAGTTAATTGAGCTTGGATGAACAGACACCAGCTGTTTTTAGCAGGATATTTTTTCATTTTATGGTGAATGTTTTTTGCCACTTCTATTAAATTTGAAAAAAATTAAAAGAATTTCTTTGATTTAGGAGAAAACTTTTCTTCCTTTCTTTGTTTAGTTTCATGATAAAAGAAACAGAAGTTCTTTGGAAACGCAAAGAAGAAGTGGGTAACCTTATGATTATCACCTGTTTTTCCAACAAGATGAAGGATTGAAACTTAAACATTTTTTCAATTGTGGTATTGGATAGTTAGAAATATAGTTTTTAGAACCAGATAAACAATTTTAATGACCCAGGGGTTGAGCATGTTTCCAATTTCAGCCATACTAGGTGCTTCCAGTCCTGGTTTGACCCCAAGATAAAATTTTATCAGACTTGAGGTCTGAAGTGCAGAGAGAGATTCACACACAACATTCCAATGAACCCAATCAACCTTTTTTTCAGCCATTTCTTTCAACATGAGTTAAAAAAATTAAAAAAGAGTGAAAACACAAGTTAATAAGATTATTTTTTGTTTGGAAATTCAGACCAAACTATAATTTTACAACCTTCTTCTTTCTAGATATCAATAAATAATTGAGGATTGCTTTGTTTTAATTGGAATTTCCATGCATCCATTACACTCTTGAGGGCAGGAATGGAGAGAAAGCATTTGATCTACAAGCAAATTAATTGAATAAAAATAATGATTCTGCAATTCTGATTTTGGGTAAAAAATTAGGTGATAGGCAGCCTTTTAGATTTTGAAAATTTTCTTCATGTCATTTTTGAACAATTTTTTTTTATTTGAATACTTTGAGTTCAAAGAAGCTTCAAATTCACTCTAATGCAGCATTGTGAAACACCATAATGGCAAAAGACAATCATCTTCACTTGCACATTCAATTCTTTCTTGAGGGTTAAAATGTTGACCCAAACCAAATTATTAAAGGTACCCATATCTCATATTTTAATCAGAAGGCAAATTCATGATAAAAATCCCCCAATAAGAAGGAAAATTCATTATAAAAATCCTCTTATTCATTTATGAAAAGTGAGATTTCCACTGAGTTATATCCACAAGAGAAAAAAAAGCCATTTCTCACATACAAAATAATAATCAGAACATGTCTTCTCTAATCTTTAATGATAACAATCCTACCAAAATCTGAGGAAAACAGATCTTGGATTCATCCTTTTGGTCAGAAATTGTGTATTCTGTGTGCCCATTTAATTTGAAATCAAATCAAGCTTCTATGGAGAGGATAATTGAAGCGTTTAAAGCTGAATAGAAAGGTGACTCTGAATTCACATCATTTCACCAATGTTTCCATTCATTCATTTTATAGATAATTGAATCTTTTTGGTTTACCAGTGTAGTCAATATTGAAAGGACTTGAGCAATCAGTTCTTTTACAAAATATGATTTTCAAATAGGGGGAAAGGTAAGACATACTAGATATTTGATGAAAGAAAGAGAAAATTGTTGAGGAAATTAAATTAAATAAAGCTTCTAGGGGATAAAATCTCATA
Organism: Puccinia polysora; assembly: GCA_025617555.3. Taxonomy (NCBI): domain Eukaryota; kingdom Fungi; phylum Basidiomycota; class Pucciniomycetes; order Pucciniales; family Pucciniaceae; genus Puccinia; species Puccinia polysora. The sequence continues at coordinate 20,610,211 of CM062629.1, read as the reverse complement.
GCAGTGGGAGGTCACCAGCATGATTTTTGGATGTGTAAATTATTTATTTTTCTGTCACTCAAAACAAGAAAAAAAAAGCTCTAATGCAAGAATCTCCACAGCTTTAGAAAGTTATTTTTGGTGAAAAAGTTTTGATTTTATGGGTCATTATTTTGCATAATTTTCACTAGGTTCCATTATGTTTCTTTTATTAACCACTATACTAACAAGACATGTGATGTCTCAGAAATTTTGACAAGCATGATTGTCTCATGTCTAACAAAATCCCTACCAATCCTGGTTATAATACTTCATCAAGTCAGAAGACAGGTCTATTTGAAATTACATCTTTTTTATTTTAGTAAATGATTGATGTTCCCAATGGCATTGGTGGCCTTTAAAATATAAATTTTGAAGCTTTTTTAAATTTAATTTAGTCAGGGATAGCATGCAAGGGCAATTTTTATCAAGTATCCTTTTCCATGAAAGAAATTCAATCACCATTTGAAGATTTTTCAGTTGGACCTAGGGTTCATTCTCACCAATGAATCCACATAAAGTATTTAAAGATTTGGTTGCAAATACTAAGAAGGAAAGGATAAAACAGTTTCAAGGGTAGCTTCCCAAACAAAGTGAATTAATGAAGACAGATTCTAAAATACAGGCCTGATTTCTTTTGGGAATGGAATCTTCCAATGTCATTAAAGTGCATTCTAAGCCATTTAAAAATTAGATCTAATTTTCTTGGAGCCTCAATAAAACTATTGAAACTGCCCCCCCTCCCCCAGGACCAACAACACAGAATATTACAAAAATTAAATTCAAACTTATTCCCATTTTATGGGGCTTAAATTTTTAATTTTTAATTTTGAAATCTCATGCAGGAACCAATTTAACCAAATAATGGATCTCCTTCCTTAATATAGCTCTTCATTCAGGGGAGTAAAAATACTATCTGTTATCTCCAGACCATGGCATACATGAAATGGCTTTTTCTATATTGGAGAAGTATTTAAACCACCTTCAGCTCCAATGAAAGCTTATACAGAGTTCCAGAGGAAATCTTTGGGCTTTTGACCAGGTAAAGGCAAATTATTTGAAGGAAAGGAAGATTTTAAGCAAAGTAATATGTACTTAAGATTCAAATTGTGATTAAGAAATATCAATTTTCACTTATAGGCTCATATTCAAATTTTTCAGATAATGGTAAAAATTGGTGTGATGAGAACCTATATGCTTGATTTTCTTCTCAATTTGATGATCTAGCTTTTCTCTTACATAAATGAAGAATCCTTGTGAAGCGTTTCATGCATCATTTGTTTAAAAAATAGACTGGATATCTGATTAATTCTCAAAATTTTTCACAATCATTGACCATTCAATAATGGCTTGTGTCATCATTTAAAAAGGGAATAAAAGAAAAAACTTGATTAAAAATAGGAGGGGAATAATTATGGCGAAAGAAAAATAATCTTGAAGGAAAAATATCAAACTTTATACAAACAATCCTAGGTATCCAATGCAACATCTGGAACAAGCCAAATGCCTTCTGACCAGTGTGGAATCTTGCTCTAATACTCAGGAAGAAAATCATGGTGAATATCATGCCATTCAAGTAAACTGGATAATTAAATCATATTGAAAATTGTATCAAAACATTTTTGAAAAAAATAAAAGCTATATTTCTGAAATTTAGGGTGAAACTCATCCTAAAAAGAATGTAGAATATGTTCAAGGTTTCAATGGGATATTTAAAAATTATGAGAAAAAAACCATTTGAATTACTCCCTTCTAATTTTTACTACCCTTTATATCTTTCCAGACAAAATTTGAAAGATAAATTGGTTTTGGAGATGAAAAAAGTACATGATAAGCTAGATAAACTGACTAAATTACTTGAGACTGTATGTTGGCTTGAATGGATTTGTTTAAAATTATTTCTAAAGTTCCTAAAGTTTCAGCTCATAAAATGGTTTCATATCTTCCTTTGTTTTAAAAATCTCCTCATTTCTTGATTAAAGATCAGTAAAATTATAAAACAAAAAAGTTGATATCTTCTGATGGCTTTCCAGGTTTTCATGATATGTTTCAAAATTATTTACAATCAAAGATTTCCTGAAACTAAAATAATTCTCATATCATGTTCTGACTTGTGCCAATTATTTATCCATTGAATCAGAATATTTAAATTCAAAAATTTTAAGCTTACTTAATTTATTCTGAAATTTTGGGGATGATACTTAATCCAGAAATTTTTGATTGAGTTGCTTTCTCATGAATTCAGAAGAATAAAAAAAATCAAGATATAAGCCAAATTTATCTTGCCATTAATTTTGAGCTTAACTGACAGCAAAAAAAAAATGGAAAGGAAATCAAAATGAAAAAGTAAGAGAATGGAAATTCACCACATTCAGGCAGTGTTTAATATGATAATTATGACCTCTGAAATGCGCTAGTTCATTGAACCCTTCCTTGATAACTTGAGATAAAATTTAAATTCCCAAAAATTTTGTATTCCATCATGCATACACTAAAAATCAAATTGAATACTCAAGAAAGTTTGACTGGCCACACATAGTTACCTGATGAACTTTTTAACTCCCTCATGATCACTAAAATGAAAGCTTTTTCAATTCAAATTTACAGTAGCATCCTCAGTAATTATTTTAATCCAATAATTACACCATTATTCTTTGTGCTTTGCCTCAAAGTTATTTTTTATCTTCATCTATCAACTAACATCTAACTTTTCTATCTCCACTACCTATTCTAACCTCCACATCTTGATTCAGTCATACTCACTGAAAGCTTCTGCACTAGTCTAATATGCGCCTTCAGATGAATCCATACTCCACTTTGGCTAGTATCTTTCAGATTTTCCACCTTCTTCAAATCACAAGCTAGTTTAAACTTCCAGTATATTTATTTAGTTAGTATACTTTTCCCTCAGGAATTCTATTAAATCACACGTTTTAAATCTAGCCACTCCAAGTTAAAATTGATTTTCATACAAAATAATTTTCAATCCACATTTAGATACTAAAATCTTATTGTATACATATATTTCCCATTCACAAAGTCACATTGTCTCTTCAAGTATCTGCTCTTCTGGCTTGAATAATTCTTTTCAATCCCTTGGTTTGTTTGACTATAAAATATTCCTGATTTTGATTTTCCATTTTTTTCCCTTATAATTAATTATTAAACATTCCAAGTTTTTGAAACTCTGTCCCAAACCTGACTGATTTTTGAAATTCCACACTCATCTACATTTTTAATTTTTTGTAGGATGATTCAAGCTCAATTTCAGCCTGGCCACTCAAGAATTCCCCCTGCTTCCTTGAGATTCCTCAAAGCAAATATTCCATTTCCTTAAGACTAATCCCTTTCTTATTCTTCTTAAAGTGTGAATGCTCAAACTTAGTACATCCTTTCATGGTGACCAAAAAGTTGTGCGCCATGACAAGAAGGAAATTCCTACTTTCACTTCTTCATTTCTCATATTTTTTGGACCTTTCTAAGAACTTTTTTGCATACCATTTTCATTATTACCTCAATCCTCTGCTTTTTTCATGCCATCCAAATGTAATTATTCCTGTTTCCAGCTTTGTGATGGTGTTGTTTTTATCAAGCCCTTGTCACATAAAGCTATTAGGTTTAATGATTATATATATATATATATGATTATTATTATTTGGGTAGAAAAAGATTTTTTGGATGAGGAAGAATTCTTTAATTAATCCTTAGCACTTGAATGAAAGCCTGGAAAATGAGGAATCCCCGGGATTGATACCCCAAATCATCGCTTGGGCTGTAAAAGAAATGATGAATGAAACTGTACAAAGGAACTTTATGGCCATCATAATTTAAAAGAATAGCTGTAGAATTTCTAGAAATCCATAACCATTATTTCTCAAGTCTATAAAGGTATACTCTTTGTTAATTTAATCAATTTGGAGTACATTAATTAAAATAAACAATAATTAAAAAAAGCACTATATACACAGATAATATGAGATAACAATACAATGAGATAATGAAAATAGGTACAACAAGAACTGGTCTAAGAAAATGGAACCTATTTCCCAGTTTTTCTTTGTAGTATAACTTTACAAATTACTTGTGCTTTACAGTTCTTTTGTTCCTGGTTTGCTTATGGGGCCAAACGCTGGTGGCAGTTGATAGCAAGCACTTTTGGCTGGGGTGCGTTTCTGATGGTAAGTCTTCCCTATGGTTTCTTTCATGTTTATTTTTTTTACTTTCCAATTCTAAAAATCATCCTGAAAATTTGAAAATCATCACTCCATCATGCCCCCTTGATTTTTAATCTGTTACAGCTAAGTTTGCTTGGGCTGGTATAATTTTGAAAATTCCCATCTCTTTTTGGAATTTGTCATTCATGAAAAAATTGAGTGGTTTGGTTAAACAATTGGCTACCATTTCTGATGTCTTAAGGTATTGCAAATTTTCTTCTTTGTTTTCAATCAAATCTTTCACAAATTTATAATTCACATCAACGTGCTTTGTCCTTGAGGGATAGATGGGGTTCTTTGAGTGCTTGATTGTTCCTTTGTTTTCACCGTAAATTAGGATGGTTTTAAGTTCCTTGCAATTTAGTTTGGAGTGAAGTAACTTTAACCATTTGGATTGTTGAAAATTTTCCAGTAAGGCTCAAAATTCTGCTTTGGTGGAAAATATACTGACTGCTCATAGTCTTTGACTTTGCCAACTGACAGCTGATGCACCGGCATTAAATAAATATCCATAGCATGATTTTTTTCCAATATCTTCTGACCAACTTGAGTCCAAATAACCTATTGGAAGTGGGTCTTCAACTTGTTTGTAGTTTATTCCATAATTCTTTGTTCCTTTTAAGTAACAAAGAACACATTTAAAAGCTTCCCAGTGCAAAATGCTGGTTTTCTCAAGGAATTGAGACAATGTTCCTACTATGTAGGCTAATTCTGGTTGAGTGCACTTGGAGAGATAATTGAGTGACCCTACTTCTGAAAAGTAATAAAATCCAGTGGCTTTAAATAAATTGTGTTCATCTTCTGTTGAAATTTCAAGTTTTAGAATGCTTTGAGTTGGTGTTAATGATACCTTACATTCTTCAATTCTGTATTCTTCCAATAGCTTTTTGACATATTGTTCTTGGCTGAGAGTGATCTATTTTGGGTTTTGGGTGATTTTGATTCCTAGTACATGACTCCCTAGTCAAAGGTCCTGGATCTTGAAGGCATTCTTCATTTCTTTGATTAAATTATCTGAAACTTTTCCAATCATGATAATGTCATCCACCCAGACAAAGAGTGATCCATCAGATTTTAGGAAGATACAAAGATCAGAATCACTTGTGTGGAAGTTCTTTTTAGCCAAAAAATCTTTAAGTGTATTGTACCAGCTTTGCACTGCTTGCTTAAGTCCATAGAGTGACTTCTTAAGTTCAATTATGAAAATTTTTGGTTCTTCCACAAGTTGCCTGCAGATTTCAAGGTTATAGTATTGTGGTTTGGTTTCCTGGATCCATTCAACAAAGCCTTCAGGTAACTCAATGAAGACAGCTTCTTTTTCACTGAGTTCAGAGTTAAGATATGCTGTTACAAAATTGGCCTGTTGGACTTTCTATTTATTTTGAGTAGCACAGTTGAATAAGTATTTTAGTGTAGATAGTTTGCCTTTTGGAGAAAAATTTTCTTCATTCTATTCCAGTTTTTTGGCAAAAAACTCTTGCTACACATTTTCCTTTGAATTTCTTCAGATTCCTGTTCTCATCAAAATTTTTGGTCAACACCCATTGAGTTTTAATGAGTTTTTTATTCTTAGGTAAGTCTGCTCTTTCTATTAATTCAAATAGAAATCTGTAAATCATTGAATCCATCTCTCCAAAGACTTCCTTCTCCATTGGTCCCATTCTGGGGTATGCTTGGAATCTTTCAGGCTTTTTGGACTGTTTCTATTTTCCTTTGCTACGCTGCTTCATGCTATGTGTATTAGATCATTGGGTGATTCAAATCGCCCTTCTAATTCTTCAGCAAACTGTGCTTGATTTTGAAGATGTGTACTTACAATTGCACTTTAATCAATTTTACTGCTAATATTTCCTGGTGCTACTTCTCTAGGGATCCAGTCCCATCCTGGTTTAGTTTTGGGCTCTTTTCCCCCCATATTAGTGGTAACTGAGGTTTTTTCATGTATTTCTTCATGAAATTGTTCTTCCCAGATGGATGATTCATGATCTAATTCTAGTGGAGGTGATTTCAGTGGTGTTGTCAATTGATCCTCTTTCATGCAGTGGAATTCTAACCATTTGTTTGATATTTTCTAGTGTAAAATCAGATGAATGATTTGAAATTTTACCGCCCAATTTCATAGGTAGATGTTCCTTGCTAAATCTGACATCCCTTGACCAAACCACTTTCTTAGTTTCAGGTAGATATATCCAATATAATCCAAAGTTCTCTTCATATCCTTTCATAATTCCTTCCTGGCTCCTTGGTTGCATCTTCCTTTCTTTGGGAGATTGAACAGGAAGGATTGTGGTCCAATCCACTCCACATGGGTGAGGGTAGGTGGTTTTCCAAAGAATAGTTTGTAAGATTTCTTTCCTCTTAACTTGTTTGGACCATTTTCTGGATAGGTTTCTGCTGCTACTAATTCCACCCAGCATTCCCTTGGTAGTCCAGATTCAAGTTGAATAACTCTTGCCTTCTCAACTAAATTAAAATTCATTCTTTCAGCAATGCAATCATGTTGTGGTGTGTACAGGGTTGTAAAAATGGTTTCTATTCCATGTGAGATGCACCATTCCTTTATGTTTCTATTTAAAAACTCCCCTCCTCCATCACTAATTATTATTTCAAAATTTCTCTCTGCTTGGTTTTTGGCAAGTTGAATAATTTTTTTGATCTTCTCAAGCGCCTTGTATTTTGAAGGTAATACAGAATTCCATACAAAACAAGTTACACTATCTAAAACTACCAGGACGTACTTGGCTCCTCCAAGTGACTAGGGGGTAATTGGGCACATCAATTCAACCAATATCTCCTCCAAGATGTTGTTTGTTAGTTCAATCTGGTGTCTAAAAGTTGGTCTGTCCATCTTCCCTTCAATGCAAGGCTTAAATCCATTTGACATTCCAGGGTGGCCTAATTGTTTGTGATTGGAGATTTGAGCTGTATGGTCAATTTTTTGATCCACATAAAGTAAGTTATTTTGTATCTTTCCTTTAAATATTATGACCTTATCTTTCTGGATGCTAAACTGCTTATTCTGGTGGTTAACCAGCTGTCCTCCCTTCTTCCAAATCTTTCCTAGTGATATTATATGATAAATGATACTTGTAACATACAGGGTGTTTTCAAAGAAAATGTCTTGGTTGTTTAGTTTTAATACTAGGTTTCCCCTTCCTTCAATTTTGATTTTCTTTCACGCATCTCAAATTATGACTGCTCTGCCTACTTTCTCCACAATCTTAAATAGTTTCTTGTCCAAAAAAATGTGCTCTGAGGCACCAAAATTGACTAATACTGGTTTTGAATTTAAATTGGATAACATAGAGGTCAAGGTATTGGGTGTAGCCACAAATGCCACAGGTCCAGCTAACATTCCACTGGTAGATTTTTCCTCTTGATCCTTTTTCTTAGACCTACAATCTTTCTTCATATGTCCTGGTTTGCCACATTTGTGACACTTATGTTTGAATTTCCCCTTGGACTTCATTGAAATTTATTCTTTAACTTGATTGGTTGAATTTAAAAACATTGCCTTATTGTTCTTGAAACTTGCAATGGTCTCTTCAATTGACTGGTAGTTGTTTCCTTGGGTTAGCACATGGATTAAGGATTCATATTTACAAGGTAATATTTGAATCACTATCATTGACACAATAGCCTTGTTGACCAAAGTGCCAGTGATTTCCATTTTCCTAGTTGTTTCTTGTAATTTTCTGATCCATTGATCATGGTTCTTAAACTCAAGTTCAAGAAACAGATCCAGGGCTACCCCTTGCGCTTGAATTCCAGTTCCAACAAACTTGTCCTTGAGGATTTTCCACAATGCTTGGCCATCTCCCCTCTTGCTGATTTTGATCTTATTCCCAAAAAATTCAACAATTCCTTCATCAAGGCACCGCATGAGGAGACAGTACAACTTCTCCTTCTTCTCATTGGTCACCACATTATCTATTCTGATAACTTAATTCCAGAAACCAAGTTGGCAAAGTTTGGCTTCCATGAGATTGGCCCATGTCACATAGTTGTTTTTGTTAAGAACAATTTGTCTTCCTTTGGATTGGTCCATTTCAAGGTGATTAATTTTGATTTGGTGTTCTTATTTCAGTTGTGAGCCCTACTGATAATGTGTTAATGTAATTTATTTGGATTACTTTGATAAAAATAAACAATAATACAAAAGAGCACTATATACATGGATAATATTAGATAACAATACAATGAGATAATGAAACTAGGTACAACAAGTACCAGTCTAAGAAAATGTAACACATGTCCAAGTTGGTCTTTGTAGTATAACTTCACACATTACTCATGCTTTAAAGTTCTTTTTTCCCGGTTTGCTTATGTGGCTAAAAGCTTGCGGAAATCAATAGCAAGAGTTTTTGGCTGGGGTGCTTTTCTAATGGTAATTCTGCCCTATGGCTGCTTTTATGTTTATTTTTTTTACTTTTGAATCCTTGAAAGTGACCTGAAAATTTGTCAATCTTCACTCCAACACTCTTGAAACTGCAAGTCTTACAGTCAAATGCGCTCAGAAAGTTTGATCTGTGGTCTAGCAAATAAACTCCCAGTCATTTTTTGTTGTTTGAGCTTTCCGCAGGCCAAACCTCTAGCTGAAAATTTTCAATGATTAATTTGTTGGTGTTTTGTAGGATTCTGTCAGGAAAGGCCTGTCCTCAGATATTTATCACTTCAAAGTTCAATCTCCCTATTCTATCTTGAAAAAGTTACAAATAAATTGCTGAAATAGAAGACATATTCCTCAGAAGAATCAGCCTCCTGCAACCAAAATGGATGATCCCTGTCATTTTCTTTCTAAATTTGTTACATTGTGGCGCAAGAAATGGAAGCTTCCTGGGCAAATTAAAATCAAAGCTCAGAGGGAGCTAGGAATCTGTCCGGCTTAACAAATTTTCAGACCTTGGGGAATAATTAGATAGTGAGTTTTGAGAATCCATGTTGAGGAACATGTACATATTTACATATTTTTTATCAAGAAGCCCACAAGCTCAAATTTCTCATGTTGAAAAAAAGACTAGTTTGAGTCCATTGTTATCTTTCAGGAAAAGCTGATTTGATTTTCCTTGTGCTTCTCTCAATCTCTCTGCTGGCACAAAAAACCAAATAGCTGGAGCTAGGGAGATTGGTTGGTACTTGAGAATTGATAATGGCATAAACCAAAAGCACATCCATGATATTATTTGACAACCTTGGCATCTATTGTATTCAGGACTAGAAGAGCTTGGTAAAGGAAATTCTAAGGCTTGTGAATGACAAAAAAAAAATCCAAGGCACAAAAGGGTCTTCACATGATAGAAAGCCACAAGAGAAGCTACACAAAAATGGGAGCTTGACTGAATTTTGGGTCTTTCAATTTTTAGCTCAAATCAATAACATCAATAGTGGACAACAGGCTACCAGCACAAAGTTTAGTTCTCAGTTTTTTCCAGTTTTTACAAATAGATGGAGCCTATTAAATCAAACTCAAAAACAACTTTCATGGGAGAAAAAATTGATTAATTCAAAATCTGTTTGTCAAATTGAAATCCAGGTTCTCTTGACAGTGGTTCTGGGTAAAGTAATCTAGAGTTGGAGCCATCTGGTAAGCATAAAACCCACACTATTGTAAACTCTAGATAAGATTTTCCGTGATAGGAATCAACCTAGGAAAAACACTTTCTTAATCTCACTTCACACAGTTTCAATCCTCCAAATCCTTAAATGTAGTTTTATTTCCCTGGATGTTCCTTTCCCAATCATGGAAGAATTGCCTTTTTGCCTGTGATAAGGTTACCCAGCTAATAATACACAAATAAGAAGTGTTAAAGATAATGAAAAAGAAAAGTTTGATCTAATCAGAGGTGTTTTTGAGTGACCATCCTTTCAGTCTCAAATTTTCCTTTATTCTGAAGGAATACACATTACTGGTCTACCCATGGCTTCCAATGAGTAGATAATCCCAAATTACTCTTGCAATGGATTGGAGGAAATTTTTGGTTATGCTTTATTTCAAAACTCTGAATTAGAAGTGGTTTCATATTTGGTATTTTCTTTGTTCTGAAAAAAAAATCAACAGGTTCAGAAAAGCAATTGAAATTTTTTCTTGCCAGCAAAAGCAAAAAAAGCCTTTCCAAGCTATTGATGGAGTATGAAAGGGAAGACACAGAATTTTATTTGAATGATACCAGCATTATTTTGACCATTCATAATGTTTTTGAAGAAGTGAAAATGGAAATTAGAAATCAAGATTATCTAACTGCAGATGATCTTGCTTTCCTAGCAAACTTTGTCAAATTCTTGGCCATAGTTACAGCTGTATCAAACCACAGCAAATTCAGAAATTTAAATTTAAAAATAGTTCACCAAATCCTAAACTGGCAGATACCTTCTACTTTTTTTCCAAATATTACTGAATTTCACCAACTATTTCAATTTTTGGGCATATTTTGAATGATCTTCTTCAATCTATAAATCTAGAAAAATGACATATCCTCTTTGAGTTGAATGCATCATTAGCAAAATCCTCACTTGTGTTTTTTTTCAAATCCATAAGTTTTTTTGTTATTTTGTAGGTAATGGAAGCTATTTATGAAAATTCAATTGAATAAATATCAATATTATGAGTTCAGAGAAACACCAAAAAAGAAATCAAACAAGATTTATTCTTTTTCTATGAATAGAATTTTATTTTCTGCTTTGAAAAATTGAGAAATTTAGTTTTGCCTCTTTGGAATTTCATGGAAATTCTGTTTGGTATGAAATTCATAAAGGGTATTATTTCTCTCAAACCCCTTATCCTTTAACCCACATGGTTTTGAATTTTCAGGGATTTAATGCACACATGCTAAAATCCTTAAACTCATGCTATGTTTTAACTATTTAATTCTGCCTAGTTAATGCTGCAGTTGTTTAAATTGCACTTCAAGGGCCCCGAAAATAATATTTCATGAATTTTTTGTGGATTTATACCCCTTGAACAATCATTCAAAAGCTTTCAGCCACCTGGATTCCAAGTTCCTTGCTACCCACTTCCTACCAGAGGTGATATATTTGTAGGATAAATATATTATTCAAACCTTTTAACAACAATCCTTATAAATACAGATGAATTTCACTCAAGGGTGTTGGCTTGGTTATTTGTGGTCTTTATTACTCAATAATTTGATAAATATATTAAAGTTGGGGCCAAATTAAAACTGGGGGTTTTCAAATTCTCTTCTTCAGGAGATTAAATTTGCAACTGGTATACCTGGTCTCTTTTGAACCTTCAATCAATTAATTATTATCCAGAGATATAAAAAGAAATATGTGGTGGTGTGGCTGAGCCTGGTAGAAATCCAGCCACATCATAGAGTAAATAAATTACTTTTTGAGTATTAATTGTCTGGTTACCTGCAATAACTCACACTAGTTGGTCTGAAGTCTTTCTGAGGTGTTTGAAGACTTGCAATGGCACAAATTGGTTCATAATGGGTTGGCACATGAAACAATTATCAGAATAAATCCATAAATAAATTAATTGTTTACTTATAAGTCATTAATCACTTGATGAAATGGTTAATGGATCTATTTGTAAATCTTTCTGGGTTCTGAACATCATGTAAAGTGGCCTTTACCCAGACCTTGTGTGTCCAAGTCTGTCTTTCTCAGGGATATAGGGGACAAAGGAGGCATTTTCTGAGCCTAGAAGTGCAACCAGTTGTAGCCCAGAATGTGCTCTAGGTTCTGTAGCATGGTTTGATCCTAAATCATTCCATAATAGGAGTTATTTCCAATAATAATTTTCTTTTTTTATTTTAAAAACCATCCCAATATTCACATGATGCATTTTTTGTAATAGACACCATGAAAAAAATTGCTACACCTGTGAGCAGTTGTAGCAACAAAGCTTTTTTTGGATTGGTTTTGACTCTGAGAAAAATCTGCTTCTAATATGTAATGAATAAATTGGGGTATACCATCAATAAAATAATATTTATTTTAATTATTTATTACATTTAATGAAATGTGAGTGGTTGCCATCAAATTTTACTGATAATCAAGTGGTCTATCACTCTAATTTTCAGAAAGGAAAATAAGCTCTTTTGAAAAAAATTTCTCTTCATTTTTTTGGATACATATGTTTTTTTAGAAAATTTTAATGCTTTGGTTAATTTTGAGTTTAATCATTCATTTCTTGATCACATTTTTTTTTCTATTCATGTTTTTTCCTGTGAATAATAGCATTTCAAATTGATTGATTTTTCTTTTATTGATTTATTTCTCATGGTTTAACTTTGATTTGATCTCAATTATTTTTTTTGATATTATTATTTCATTTTTTTTATTTTATGATCATTGAATTTTTTCAGTTTTTTTTTTTATTTTTTTTTTCAGGGCATTAATTTTCTCAAGCCTCAAATCCTTTAAATTACAGAATTTTACTTTGTCTCACCATTGCACGCCTTTTCTGCTACATGTACAAATAATTTCTTTCACGTTTGTTTCAAGAATTCATTTTTGTTTTGAATTCTGACATTGCAGTCCCTTTGTTTCAATCCATCCCTCTGTTTGCTTTACTATAAAATAGTCCTGATTTTGATTTTCCATTTTCATTCCTTATAAATTACTTATCAAAAATTAAAAAATTTTGAAAGTCTCCAAAACCTGACTTATTTTTGAAAGCCCACACTCATCTACATTTTGAATTTTTTGTAGTATGATTCAAGCTCAATCTCAGCCTGACCACTCCAGTATTCCCCCAGCTTCCTTGAGATTCCTCACAGCAAATTTTCCATTTCCTTAAGACTAATCCCTTACTCACCTTTTTAAAGTGTCAATCCTCAAAGCTATTGCAGCCTTTTATGGCAACAAAAAGGTTGCTAAATAAATCCTCTCTGGTTCAAACTCAATTTACCAACAGTTTTTATCTCAGAGTGAAGAAAGAAAAATACAAAACAATTTCCAGGTGCTACACCTGTGGACCCATTCAGCCTTTTTTTTATTTTCCTCATGTTAAATGAAATATGGAGATCAAAGAGAAAAATTGAATCAAGCAAAGGCAATAAGAGATGAAGTTTAATCTAAGAATTTCATCAAATCCTGTGCTCAGAACTCTTACTCAAGATTGGATTCACCCAAGGCCCCTTTTTTTTCTTTCAATACCACCATGCTGATCTCAGGATAATAAGATATTTACCAAAAAATAATAATCAAAGATAAAATAAAAACAGAGGGTGAAAATGGTACTATTAGTTGCCAGAAAAATGTCTGCATTTTTAATGAATTTTGTCCTGCTGTTCAGAATTTTTGTCCTATTTTTTTTTCCTGTTTTTTCTTGTTTTTTCCCTCCTTTTTTTGTCCTAATTTTAATTTAAAACAGTCAGTCATTTGAAATGAGCAGGCTTTATTTTTCTTTTTCATGTCCTATTTTTAACCATAATTTGTCCACATTTCAATTTTGGCAGACAACATCTTTTGAAGTAGAATTTAATGACAAAAGAGGCCTTGGATGAGGAGATCATTTTCCATTGCCTCAAGGTGGTGGGCCAACCATCTTTTCCTACATGTTTTCTTCACTCTAAGATCACCTTTCAATCTAATCTAATACACTCTACCCTTTCAAATTCTCAGTTTTACAGCAGCAAACCAACCAAAGCAAGCTACAAGATGTTTGCAGAGAATGCAACATTTCATGAACCAGTTGTAAGCGCTATTGAAGAGTCTAATTTGAATTAATTGATGGTCCAGCTAGCTTGCCCAGTCCATCTGGAGCTGACAAATTCACCATCATTAATCAAAATGTGTCCTGTAAAAAAAACAATCCTTCTATCCTTGAAATTTGCTTCCAAGGCCAATCTTCAACCTTATTTTTACTTTTTAAAAATGCAAGTTTTAGATTACCTTGATGGTAAGAAGCTCAAGATGTTGAACTCACTTTTGCCTTTGGAATGAGACCCAAGACCAAATGAAGGAAATCAAGGAGTACTTACTTTGAGTTGATGGGTTGGTTGATGAAGTTGAGGCAATGGGGGTTGGTCAATGGAGTCAAAGCAGTGGCCTGGCCTCCTGATTGTTTTGAGAAAAAACCAGACAGGAAGCCTGATACAGGTGACCTGTCACAGGAAATCTTGTGAACTTGATTTTAACCATGTGCATCCAGGTTTTGCCCAGGGCTGTCTGAATTTTTCAGCTGCTTGTACAACCAGACATCCACAGCAAAAAATGTGGACAGCTTTCTGGTAACTGATAGTACAAGTAGGCATCCACATTTATCAATTTATTCTTTTTAAGGAAAAACAATAGGGTGTATCAGATTTAAAAGTTTCAAAAAAATTGAATGGCTGATTTCAGGCCTATCCATTCTTTTTTTTTTTAAAAAAAAAAAAAAAAAAAATTCAGTTAAAACCATTGATTCATTGTTCATTTTGATAAAAAAAATATATTTTTGAAAAATTGATATTTTTCCTGAAATTGGCTTTTTAAATTTTTACAAAATTTGAACTCTGATACGCCCTAATCAAATCATAATTAATCATTCAAGATCTCACCCAGATGAAAAAAAAAGAAAGAAAATGACCAATGGTTTTGAGTCAATGGTGAACTGAAAAACTGTTGAGACAGTGGTGATTTGAGATTGTGATGAAGATTGAGTGGATGGTTTAATGAAACTTAAGATTGAGATAGATTGACAGAAAAAAAAGAAGTGTGAAGTATGAATGGAAAGAAGAAGAACATGGGAGGTTTGAGGAAGGGATGAGGGGGAGAGGGAGTGGCTGGGTGAGCTGTGGGCTGGTCCAGGTGGGATGGGCTGATGAGAAGATGAGGAGGGTGTGAGGTCTATGAGATCCCCCCATAGCCTTTTTATAATCAACTGGAGTGACCATACCCTCAACCAGCTGGATACCCAAACAACACTCAGTATGAGCTTTTTTTTTTTAATTCATCAAGATTGGTTTGAGTCCAATCATTTAAGTACCTACAGCTTGCAAAACTCTCCATCCAATTCTATACACCCCAAGTTACTCAACTCCCCTTCTCAAACATCCAAGGTTGAAGCTGAGGCCTTGGTATCAGGATCATACCATCACTGGTTCCTCAAATCATCTAACCTTCATCTCGCGCATGGCCTCTCATCCAGAAATCATGCACCCTATCCTACCATGCCTCTCAACAATCTTTCAAGACTTAAGGTCAAACTGGGGTGGATGAGCTTGCCTAATATTGATCGGCAAACGGTTAACAAATAGTCACTCGAACGTTTCCGTCATGAGAACCATATCTCACAAATCAAATGCCAGGATAACCAAGTTGTAAATTTCACACATCGCCAACCTCGGCATGGTGGTGATCAGTCGTAACTACAACTTCTAGTGAGCGTAGGTAGGTAGGTGTTCTAAAACTCTAACTAGGATAGGTTGGATGTGAGTTACCCATGTTGATCCATCTGCATCCTCTCTAGAATCGAGTAGAGATACTTGACGCCATTTTGGATGATCTGGGGGCAAGATCCTTGCAGCCATTTTTTATTATTATCCGAGATCATGCTTCAGCAAGGTAAGGCATGCACGCTGAAGAAGTTCTTATCGCTCAGAAACTCGTGATCCAACCTTAGTTAAGTGCTGGTCCAGTTCAAGGAGGCGTGACTTCTGGAGATGTGGGGGTCCTCACAATGCCAATCAGGATGGTTTGATCATAGGTCAATTGTTTCCCAAAGAAACTCATCACATCAGATTGATTAAAGCAATCACTTTTTTGTCAATACTTCTTCAAGTAAGTCATCGTCGTCAAAGGCAACTATCGATTCTTCTAGGTCAGATTGATTCCAGGTCTCATTCACCAATCGTAACTTGTGGATTGAGGGAACACTAATTAAAGGCGTGTTGATTGAAGGAAGGAGGATCAACAAAAAATGACATCCAGGATTTTTTCCCTCGATATTACAACCGATACACGGGCGATAAACGAGACGGAGAGGGGCGGGAAAGAAATGACCGATGACGTTCAATCTTGGTCTATTTGAGTATCATCCTTAGCTGCACGATCGAAAGCGAGTCGTTTTTGATGACGAATCTTCGATTGTAACCGGAGATGAGACCCTAAGGGCGTTTTAGATACGTCGTGATCGTTCAAGAACTCTTGGGATTCCTGCCGATTCTTGGGCCCGAAATTGACTAGCGCGGATCTCTTATTTTCGATCCAAACCTTATTCGCCTCAAGCTTTTCTACCACTGTCTTGATGTGACCGACCAACTTGGGATGTTTGTTCAATTGTTTAGAAACTTTCTTCAAGATAACCAGAGTGGGTAAAACGGCTTCTGGGAAGGAGACAGATTTACTTAATGTGGTATGATACTCTAACAATAGGTACGTTGCCTCTTCCGCAACCCCATCCGCGTAGACTCGAGTGTTTTCATGAGATTTTGGACATCGAAGAATGCATTCCCAATCCAATGGTTTCGCACTTGTGGAATGAAGTGATCGTTTGAAAAGCGGTGAGTCGAGAGTATCCAGGAGGAACGGGGCGAGTGGAATAAATATCCCTGTCCGTTGAATGAGTCGTAACAACAATCTAATGCAGTGAAATCGTAGAGGGTAATAACGGGACGTGGGAATTAACCTGGTGGGGGGAAGTCATCGTAAATTCATGTCAGATACAAGCTACTAGCTGATCTGCAAAGAGTGAATTTTACCTAATCACCCCAATCACGATTTGGACGAGAGGGTAAATGAGAGGTTGTAAGGGACTAATTGATGATTTGGAGCCTCTTTTATCTTTTTCGCACGCGGAGGAGAGTACTAGAGACCAGAAATCTAAGCTGTGAATGTATTGCCAATTGTAAACAGCCTGGAAGCCATCCTGTAAAAGATAATGCCACATCTCATCAAATGGAAGAAAACTATCTGATGGCATCGAAGCTGTTCTAGGCTAACCTTAGTCTTCAACTTGATACTATTCCTTAGATGAATTGCCAATTGACGGATGTAATTGAAGGCAATCTGATAAGAAGCTTCGAGGTTGATCAGGAAAACCCCGGATCCTGAATTTTTCATGAGGTTGATGAGAGGTAACGTGAACACGCTCGTATTCTTGGAGCTTCGAACGAGGCCAGTGTAGAGGCCCTGCGAAAAGGATTGATTGCGATGATAAGTTAGCCTTGGGAGGGTTTGTAAAACAACGCATAAGAGTAAGGCTTAATCACCTTCATTATTGACACCATCGTCGAACTGTCAGCTGCAACTGCCAGTCTCCGAAGCGATAGAATGGCAGCGATTCGCACAGGGTCAGATGAGGACGACCACAGGTCCAATAAAGTCTGTGAACAAGCGAAAAGGATTAACCGCAAAAATAGAAACAAGCTGCGAATAGCCGACTGGGTTTACAATCTTACCTGAATCCAAACTTTCATAATTTTGCGGTTGCCGACCATCCACGGCGTTAACTTGGCACTCTGACTGAGGGCAGTGTGCAGCGTGCCATTTTCACCAAGCAAATCATCCTTCGGTTGCGAGGGAATGTGGGCAATCAATTCGATCAATGAAGTGAAGTAAGACTTGAGCAATCGCTGCACTGAGGCATACATTTTCGAGTTAGTGGCAATCTTGCTAACCACAAATTGACAATCGTATCAGCGGTCGGTACGTCAAAAATGTGCGATCATCAAAGCGGGATAGTTTACAATTTGCCACTGGGGAGTTCTTTCGATGGAAGGGAGTGGTTGAGGAACACGGGAAAATATCTTAGGGTGGTAGCGATCAGAGCACTAAAGACTAGAAACAGAATCGAGAGCAACACTCAAGTTAATCTAACGAGTTTTCGCTCACAAAAAAATGAATGAGGAGTTTCGACAAACCTGATGATGATTCGATCGAAAACGGGAGATCAGTCGTACTTTGACCACCAGAGCTGAAGGCCGCAGATTTGAAAGCGAGTAAAACTTTACGCATGGCGCGCATGGATTGGTTCTGTGGTTGAGTTAGAAGGATGATAAGTAAAAATAAAGATAAAAAAGCGGTCGAATACACACTATCGAGAAACGGTGATGACCTCAAGGATAGCTTTTTGCCAGGTCCGTAGCAGTTCTTTGGTTAACAGGACTGAGTCACTCTTAGGCGCTGTCGCGTCGTCATCATCTTGCTCTTGGATAAGACCTTCGTCTCCATCCACAACGTCAGAATCAGTTTCGTTGGCATCAAAGTCCAACAGTCCTTTATCATTCTCTTCGAGGAATTTGTAGAACTCTGGGTCTTTTTCTTTCAACAACTCAAAGTCCATCTTTCTGTTCGATTCATCTACGTTCATCATGCGAACCATGGGTTTCAGTTCGAGCAGGACTTCATACGAGGGGTAACTTAAATATAAGAAGAGTTATCATCTGACCCTCCAGACTACTGATAGAGCCTAAATCGTCATCGTCATCGTCTCCATCATCATTTTGGTCGGAATCGCTACTTGGACCGTCTTCAGAATCTAGACTTCCAAGTTCGAGACCCTGGGCGTTAAGGAGCGCATCGACCGACATGTCGAATCTAAATTTTTTCACAGAACATTCAGCATCAATCATAGTGTTGATGATAGGGAAGCCGAGGAAGGATGAAGAAAAGCATGAGATGGTCGATATGCACTTTGGTTTTGTTTCGGTGACTGAATCATCATCGTCATCTTCTTCAGCCGATTCAGAGTCTGCTGGATTCGAAGCGTGGTTTGATTTATTGCCGTCTTGATGATTCTTGCGCTTGATAGCCTGCAGATGCTGGCGATTCTGGCTGCGCTTCTTGTTAGCCTGATGTTTCTTCCGGGAGATCAAGGTATGAGTGAGATGCTTCTTGTTGAAGTTCTTGGTCTGTTTTGAAGCTTTCTTGGCTGCCATCGATCGGTATGAACTTGTGGTTTGATGTCAGTAGGTATATCCAACTTCTTGTTGGTGGTGGTGGTGTTAAGTGTCGGTGTTGCCCAATGAGTTATTATGTTTTACTTTGTTGGCTGCACCCTAAATTCTCCTTGCAAGTGGTTCCGACTGGGTTCCCCCCTCAAAATGAATATATGCATCCCAGCCATCCAGAGCTTGCAGGCGAGCGACTACAAAATCAGCCGCAGGCCATCTCGGTCAGATGGAATAACACCGGGTCGATTCGGCCATCAAATGCGTTGTTAGGCTAGCGGTAAACTGGGGCCTTGCCATGGCCTCGTCAGGGGTTCGACTCCCCTACAACGCAATCCGTGCACGAAGCCTTGGGGAGTTGGGACTGTCAGGAAGGTGCTGCGGGCATGGCACTAGCACAACTCACCTCGACAGCAACTGCATCATGATGTAGCATTGCGTCAGGTGTGGGACCATGCCACCCTCATGTATTTGTTGTTTTCAAAATTCAATTGATGACAATTAAATCAGTGTTGCCCTTTTTGGGGGCAATCCCAAGCCTTATTAAGCGGGGATTTGTGGAAGGGACAATCGTAGGACCCGCTTGCCAACTCCCCTATAACTGTTGCACGGGACCAATTTATTGCAACAAGCGTGCAAAATTAGGTTTCAACAGTTATCCACCCTTGTATGCCTTGACAACTTGTCAAAGTTGTCAAGGATTTTTTCAACACAAGGGTAGATGCTCTCAGTTTGGTCAATGGTGGTGAGGAGGCAGCTGGGCAACATACTGATGACTGTCAACAAGCAACATGTCCACTTGAAGGTTTGAGTTTGCGCAGCAGGGTTTGACCCCAACTGCAGCATCATTTACTGGAGGGAGCTATCCATGTGTGAGTCCCTGCCAGCCAGACCAAACAATTGTGCAGTTTGGGCAGGGAGGGGTGGTGGTAACTTTTAGAGGAGGCAAAGGTGAAGATATCCAATGGGATTCACACATGTGGCACATGGATGTTATTGGATTTCAAGGATATCATGGGAGCTGGTTGCCAGACTTGGCACCCCAACATGCTGATGATTTACCTCCCAAGGAAAAATGAATTTACAGATAGCACCTGTGGCACTTGGCAGTTTTAGGCAAAACCTCCCCAAGGAACTCAACAGAAAACAGTTCAACAACACTCAAGCCTCCTCCCCCATCTGCTTGCCAATGTTGTAGTCAACTCAAGAAAGCAAACCATCTCATCCTTGTCAACTGGCTGAAAATTCCTGCCAACTTCAATGCCTGTTTTGGGTCTGACAAAAAAACTTGTGCTGGCCAAACTCCATCTTCTAAGGTCAAAAGTTATCTCCTGATGTCCAATGAGCTGAAGAATAAAACCAAATTTAGGCTTGAGCTATGATTGAAACAAATGAGGTAGAGGTTGAAGAACAATTGGTCCAAGTATAAAAAATCCCACTCAATTTCAATAGAAACCAGATTTAGTCTCACTGGTGCTGATGAAGCCAAAGGGATAAACTTAGTGGTTGATAAACTGGAATCCATATATCCTTTTTATGTTTAAAATGATGAAATATTTGGACAAAATACCAACATCAGCCATCTAGATTATTTTTACACCCAAAGATCCAATTAAATTGATTCTGAGGAGATGGTAGCTAATCCTCAGTGGGGATAATGATGAATCTTTATTCAGGAACAAAACTTTGCCAAACAACCATTGGAGTGGGAAGAATCTGGAGCCAAGGAAAATATTCTAACAAAAATAGGTCTGATGGGGTCCACATCTGCATCAATCACCCATTCAAATTAATCTTTGGATCCAAGACTTTCCTCTTTGGGTCTATAACTTTCAGGCTTGTACCAAGTCATTGGAAGTATATTTTATATTAACATTGCTATTGAATAATTTCTTACTTTGCATAAACAGCCCTACCCTTTTTTAGCCAACCAAAATCTTAATACATTGAGGCCTCCAAATTCACCATCCAATGGAAGTGATGAATTTTAGCTCCAGTCATACCCAGTAAATTAAAAAAGAAATTCATCCAACTCAAGCAAAATCAACTCCAAAATACATCAAATTCAGAGTAACAATTCCAGCTTTGGAGGATTTGGAGATTTCATTGAAAAGCAAGATTTTGGGGAGAAATTTGAACAACTATTGGCACATATATACATACTAATTCACCAGTATTCTTTTCAAATCAGTCAAGTCACAGGCCAAAAGTAACCGGCTTGAAGTAGAAAATCAAAAGAATTTTCAAAAGGAAAAATGGGTGCTCCAAATGGAAATTGATAGATAAGATCAAACAGTTTCAAAAGGGGCTGAAGGCCAAAAGCTGAATGCTCAGTTGAATTTGAGACAAACTGAGGTTGATTCTGAAAAATAGAAGAAGGAGAAGTATTTACTTGTAGATGAAGATAGGGAAAAATTTTCATCAGATTTGGAATTTGTTGGGAGGATTAAAACTGTTTAGAAAATGGAGATAATCACCCAAATGCTTGGGTTGTAAATGAATTTCTGTTCAAAATCAAAACAATTTTTTTAAAATATATTTCCATTTACAGCAATGTTTGATATGATTTTTAAAACCTCAAATGAAAATTTTTTTTGAAATCAACAAATCTTTTCATAGATTTGATCTTCCCACAAGTTAAGTACCTTCTGGTGCTACTAGTTCTTTGATTGATTTACATGGACATAACCATTGTGGTATGAGTGGCAGACTCAAAATCAGGAAGAGTAAAATGCTATACTATTTAGCAGCCTAAGGTGGATTTATGGATATAGTTTGTGAAAAATTTGATTTATTTCTTCTCTTGGTCAGTAATTTGATCCAAAGGAATGAATTTGATAATGGCAAAATTGATCCCTTGTTGGCCTTATCCAGAACAACCACCTTTATATGGCTGAAGTGTTAAAAATTCTTGAAAAGATCTTGATATTGTTGAAAATCTCTGTTGCTTGGATTGCTGAGAAGCTTTTTGTTTTCATTGTGAAAAGCAGGGAACCAATGAAATGCTTTTAGAGATTGGGTGGGCCAGATTCTCCTCTTGCCAGGTTGGAATCCATTGTTGTCAATTTCAAGAAAAACCTCAGAGATTCTATTTTTTCCCTCTTCCTCCTCCATTTTATATGTATTCACATGTTCTTATTAATTTTCACCCAATTTCAATCCAAAGCATACCAAATCTTTCAGTGGCTAAATCAAAAAATTAATGGAAAAAATTGTTTATTAATCCTAAAAATTCAAACAGGCACCAACCAAAAAGGAGGAGCCTCAGAACATAAAAGAGAAAAAAAATCAGTAATTTTATAATGAACACCCAATGAAATAAGGAAGAAATAAAAAAAGGTATTTTGGGTTGGTTGATATATGCCAGATACAGAGATCAGTGATAAGGTAGACTAGTGGATTAATTTAGAACAGATTTGGTGGCCTGATTGGATCCCAAGTATGATTTTATGATGGGAGAAATACACAAAGGTTGTGAAGCAAGTATCAAGAGAATTTTAAAAGATACTATTAGGCAAGATGAAAGGAGGAAATTTGGAATATTAATTATCAAGATTCCACATGAGTCACAGATGATCTGGCTTTAACAAGATGAAACTAGACAGTAATGATTTTTGGACTTACCCTGGAGAGCCCTCTCAAATGGCCTTCAATCGCAACATCTCAAAATTGAATGATGCTTGGTGAAATTGATTGAAAAAATGTTTGGGAGACAACACATTTCTGCTTACAAAGGTTTCCCCCTGTATCACCAAGGTCCACATTGGCCACCCCCAAGGATTGGAGATGAATAAAAAAGTAGATCAAGAAGGTATTAAGGATCCAGAATTTGAATCCTACAAGTTGAAGAGGGCTCCAAGAGATTTTAAAGATTGCAGATTTTATTTTGTAATTGGTTGGGCCTACTGAACAAAAAATCACTTTCATTGGGTAGCAATCTGATCCCACCCAAATAAGATTGTAATAGGATATTGTCTTTAAGATGGGCTTGGGAAGGTTTGTTGTGTTCAAAACTTCTGCTGGGATGCTGATTTTTTTTCTTGGAAACTGAGTCCAAAAATTTATCCCTAGTTAAGATTTTTCTACATTGAGGACTTCAACATGCACCTGAAATCCAATAAGAAAAATCCTGATGTATTCACAAAATTCTTTTCATGAGATTTATTTGGTCCAAAAATAGATTAGAATCTATTTGTGGATTGGAGCCCAGTAGAATTCCAAAGATTTCCTTGGATTGAATTCCAATTCATTTTCCTTCTGACTCTTTTAATTAGTGAATAACAAAAAGCCTCTCAATCCATCACTCTTCAGGATTGAAAATTTACTGAAAAAACTATGGTTATTTTCAAGTTTGATAGACACATAGCCTCTAGTTGGTTCACCAATTTTGAGGCCTGAGATCCCTCAAACCATCTTTTGAAAATCTTGATTGGATCTTCCTCTAGGTCTGAATCCTTCAGACCACTTGAATGATACTGTTGATGGATATTTATTTTCACTTAGCTTGTCAACTGTTCTGTGATCATTGCTCCACAGGGTTAATCAGGATCTTTCCAAGCCATTTCAAGATCAATAAAGTTAAAAGGAGAAAGAGGGAGAGGATAGAGAAAGGTGGAGACCAACCTGACTGGTGGTAGATCTATCAAATTTGAACTCAAGTTTGAAAACACGCCTCAGCTGGAAGAAGGTAGGTCCATGGTATTTAGTTAAGCAAACCATCATGCGTAAACATCCATCAATGTGGGAGTGGGTATGATCTAGGGGTAGGAGGGAGGTATGATGATAAAGCAGGCAAGTGGGAGGGGCAAAGGGTAGGTGGAAAGGGGATCTTTCTTCTCAAGAAGATGGAAATCAATTCCATTCAAGCCTAGAGAAGTTCAATGAGTTGACTGGTGAGGTGGGCATGGGGGAGGTGGAAGTGATGGGACCTAGAGACAAGAATTCTGAATAAAAACATGGGAAAGGAATGATTTGAAATGATGAGGGATGGGAAAACAAGAGATGTTTCCAATTGTAAATGGGTGGGGAGATAGAAACTGAACAGTATGGGATGGAACGTTTGCTGAGGCAACAAATACACCTGACTTGTGTATTCTTAAGGGAGAAATTCTTGGAAATTGAGGTGAGCCTAATGAGTTATCAGGTATGGGGATTTATATGGGTGGAATAAAGTTTTGAATTTGACTGTTGAGATCATGATGGGTCAGATGGGCCACTCTACAATTGAGACTGGCAAAAGCTCCTCCATATGGAATCCTGGATTGAGATTGTAGAGAGTTCTGATTTGTGTGAAGTTAAAGCTGAATCCTTTGGTGGACAGAGCCTGTAGGGTGAAGATAAGGTACTGATATAGATAATATCAAATTTGGTGAGTTGATGTGTGAATCAATAGTGATGGGATGTGCGTTCTTTTGAAGATGTGGAACTGTGGATGGTTTCTTGCATGGATTTGATGATTGTTGAATGTTGATGTATCAATGGCAGATTGGATTTTTGAAAAACACCATTTCCATGAAACACCCAAGTTTGAAATACACCAGTAAGGGGGTATGTTTATTTAAGAAACATTCCATTAAAATGGTGGGTTTGGTCAAAAAAAAGGTGGGTTGTTAATGGCAGGTTTTCTAACTCTAATACTCCCTAATAAGAAAAATGATAGAAACTAATTTTGTTTACACAAAAAGGAATATTCTCAGTGGAAAATAAATGGATCCTTAGAAAAAATAAAAAACATCTTGAAACAATAAATGTACCTATTTGATGAGGGGAATTGAAATATTTCCAAATATTTTTTTAAATAAACCATCAATTACAGAAATAATTAAAAAAAAATGAAAACATATTCTTTTCAAGATTGTTGATGGAATATAAATACAATTTTTTTTAAAGTAAAAAAATAATAAAAGAAAACACATAAAATCAAGTTCTTTGAATAATAATTGAAATTTCCAGTGAGATGTAAATACCTTATACCAAACAGAGAAAGACATATAAAAAGCAAAATATACCTATATCATGAGGGAAATTCAAATCTTTTGAATTAATCAGTGAAATAATTTATTGAGTAACATAAAAATTTATTTAGTATCATAATAATTTATTGAGTATCATAATAATTTATTGAGTATCATAATAATTTATTGAGTATCATAATAATTTATTGAGTAAAATAATAATTTATTAAGTAATGTAAAAGAATAATGAGATCAGAATTTTATTTCTTTGAATAAAAATTATTACTTATTTGTGATGGACTTCAAAAATCTTTTTAAACAAAATAACAAAACATCAAAATTTCTTCCTAAAATTATTTCAGGGCAATGTGAAATTTTCAACCTCATGAACTCTGTTCACAACCTAAAAAGGGTCGTGTGGCGTCATTTGCAACCCATTCTGGCTTGGCACCGGCGGCTCACAACCTGTCTCAGTCGTGAATGGCTGCTCACAACCCATTTTCCAAAAAAAAAAAATTAAAATTAAAAGAAAAAAAAAAGAAAAGAAAAGAAAAGACATTAAAAATAAAATAAATAAAAATAATTAAAGGGCCCATAAATAAAAATAAACACAAATAAATATTAACACCAAAAAAGGAAAAAAAAAATAAAAAATACAATTAAGTTAAACTTGACTAGCCCTAAAGTAAAAAAACCAAAAATTAAAAAAACAATGGAAGAGTATATGGAGCAGCCCTATATTAAAAGTGCCAAAAAATACAAGTTAAACTTGACTAGCCTAAATTAAAAACACCAAAAAAAACCAAATTGAACTTGTGTTAAGCTGATCCCATCACAAGAAGTAAAAATAATCCTTATGATGGGATGAGCCCAACACAAGTTGAACTGAATTACCAATAAAATCTTGTTCAAAACACTCAACATGATGATGTTAACTCAAAAAAATAATTATAATGATGCTGAAAATTTGATCACACTTTATATTAATAGAATTACAAGATCAGCATGTTAGACCAAACCCAAATGATGAAATTAGAATGATGTCTATAAATTAGAATACAACTGGAGTTTATATTTGAGGTGATCAACCCAACCAGAGGATTTTTTAGAAATCATGGAACATGGTTTGGAAACTATGGGCGGGATTGGAATCACATCTCCCTTAATGAAAAGCTGGCCCCAATGGTTATTATTAAAAAATGAAATGAATATTGGTTCTGATGCTTCTTTTACACCCATTTTCATAGGATTATAAGTAAAACATTAATCCAATGAAATGAAAATTATTGGTCTTCCATAAGTATCAGCTGTTATTTGACCCATATCCAACTTTGAAATCCATTTTGAAGAGAGAATTTTTTCATTGATTTCATCAACATCAACTCTTTTTTCTATCTTTTAAACATTTTTACTGCCGCCAAGGATCTTAGAATATCTTTTCTTATCTTTTCTCAATTTTTCAACCATTTCCTTTTTTTACATTAAACCATCCATGCTCATCATACCCAAGTGATTTTGCAATGAATCTAAATAAAAAATTCCCATCACCAACCAGATCCCAAAACTCCCCCCAGAACTTATGTAATTTCTCAGGTATTTGATTGAGGTAATTCCCTTTTAGTTCCTACAATCAAAAATTACTTAGTCAAAATCCTAATCTCATTATATAAAT
Organism: Puccinia polysora; assembly: GCA_025617555.3. Classification (NCBI taxonomy): domain Eukaryota; kingdom Fungi; phylum Basidiomycota; class Pucciniomycetes; order Pucciniales; family Pucciniaceae; genus Puccinia; species Puccinia polysora. The sequence goes on along the minus strand of CM062629.1, from coordinate 20,583,510 downwards.
TGATACTGAAAAAAGATGAGCTTCTGTTTGAGCTCCATTTCTTCTTCTTCCTCCTTCAAAAAGGATTTTAAATCCCAACAGAAGGGAACCTAATGAACTTTCAGTATCTTTGACTGAACTATGAAATTCTGATGAAGGGCCTTCCTTGCACTACAGAAATCATTTTCACATCAGTTCATTAAAGCATAAAAATGAACATTTATCAAGATAAAAGAATTTCTATCTTTGGTCTTTTTGGTCCACTTTTAATACTTTTTTTGCCCTTAATTGCTCTTTCAATGTGTTCAAATTTTGAAATCTCACAAAAAGTTGCTTTAAATTTGGGTCAACCATTGCTGGACCTTAACAACTTTGGCTCAAGCCTTGGATTGGAAATCAAAGCGGCTGTATGCTTGAGCACTGGCTTTAGAATCTCCAACCTAACTTCTTTAGGTTGTTCCCTATACATGGAATTCCATTTTTTAAAAATTTGAGATTCTTCATCAAGCCCTGGATCTGTTTCAAAATTTCAAAAACCAAAACAACAATCAAGTTTTCAATCCAATAATTAATCTGTCAATCCAATAATAGGTACCCTTCCAAAAACCCCACTTACTTTCTTGGAAGGGTCATAGTCTAACTGCCACTGAGGATTAATATCCTTGGGCACAACAGATCCTCTTTATGCTAAAATTTCACCTAGAATGTGGGAAAATTGCAAGCCATTTTTTTTAATAATACTTTGAGCACACCTTGCCATCATGGTTGTGCTTAAACTTCTCAAATTGTTCCCCAATGAGTTTAATGGCCTCAATAATCAATTTATATTCCAAAGGTAACATTTCTTTTGGAATATGTATTCCTAAATTTATTCAAGATTTTTTAAGTGACACACGGGCTGATTGAATCTGGCTTTCAATGGATACTTAAAGGTGTTTCCACACATCCAAAATTTTCCCCAAAGATCCAACAAGTAATTGTTTGAAAGTAGCATGGTACCCTTCTACCCAAGAAATTTTTTTATTTCCAAAGTCAGGGTACATCTGCGTGGTCTTTCAAGAAACACTGTATACAAGTTGCAAAGTAAGCAATACAAGAAGAGATCAATAGAAGAAGCAATAAATTGGCATACTCTGAGTTCTGCATCATTGACTTCTGCCTCCCCCTTGGTTTTAGAGGCCCCATACTTTGCCCACAGAGTCATAAAACTTTTCCATCCTTCATTTTTGTTACTGAAGCATACTTCACAGTTTGCTTGAATACTTTTAGAAAATTTACAGGAGCACAACTGTCTGGGTGACTCAGGGAAATTATGTTCTATAGTAAAAATCAGAAATTTTTCATGGTCCATCAAAAAGACTTTGGGAAGCCTCTTGGGGTCATAAGCCAACTCCTTTAATGCATTCAAAGCCCAAATTTAGAACTCATACATTTATTTTTCCATAAAAAAAGCCTCTGTAAAAGTTTTCTTGTTGGATGTCATTCCTATAACATGCAATAGAGGGATTTTGTACCTATTTGTTTTATAAGTACAATCAAAGAAAGCAATATGTTGGTATTTTTTGCAAATTTTTATAAACTCAGGATTAGCCAAGAAAAGGGCCTCTAAGTGAGCCTCTCCACCAAATTTGGACCTTGAAACCCCTGGGATTCCTGGAGCATTTCTAATGGAATGTCCATAAAAAATTTCCCATCCAGTTCTGCTTGCTTTAACTTCCTCTTAGTGTTATAGATTGTTCTATTTTCAATGTTTTCTCCACTATCAATCTTGCTCAATTTCCTTTTAAGCTGAACCATACTGAGCCCATCTTTAATGCCTTCCTTAAGTAGATCCAAGGCTTGCCTAGAGATTGTCCTCAGTTGAGGATGCACTGAAGGGCTTTCAGATTGTTGATGATTGTGTAGGCCGTTTCTAATGGAGAGATTCCACATGGTATCTGCTACTTTCAAACTTTCACAGATAATGAATTGACACCCAACCTTGCTGGTGTGAGTTTGTCTTTAAAATTTGGTGAGGCATGGCCCTTCTTATACCCCAAATCTGTCACATGCTAGATCAACATATTTATCTTTCCTTGACTTGAAAGTTGTCAATGCTTAGCCATGCATGGCTTCCCATTCTTGACAATAAATCTTGGCTTCTTTCACACTGGAAAAATCTCTCACAAGAGGAGGGTCAAGTGGGTCTGGAACCCCTTAGTTTCATAGTTATACCCCACATGGTTATTTTAGTTTATTGATAAAGCCAAATCTTTCTCAGTCCAATGACATATGAAGTGACCCACCGCCCTTAGAAAATTCCAGTTGTGACAAAAAATCTTGTTCCATTTGTGAAGAAACACATTTTCCCTCAATTTTAACCCTAGATGAGGATGAAATTGGGGCTTCCAATTTTTTCTTTTTCAACTACCTACCCAAATCCCAAGAATTCAAAGCTTTGTTAACAACCCTTTCAACTAAGTCCATTAACACAGCCATGTTTAAACCAGGAGGGCTTGGGCTTGCCACTGTTCCCATAAACCAACAAAATTTAATGGCAATTTATTTTCAATTCAATTATAAATCCAAAAACTCCAAAAGATTGCTCACTTTTGCGCTGAGAAGAATAAATTTATGCAACAGGGGTGTGTTGTCTGTGTACCCGGTTTGTGTCAAGAGTTTGTTTTGCTAATAGGCAGAATGCAGTTTCTAATTACTTTTTGTGGTCCAATAATAGTCCCACATAGTATGCCAGATCCCCAAATTTGGGTTGAAAGCACCCAAAGGTGGTCCAGGGGTGCCTAGGTACCCCAAATCCCCCCTCAAATGGCCCATTTGGGGGGAGAGTACCCCAAATGGGCCAGGAAAACACGTGAAACCCCCTCTCACAACTTGCGCATCCCCTAAGGGGTTGCAAACCCCCATTTGAGATTCCCCATTTGTTACTTGAAATGGGTTGCAATTGGGGGTTTGCAACCCCCCTGGGGATGCGCAAGTTGGGAGGGACTTGGCTTGCTTCTTGTAGGGCCATGAATTGCTGTTTGCAACCTTGAGGTCACAAATTTAACATTGGCCATTATTTTATTAGATTAATTTAAATATCATTCAAAATTAAAAAATAAAATCCATTAATTTTAAGAATAATCAAAGAAATATCAAAATTTGATTCATTTGAATAAAAAGAAATCAATCTTTCTTATTTTTCTCATAATTGAAGAATTTATTGGGTGAATTTCTCCAAATTTTTTGGACTCATCTCATAAGGAGGTTATATTTAGAATGTTTGAATAATTTCTTGAATTTTTCACAAATTAATCTAAATCTTATCCAAAATATTATATTTCATTTGAATAAATGAATTTTTGATCATTTCATTATTAGGGGGTATCAGAATTAGCAAGCCTGCCGTTTTTTTGATTTCATTTTCAACCCAAATCTGCCATTTAAAAGCCTCCAATTAAAAAACCAAAAAACCTACGCATTTCACAGCAGGCATGTCAGATTTATCTGCAAATAAGTGGTGTTTTTTCCAATGTAGTATAAAATTTAACCTCCATTTCTTTTCTCTCTCTCTCTCTCTCTCTTCTTCTCATCCATCCATCCCAACTTCTCAATTCATCCTGGCAGGATGTAAACTACCTCCTCAATCTAAACCTTAACTCAACTTAATCATCACCTATCACCCATCACCTTCTTCATCTTCATCCTCCCACCCCCATACAAAAATGATTCAAGTGCAACATATTTTGACTGCATTATTTTCTAAAAAAAAGGGATAAATGGATACAGTCAGTCTCACATCTTTTTTGCCACAAATATTGATTTTATTTTTTATTCTCTATATCCATATTTAAGGAACAGACAGAATTTACCCAAACTTGCAACCAAAAACCCTCTTTAACCTCTTCCATGCACCACTCAAATACCATGTGAAATTTGTTCCTGATCCTTTCTTGTGGTTCAATTTATGGCACAGATCAAAAAAAGCCCTGATGAAAAATTTTGAGAACTGAGGACTATTATTTTATAGGGTGATGATAAATTCATGACTCAAATGAGCCCTGGAAACAACTCATTTGAGCCATGTGGAACAGCTACATGACTACATTCAAGCCATGTATATCCCCACACAACTCAAATGTGGTTGGGCTGTAGGCCACACGGCACCCAACCGCCATGTGGGGGCCACATGACTACATACAAGTTGTGTGGGGCCCTGCACGGCTTGAATTTAGTCATATTGCTGTGCCACATGGCCAGCCTGACCACATTCAAGTCATGTGGGGCTCTACACAGCTCAAATGTAGTTGTTTAGACGTTCCACACAACTACAAGTCTTTTGGGCCAAAAAAAAACTAAAATAAACTCAATAAAAATACAAAAAAAAAGAAATCAACCAAAAGATCAAAAAAGGATGATTTTTGGGTTAAAAAAAACAGAAAAATAAGAAATAAAATAAAAATAACCAAAAATAAAAAACAAAAAACACTGAAGACAACCAACCAAAAAAAATTCAAATTCAACTTGAATAGCCCTAAAGTAAAATGGGCAGAAAATACAAGAAGTCTTTTGACCAGCCCTAAAGTAAAAACACCAAAAAAAAAAACAAGTTCAACTTGTGTTAAGCTGATCTCATCACAAGCTTAACACAATTTAAGCTTGTGATGGGATCAGCTCAACACAAGTTGAACTGAATTACCATTAAAATATCATTAAAAACACTTCTTATAATGATTTTAATTCAAAACACTCAAGATGATGATGTTCCAAATGTGATAACCCTTTATATTAATAGAATTAAAATATTAGCATGTTAGACCAAACCCAAATGATGAAATTAATATATAAGTTAGAATACAACTCAAGTTGATCTTTGAGGTGATCAACCCAACAAGCTGCTTTTTTAGAAACCATGGAATGTGGTTTGGAAACTGTGGGCAGGATTGGAATCACATCTCCCTTAAGTACAAGCTGGACCCAATGGTTATTTTTAACAAAGAAAATGAACATAGGATCTGATTGTTCTTTTACACCCATTTTCATAGGAGTAAAAGTAAAACTTGAATCCAATGAAATGAAACATATTGGTCTTCCATAAGTATCAGCTATTATTTGACCCATCTCAAGCTTTGAAAGCCATTTTGGAGAGGGAATTTTTTCATTGATGTCATTAACATCAAGGGTTTTTTCAATCTTTTCAACATCTTAACTGCCACCAAGGATCTTAGAATAGCACTCCTTATTTTTCCTCAATTTTTTCAGAATTTCTTTCTGAAATTTAAACCATCCATGCTAAACATACCCAAGTGATTTAGAAATGAATCTAAAACCACAATTTTCATCACCAACTGAGTCCCAAACCCCACCCAAGAACTTATGCAAGTTGGCACTTAATCTAAGTTCTGCATCATTGACCTCTGCCTCCTCCTTGGTTTTTGAGGCCCCATACTTATTCCACAGAGACATAAAGCTTTGACACCCGTCAATGTCATAATTAAAGTGCACTTTAAAGTTTGCTTGTATATTTTTAGACAAGTACCATTGAAAACATTGTCTTGTTGACCCAGGGAAAATCTTTTCTAGAGCATGGATTAAAGTTTTTTCATGGTCTGTCACAAAGACTTTGGGATGTCTCTCAGGATCATAAGCCAACTCCTTTAGTGCATTTACAGATCAACTGTAGAACTCAAATGTTTCTCTTGTTATAAAAACAAGAGCTTTTGTGAAGGTTTTCTGGTTAGAAGTAATTCCTACAACATGAAATAGGTGGATTTTGTACTTATTTGTTTTATAAGTACAATCCATCATAGCTATATGATGATGAAATTGCTGGCAAAGCTTTAATGACTTGGGGTGATCCAAGAATAGGGCCTCCAAGTGACCCTGTCCACTGAATTTTGCTTGATGAAACCAACCCAAATTAACAAGTTGTCCAAAGAGGACCTCCATAACACTTTTTCCCTTCAGTTCTTCAAGCGCTACCTTATGCTTAGTGTTATAGATTGTTTGGTCATCAAAATATTTGCCACCATTGATCTTGCTCAATTTTCTTTTGAGTTGAATTTTATTGAGCCCATCTTTCATGAATTCTGTTAGATTGTCTATGGATACCCCAGAGATTCTCCTCAGGTGAGGATGCACTGAGGGGTGTGGAGATGGTTCATGGTTATGTTGATCATTTCTGTAGGAGATTTGCAACAAGAGGTCTGCCTTTGTGCAACTTGCATGGATTAAAAACTTCCACCCAACCTTCCTTTTGTGAGTTTGCATTGACCATTTGGTGAGTAATTGCCCAGAGTACAAACCATGTCTATCACAGTCTAGATCCACATGTTTGTCACGCTTTGAGTTGAAAACTGTTAAAGCATTACCATGCTTCATTTCCCATGTTTGAAAATAGTTTTTTGCCTCTTCCCTATTAGGAAAATCTCTCATGGGAGGTGGGTGAAGTGGTTCTGTCATAGTTAAATAGTTATATTGATGGCATGCACTCCATCAGTTTCAATCAAATTAAATAAGGCAAGGACCAGTAACATAAAATTTTACTCATCACCAGAGGTCATCTCCATTTGTGAAGCATTTTGTTCCTCAATTTTAACCCTTGATTAGAATGAAATTGGGGCTTCCAATGATTCATTACACAAATCCTTCCTGTCCCCAGCTTTGTTCATGGCACTATCAATGTATTCCTTCAATGCAGCCATGTTACAAAAAGGAGGGCTTGGCACTGTTCCCATAATTCAAAAAAAAATTCAATGCTACTTCAGTATTCAATCCAACTTTCAATTGAACAACTACCAAGTTTGCTCACTTTCAAGTTGAGAAAGATAAATTTGGTGGGATGTTTTATTTGCAGTTTCCTATAGTGTCACTTTAATTTCACTTGATTTCACTTTAATTTCACTTTAGCATCCCTTTATGATTGCTATGTGTGTTCAAACATTCCCACATAGTATGTGTTGATCCCAAGTTTGGGTTGATGGAACCCAAATGTGGTCCAGGGGGACCCAAAAAGCTTGGCACAACCCCCAGGTGGTGGCTCACCCCCAAACATGGCTCAAAACTGCTGTGTATGGGGGCACATGGCCCAAATACGCCGTGTCTGGGGGGTAAATGACCCTCTGGGGGTTCCACATGTTTGAGACAACCCCTTGGGTGTGTGTAGACATGTGTTTATGGGCCCCCAGGAGTCCATTGGGCCATGTAGGCCCCTACAAAACTCCCACACAACTGGGAGTTGTGAATTTATCATCACCCTATTTTATAAAATTCAGTCTCCAAAATATAAAATTTTGAATCTGAAAACTCTTTTTCATATCATTTCTTTATCTGACTCACAGGAAGTGATATCCTTACAGTCTCATATACAAAACTATGTATTTGATATGTCCCAAAAACTGCATAAACAGAGCATCAGTCATTCAATTGAAATCCATGTCAATGACAGTAGCCTTCAGTCTTAAGAAATTATTTTTAATACCTGGAACATGGCTCAATTTCTGTTTTGTACTTTATTTTGGGATTCATTCAAGTTTTTAACCCATTTTATCCCAAAAGGCTCCAGGCATGTGATGCAAACAGAAACTCCAAGGAATCAAACAATTCTCTCAAAGTTCTCAAATTTGGCCCATGAACCAGCTTATATATACTCACAGCCAGCCATTTATTAGCTTGCATTATGTCTTGGCTGGGCTTGCTGGTGTCTATTGATTTTTTTTAAATCCAGAACTTAATAAAACTACATTTAATTTTCCATAAAACTGTACCTCTTTTTTGAAGGTCAAGGTCATGAAGCTCAATTAAAGAGAAATGGAATGTTCTGGAGTGGTTAATTCCAGTCTGAAATGGGCCTTTGATTTAATCCTTGGAAGAAATCTTTTCTAAGAAACAGAGCACACCATTTGGGCTTCAAATGCTTTCAGACAAATTTTGAAACCAAATCCAAATTTTTTGGAACCTTCTGACTGGTAAAAATCAAAGAGTCTGAGGATGTGCTTACTACTTCCCATCTTGAGACCCTCTCAAGATTCTTGCCATACCTATAAATTTCTGAACAGGTATGATTTCACTGGTGTGGTCCTTGACATTGACGTGATATATTTCAATGCTCAAGTAAAATGAGAAAATCACAATTCATGAATGCACAATTGAAATGAGAAACCAAACAAGCAAGGAAATATGATGCATATGAATTTTTTTAAAAAAAGGAGAATTTAAGAACAGAAAAAGGAAAGAATGAATGAAGAATCAGGAAGTTAAAAGGGGCTTAATTATTATTCCTTTTTGAATCCACATATGAGGAGTGATTGATGATGATGATGTGGCAAATCCACAGATGAGGTGCAATGGCTGATGATAATGTGGTAAATACACAGATAAGGTTCAATGGCTGATTATTCTGTGGCAAATCCACAGATGAGAAAAAATTTCTGATAGTGCCATGAAAAATAAAAAAATGAGCTTCTTAGATTGACAGCATGCTTTACTTCTGGTTTTGAACAGGGACTGGTTCCTTCAATGAGATTCTAGGGAATCTTGAATAATTCTTTTTTGAAGGGTGATTTTAAATTCATGACTACCAGTTGTGCAGGAGTCATTTAGGGCCCTACAAAGCCCAATGGATGCGTGGGGTCCCATACACACTTCTAAGACGCATGTGTGGGCAAAAACACACATCTAGACGCGGCCAAGGGGTTGTCTCAAACATGTGCAACCCCCGGGGGGGTTTAAACACCCCATACACGGCGGTTTTAAGCGGTGTTTGGGGTAAAACAGCCCCCCAGGGGTTGTGCCACAGTTTTTTGGGTCCCCCTTTGGTTGTTTTCAGTGTTTATTGTTTTTATTTTCCTTTATTTTCCTTTATTTATTTTTATTTTATTTCTTATTTTTTGTTTTTTTGTAACCAAAAAACCAACCTTTTTTGTTCTTTTGGTTGATTTCTTTTTTGATTTCTTTTTATTTAGTTTATTTTGGCTTATTTTATACCCTTTATTTTTATTCTTATTTTTTTCCCACCAGACTTGTAGCTGTGTGGCACGGCTACACAACTACATTCAAGCCATGTAGAGCCCCACACAACTCAAATGTGGTCGGGCTGGCTGTGTTGCATGGCAACACAACTACATTTGAGCTGTGTGGGGCTCTACACGGCTCAAATGTAGTTGTTCAGCCACCAAATGGCGGTCCAGTCCCGTGTGGAGTACAGCCCAAACACACTCAAATTGTGTGGGGTCTGCACAGCTCAGGTGTAGCCATGTAGCCATGCCACACGGCTCATTTGAGCTGTGAATTTAACATCACCCTTTTTTGAATAATGACAGGAGGGCAAATATTTTTACTGATCAGTTTGAGATGTGGTTTCCATTAGAGGCTTCTTATTATATTTTAATTATTACTTGAATAATGATGATGAAAATGGATGAAGGAATTGGACTTACAGATGCTTTCCTTTCATACTCTGTCATTAGTCTCTAGACAGAATCAATTGAAACTCTTTTAAATGCTGTATAAATTATTTGGATTGGTTTAAGCTTGAGATTTTTCTTGATGAATTTGTGAGTTGGCTATGAGTTTCCATGAAAGGGGTGCTGGGAGCCCATGGGTTTGATGGCTATAACACCTGAGAAAAGAAAAACCTACATGAAATCAATGAGGGGGGCTAGAATTTGAGGCTTGTGATGAAAGCTTGAGCATGTTGGTTTGGAGGAATAAGATGGTGAAAGGATTGATGATGACCAAAGTGGGTGCTAGGAGGGGGAAAAGTAATTTTCCTTTCAAAATGATGAGTGAGGGGGGGGGTTTGAGGATTGATAGTAAGTTGCTGGGGACAGGATTGAGTGGGAGCCAGTTTTAGAGGGAGGTTTGAGTGGGTAGTCATTGAAGGATGAATATTGGATTTTGGAGAAGGGAAAGATGAACAGATGGCAGTTTTGATGTTTAAAACCAACAATTTTTATGAAAAACACCATTTTTGAATACATCAGTTAAAGGGTATGTGTAATTCAGAAACCTGCCTTTAAAAATGGCTGGTTTGGTCAAAAGATTGACTGGTTTCAAAGGAATATTTGCTGAATCTGATACACCCTAATGATTCAAAAAAGATACTTCATTCCTTGAGAACCAAAACATACTGAGAAAAAAACACACACAAAATACCCAAAAAGAAAGAATATTAGCCAAGCAAACAAGAAAAATAGAATTAATAACACTTTATTTATGCAAAACATGGGGAGCCATAAGATTTTTTTGATGTAATTTATTCTTAAATCTCAAGTTGATTCCAAGGATTATTTTTCAACAGCCTCAGCATGTCCTTACTATCATCATTTGAGCAACTAGCTTATTCCTGAAGTATCTCCTGTAACTGGCCCATGGCTATATTCACCCTTGATCTTCCTGGATTTCTTTTTGTAAAAGATTTTCTGAAGAGAGTTTTTATGGTTAGAAATTTGATTCTTGTGAAAAAAAATTTTTTTTGGAAACAATAAACACTAGGAAATGCCCAGCATAATCTCCATCTTTGGAATAAGTTCCCAAAGTTTTCTTTTTTAACTTATTGGGCTTTATTATTTGCAGTGGTTGAAGAAACTATTTGGATTGGGAGAGTGAGGAGGGACATAAATAACTGGAAGAAGTGGAGGGGGAAGGGCCCTTGAAAATTCTCATCCATTTTAGATGGTTTTGAAATACCTCCCAAGCACCTTTTAAATTGAAGTTTTTCCCTTTGGCTTTCTGTGAATATATTTCATTGCCATTTTTAATTCAGTCAATTGGGCTTGATGAAATTTGCAGTAAATTCTAAATAATTCTTTAATTTTCAAAATTTCTGTGTTCAAATTGGCCCACCTATTAAAAAAAAAAAGGTGTAAAAAAATCAGCAATTTATTTTTTCATGAAAATAAAAATTTTGAAGAAGAAAAAAAATTGGGGGCATAAATACTTAGTGAAACACATTCCCAATATTGATAAGTGGTTTTTCTGTGAAAGTTAAAATCCTGCTCAAATTTTTTTAAAAGAGAAATTCCCAATTGTTTTGCGGAAAATCAAGGCTCCTTGCCCATGTGGATCCAAGATCAGGCCGGCTTTTCTTCTTCTTGAGAGGTCAAGTTAGGTGCACACTTTTTTTTGCTAGAATCTTGAGCGGAATGGGGAGGGTTTGGGGTCCAAATCAGCCATGATCTGGAAGTAAGGAAAAATCCTATGGATCACAAAAGAGTAGAGGAACAGTTTAATTTTATACTGGGAGAGGGGCAGAGGGATGAATTCAATGATTAGCTTGGGGGGATGCAGAAGATGAAAGGATGGGCAGAGAGAGGTGGGATGGTTGAATTGATTGTAATGGAGGGATATGGTGGGAGGTTGTGATGGAATATGGGGGGAGAGGCAGGGATGAATGGATTTGGGGGAAGAGTATGGGATGAAGGGATATGGGGGTGGAAATGAATGAGTTGGGTGAGAGGATGACAAAGATGCAATGGATGGCTGAATTACTCTTGTGGATGGATATGGTGGATGGCAAGCAATGGATGGCTTGATGGTATGGTGGAGCTATGCAGGGTATGGCAAATCCTGCCAAGGGTTGGCATTAGTAAGCTTCATAACTTTACCAATTGCTGAGCTAAGTTATGGAGCTTGCTTTGCAGCAATTTCCTATTTTATAGAGCACAATTCCGGGTTGTGCTTGGTAAACTCTAAGGTGTTGTTCAGCTGCCAGGTGGATTTGTAACTGTAACTCGTTACAGGGAGTTACAGTTATACAATTTTGGATGTTTGGCAAGCACTGTAACCCATCAAGTGTAACTTCTACGGAAGTTACACTCCCACGCTGCCCCTGCAAAAAAAGGTAACAGTGAGTTACAAGGTTTTGCTGTAACGTTTGCCTTTCCCGTCCATTCTTGAAGGTTACAGTTACAAATCAGGAGGCTGTTCGGCTGCGGGGCACCGGGGACTCGTCCAAAGTTACAGTTACACGCGGCAGCCGAGCGCACCCTGAAGACCGGGTTTACCGGGACGATTGCGGATGCTCTAACTCAAGACGGTGAGCGCCTGAAGCGCAACTGGAGCTGCCGATCTGAATCGCGTGTCGGCGCAGCAACAATCCACCTCTCCACCAGCCAAGGTCACGAAATCATTTGAGGTGGATGACCACTGCATCTCAAGACGATCGAAGCCGAAATGGAAACCGCAAAGAAGCCATCGACGGCCCAAAAGTTTAAGGATCTAGTAAGTTCTTCGACTTGAAATGTTATTATCCTTCAGAACATTTTCCTTTTCGGTTGAGGGTCTGATTGGTTTCAATTGAACGCCATTAGGGGAACGAAGCATTCAAAAGCTGTAACTATAAGCAAGCAATCGAACACTACACTTCTGCTATCAATGCTGACCCTTCAGATTACGTCTTACCATGTAATCGGGCCTTTGCGCGCCTTAAATTACTACAGTAGGTCTCCTACCCTTCCCGATGTCGCTGAGACTTTGAATTCCAAGTCATTCTCGTCAAATTTTCGATCAGATGGAAATTAGCCGAGTCAGATTGTACCCGGTCATTAGAACTCCTGCCTCATCCAAACTGCAAGGCGCTTTTCAGGCGTGGAGTGGCGAGGAAGAATCTAGAAAACTGGGCTGATGCCCAACAGGGTATGTGTTGCTATCAGTCGAGTGCTCAAATCGATGGATGCCTTTTGATCTTCTTACCCATGTCTCAATCCTCACTGATTCAAAGATCTCAAGGCTGCACTCGCTCTCGAGCCCCAAAACCCGAGTATTCGCGCCGAACTGGATATCGTCGAATCTCATGTCCTGGTTAGCGCTTTCGTTAGCAAAGCTTTTGATCTAGATAATTGAAGCTGATGAATGGCTTAGGAGAAATTTCTAGACGGAGGGCCATCAAACCCACTCGAATCAGGCCAACCATGTGCCATCCAAATCATCCCCACCTTCAAGGCCACCCCTCATCGGTTTCGCTTGACGACTCTGATCT
>CM062629.1:20440456-20570473 GCA_025617555.3 Puccinia polysora | reverse complement strand
CATCCAGTTCTGCTTGCTTTAACTTCCTCTTAGTGTTATAGATTGTTCTATTTTCAATGTTTTCTCCACTATCAATCTTGCTCAATTTCCTTTTAAGCTGAACCATACTGAGCCCATCTTTAATGCCTTCCTTAAGTAGATCCAAGGCTTGCCTAGAGATTGTCCTCAGTTGAGGATGCACTGAAGGGCTTTCAGATTGTTGATGATTGTGTAGGCCGTTTCTAATGGAGAGATTCCACATGGTATCTGCTACTTTCAAACTTTCACAGATAATGAATTGACACCCAACCTTGCTGGTGTGAGTTTGTCTTTAAAATTTGGTGAGGCATGGCCCTTCTTATACCCCAAATCTGTCACATGCTAGATCAACATATTTATCTTTCCTTGACTTGAAAGTTGTCAATGCTTAGCCATGCATGGCTTCCCATTCTTGACAATAAATCTTGGCTTCTTTCACACTGGAAAAATCTCTCACAAGAGGAGGGTCAAGTGGGTCTGGAACCCCTTAGTTTCATAGTTATACCCCCACATGGTTATTTTAGTTTATTGATAAAGCCAAATCTTTCTCAGTCCAATGACATATGAAGTGACCCACCGCCCTTAGAAAATTCCAGTTGTGACAAAAAATCTTGTTCCATTTGTGAAGAAACACATTTTCCCCTCAATTTTAACCCTAGATGAGGATGAAATTGGGGCTTCCAATTTTTTCTTTTTCAACTACCTACCCAAATCCCAAGAATTCAAAGCTTTGTTAACAACCCTTTCAACTAAGTCCATTAACACAGCCATGTTTAAACCAGGAGGGCTTGGGCTTGCCACTGTTCCCATAAACCAACAAAATTTAATGGCAATTTATTTTCAATTCAATTATAAATCCAAAAACTCCAAAGATTGCTCACTTTTGCGCTGAGAAGAATAAATTTATGCAACAGGGGTGTGTTGTCTGTGTACCCCGGTTTGTGTCAAGAGTTTGTTTTGCTAATAGGCAGAATGCAGTTTCTAATTACTTTTTGTGGTCCAATAATAGTCCCACATAGTATGCCAGATCCCCAAAATTTGGGTTGAAAGCACCCAAAGGTGGTCCAGGGGTGCCTAGGTACCCCAAATCCCCCCTCAAATGGCCCATTTGGGGGGAGAGTACCCCAAATGGGCCAGGAAAACACGTGAAACCCCCTCTCACAACTTGCGCATCCCCTAAGGGGTTGCAAACCCCCCATTTGAGATTCCCCATTTGTTACTTGAAATGGGTTGCAATTGGGGGTTTGCAACCCCCCTGGGGATGCGCAAGTTGGGAGGGACTTGGCTTGCTTCTTGTAGGGCCATGAATTGCTGTTTGCAACCTTGAGGTCACAAATTTAACATTGGCCATTATTTTATTAGATTAATTTAAATATCATTCAAAATTAAAAAATAAAATCCATTAATTTTAAGAATAATCAAAGAAATATCAAAATTTGATTCATTTGAATAAAAAGAAATCAATCTTTCTTATTTTTCTCATAATTGAAGAATTTATTGGGTGAATTTCTCCAAATTTTTTGGACTCATCTCATAAGGAGGTTATATTTAGAATGTTTGAATAATTTCTTGAATTTTTCACAAATTAATCTAAATCTTATCCAAAATATTATATTTCATTTGAATAAATGAATTTTTGATCATTTCATTATTAGGGGGTATCAGAATTAGCAAGCCTGCCGTTTTTTTGATTTCATTTTCAACCCAAATCTGCCATTTAAAAGCCTCCAATTAAAAAACCAAAAAACCTACGCATTTCACAGCAGGCATGTCAGATTTATCTGCAAATAAGTGGTGTTTTTTTCCAATGTAGTATAAAATTTAACCTCCATTTCTTTTCTCTCTCTCTCTCTCTCTCTTCTTCTCATCCATCCATCCCAACTTCTCAATTCATCCTGGCAGGATGTAAACTACCTCCTCAATCTAAACCTTAACTCAACTTAATCATCACCTATCACCCATCACCTTCTTCATCTTCATCCTCCCACCCCCATACAAAAATGATTCAAGTGCAACATATTTTGACTGCATTATTTTCTAAAAAAAAGGGATAAATGGATACAGTCAGTCTCACATCTTTTTTGCCACAAATATTGATTTTATTTTTTATTCTCTATATCCATATTTAAGGAACAGACAGAATTTACCCAAACTTGCAACCAAAAACCCTCTTTAACCTCTTCCATGCACCACTCAAATACCATGTGAAATTTGTTCCTGATCCTTTCTTGTGGTTCAATTTATGGCACAGATCAAAAAAAGCCCTGATGAAAAATTTTGAGAACTGAGGACTATTATTTTATAGGGTGATGATAAATTCATGACTCAAATGAGCCCTGGAAACAACTCATTTGAGCCATGTGGAACAGCTACATGACTACATTCAAGCCATGTATATCCCCACACAACTCAAATGTGGTTGGGCTGTAGGCCACACGGCACCCAACCGCCATGTGGGGGCCACATGACTACATACAAGTTGTGTGGGGCCCTGCACGGCTTGAATTTAGTCATATTGCTGTGCCACATGGCCAGCCTGACCACATTCAAGTCATGTGGGGCTCTACACAGCTCAAATGTAGTTGTTTAGACGTTCCACACAACTACAAGTCTTTTGGGCCAAAAAAAAACTAAAATAAACTCAATAAAAATACAAAAAAAAAGAAATCAACCAAAAGATCAAAAAAGGATGATTTTTGGGTTAAAAAAAACAGAAAAATAAGAAATAAAATAAAAATAACCAAAAATAAAAAACAAAAAACACTGAAGACAACCAACCAAAAAAAATTCAAATTCAACTTGAATAGCCCTAAAGTAAAATGGGCAGAAAATACAAGAAGTCTTTTGACCAGCCCTAAAGTAAAAACACCAAAAAAAAAAAACAAGTTCAACTTGTGTTAAGCTGATCTCATCACAAGCTTAACACAATTTAAGCTTGTGATGGGATCAGCTCAACACAAGTTGAACTGAATTACCATTAAAATATCATTAAAAACACTTCTTATAATGATTTTAATTCAAAACACTCAAGATGATGATGTTCCAAATGTGATAACCCTTTATATTAATAGAATTAAAATATTAGCATGTTAGACCAAACCCAAATGATGAAATTAATATATAAGTTAGAATACAACTCAAGTTGATCTTTGAGGTGATCAACCCAACAAGCTGCTTTTTTAGAAACCATGGAATGTGGTTTGGAAACTGTGGGCAGGATTGGAATCACATCTCCCTTAAGTACAAGCTGGACCCAATGGTTATTTTTAACAAAGAAAATGAACATAGGATCTGATTGTTCTTTTACACCCATTTTCATAGGAGTAAAAGTAAAACTTGAATCCAATGAAATGAAACATATTGGTCTTCCATAAGTATCAGCTATTATTTGACCCATCTCAAGCTTTGAAAGCCATTTTGGAGAGGGAATTTTTTCATTGATGTCATTAACATCAAGGGTTTTTTCAATCTTTTCAACATCTTAACTGCCACCAAGGATCTTAGAATAGCACTCCTTATTTTTCCTCAATTTTTTCAGAATTTCTTTCTGAAATTTAAACCATCCATGCTAAACATACCCAAGTGATTTAGAAATGAATCTAAAACCACAATTTTCATCACCAACTGAGTCCCAAACCCCACCCAAGAACTTATGCAAGTTGGCACTTAATCTAAGTTCTGCATCATTGACCTCTGCCTCCTCCTTGGTTTTTGAGGCCCCATACTTATTCCACAGAGACATAAAGCTTTGACACCCGTCAATGTCATAATTAAAGTGCACTTTAAAGTTTGCTTGTATATTTTTAGACAAGTACCATTGAAAACATTGTCTTGTTGACCCAGGGAAAATCTTTTCTAGAGCATGGATTAAAGTTTTTTCATGGTCTGTCACAAAGACTTTGGGATGTCTCTCAGGATCATAAGCCAACTCCTTTAGTGCATTTACAGATCAACTGTAGAACTCAAATGTTTCTCTTGTTATAAAAACAAGAGCTTTTGTGAAGGTTTTCTGGTTAGAAGTAATTCCTACAACATGAAATAGGTGGATTTTGTACTTATTTGTTTTATAAGTACAATCCATCATAGCTATATGATGATGAAATTGCTGGCAAAGCTTTAATGACTTGGGGTGATCCAAGAATAGGGCCTCCAAGTGACCCTGTCCACTGAATTTTGCTTGATGAAACCAACCCAAATTAACAAGTTGTCCAAAGAGGACCTCCATAACACTTTTTCCCTTCAGTTCTTCAAGCGCTACCTTATGCTTAGTGTTATAGATTGTTTGGTCATCAAAATATTTGCCACCATTGATCTTGCTCAATTTTCTTTTGAGTTGAATTTTATTGAGCCCATCTTTCATGAATTCTGTTAGATTGTCTATGGATACCCCAGAGATTCTCCTCAGGTGAGGATGCACTGAGGGGTGTGGAGATGGTTCATGGTTATGTTGATCATTTCTGTAGGAGATTTGCAACAAGAGGTCTGCCTTTGTGCAACTTGCATGGATTAAAAACTTCCACCCAACCTTCCTTTTGTGAGTTTGCATTGACCATTTGGTGAGTAATTGCCCAGAGTACAAACCATGTCTATCACAGTCTAGATCCACATGTTTGTCACGCTTTGAGTTGAAAACTGTTAAAGCATTACCATGCTTCATTTCCCATGTTTGAAAATAGTTTTTTGCCTCTTCCCTATTAGGAAAATCTCTCATGGGAGGTGGGTGAAGTGGTTCTGTCATAGTTAAATAGTTATATTGATGGCATGCACTCCATCAGTTTCAATCAAATTAAATAAGGCAAGGACCAGTAACATAAAATTTTACTCATCACCAGAGGTCATCTCCATTTGTGAAGCATTTTGTTCCTCAATTTTAACCCTTGATTAGAATGAAATTGGGGCTTCCAATGATTCATTACACAAATCCTTCCTGTCCCCAGCTTTGTTCATGGCACTATCAATGTATTCCTTCAATGCAGCCATGTTACAAAAAGGAGGGCTTGGCACTGTTCCCATAATTCAAAAAAAAATTCAATGCTACTTCAGTATTCAATCCAACTTTCAATTGAACAACTACCAAGTTTGCTCACTTTCAAGTTGAGAAAGATAAATTTGGTGGGATGTTTTATTTGCAGTTTCCTATAGTGTCACTTTAATTTCACTTGATTTCACTTTAATTTCACTTTAGCATCCCTTTATGATTGCTATGTGTGTTCAAACATTCCCACATAGTATGTGTTGATCCCAAGTTTGGGTTGATGGAACCCAAATGTGGTCCAGGGGGACCCAAAAAGCTTGGCACAACCCCCAGGTGGTGGCTCACCCCCAAACATGGCTCAAAACTGCTGTGTATGGGGGCACATGGCCCAAATACGCCGTGTCTGGGGGGTAAATGACCCTCTGGGGGTTCCACATGTTTGAGACAACCCCTTGGGTGTGTGTAGACATGTGTTTATGGGCCCCCAGGAGTCCATTGGGCCATGTAGGCCCCTACAAAACTCCCACACAACTGGGAGTTGTGAATTTATCATCACCCTATTTTATAAAATTCAGTCTCCAAAATATAAAATTTTGAATCTGAAAACTCTTTTTCATATCATTTCTTTATCTGACTCACAGGAAGTGATATCCTTACAGTCTCATATACAAAACTATGTATTTGATATGTCCCAAAAACTGCATAAACAGAGCATCAGTCATTCAATTGAAATCCATGTCAATGACAGTAGCCTTCAGTCTTAAGAAATTATTTTTAATACCTGGAACATGGCTCAATTTCTGTTTTGTACTTTATTTTGGGATTCATTCAAGTTTTTAACCCATTTTATCCCAAAAGGCTCCAGGCATGTGATGCAAACAGAAACTCCAAGGAATCAAACAATTCTCTCAAAGTTCTCAAATTTGGCCCATGAACCAGCTTATATATACTCACAGCCAGCCATTTATTAGCTTGCATTATGTCTTGGCTGGGCTTGCTGGTGTCTATTGATTTTTTTTAAATCCAGAACTTAATAAAACTACATTTAATTTTCCATAAAACTGTACCTCTTTTTTGAAGGTCAAGGTCATGAAGCTCAATTAAAGAGAAATGGAATGTTCTGGAGTGGTTAATTCCAGTCTGAAATGGGCCTTTGATTTAATCCTTGGAAGAAATCTTTTCTAAGAAACAGAGCACACCATTTGGGCTTCAAATGCTTTCAGACAAATTTTGAAACCAAATCCAAATTTTTTGGAACCTTCTGACTGGTAAAAATCAAAGAGTCTGAGGATGTGCTTACTACTTCCCATCTTGAGACCCTCTCAAGATTCTTGCCATACCTATAAATTTCTGAACAGGTATGATTTCACTGGTGTGGTCCTTGACATTGACGTGATATATTTCAATGCTCAAGTAAAATGAGAAAATCACAATTCATGAATGCACAATTGAAATGAGAAACCAAACAAGCAAGGAAATATGATGCATATGAATTTTTTTAAAAAAAGGAGAATTTAAGAACAGAAAAAGGAAAGAATGAATGAAGAATCAGGAAGTTAAAAGGGGCTTAATTATTATTCCTTTTTGAATCCACATATGAGGAGTGATTGATGATGATGATGTGGCAAATCCACAGATGAGGTGCAATGGCTGATGATAATGTGGTAAATACACAGATAAGGTTCAATGGCTGATTATTCTGTGGCAAATCCACAGATGAGAAAAAATTTCTGATAGTGCCATGAAAAATAAAAAAATGAGCTTCTTAGATTGACAGCATGCTTTACTTCTGGTTTTGAACAGGGACTGGTTCCTTCAATGAGATTCTAGGGAATCTTGAATAATTCTTTTTTGAAGGGTGATTTTAAATTCATGACTACCAGTTGTGCAGGAGTCATTTAGGGCCCTACAAAGCCCAATGGATGCGTGGGGTCCCATACACACTTCTAAGACGCATGTGTGGGCAAAAACACACATCTAGACGCGGCCAAGGGGTTGTCTCAAACATGTGCAACCCCCGGGGGGGTTTAAACACCCCATACACGGCGGTTTTAAGCGGTGTTTGGGGTAAAACAGCCCCCCAGGGGTTGTGCCACAGTTTTTTGGGTCCCCCTTTGGTTGTTTTCAGTGTTTATTGTTTTTATTTTCCTTTATTTTCCTTTATTTATTTTTATTTTATTTCTTATTTTTTGTTTTTTTGTAACCAAAAAACCAACCTTTTTTGTTCTTTTGGTTGATTTCTTTTTTGATTTCTTTTTATTTAGTTTATTTTGGCTTATTTTATACCCTTTATTTTTATTCTTATTTTTTTCCCACCAGACTTGTAGCTGTGTGGCACGGCTACACAACTACATTCAAGCCATGTAGAGCCCCACACAACTCAAATGTGGTCGGGCTGGCTGTGTTGCATGGCAACACAACTACATTTGAGCTGTGTGGGGCTCTACACGGCTCAAATGTAGTTGTTCAGCCACCAAATGGCGGTCCAGTCCCGTGTGGAGTACAGCCCAAACACACTCAAATTGTGTGGGGTCTGCACAGCTCAGGTGTAGCCATGTAGCCATGCCACACGGCTCATTTGAGCTGTGAATTTAACATCACCCTTTTTTGAATAATGACAGGAGGGCAAATATTTTTACTGATCAGTTTGAGATGTGGTTTCCATTAGAGGCTTCTTATTATATTTTAATTATTACTTGAATAATGATGATGAAAATGGATGAAGGAATTGGACTTACAGATGCTTTCCTTTCATACTCTGTCATTAGTCTCTAGACAGAATCAATTGAAACTCTTTTAAATGCTGTATAAATTATTTGGATTGGTTTAAGCTTGAGATTTTTCTTGATGAATTTGTGAGTTGGCTATGAGTTTCCATGAAAGGGGTGCTGGGAGCCCATGGGTTTGATGGCTATAACACCTGAGAAAAGAAAAACCTACATGAAATCAATGAGGGGGGCTAGAATTTGAGGCTTGTGATGAAAGCTTGAGCATGTTGGTTTGGAGGAATAAGATGGTGAAAGGATTGATGATGACCAAAGTGGGTGCTAGGAGGGGGAAAAGTAATTTTCCTTTCAAAATGATGAGTGAGGGGGGGGGTTTGAGGATTGATAGTAAGTTGCTGGGGACAGGATTGAGTGGGAGCCAGTTTTAGAGGGAGGTTTGAGTGGGTAGTCATTGAAGGATGAATATTGGATTTTGGAGAAGGGAAAGATGAACAGATGGCAGTTTTGATGTTTAAAACCAACAATTTTTATGAAAAACACCATTTTTGAATACATCAGTTAAAGGGTATGTGTAATTCAGAAACCTGCCTTTAAAAATGGCTGGTTTGGTCAAAAGATTGACTGGTTTCAAAGGAATATTTGCTGAATCTGATACACCCTAATGATTCAAAAAAGATACTTCATTCCTTGAGAACCAAAACATACTGAGAAAAAAACACACACAAAATACCCAAAAAGAAAGAATATTAGCCAAGCAAACAAGAAAAATAGAATTAATAACACTTTATTTATGCAAAACATGGGGAGCCATAAGATTTTTTTGATGTAATTTATTCTTAAATCTCAAGTTGATTCCAAGGATTATTTTTCAACAGCCTCAGCATGTCCTTACTATCATCATTTGAGCAACTAGCTTATTCCTGAAGTATCTCCTGTAACTGGCCCATGGCTATATTCACCCTTGATCTTCCTGGATTTCTTTTTGTAAAAGATTTTCTGAAGAGAGTTTTTATGGTTAGAAATTTGATTCTTGTGAAAAAAAATTTTTTTTGGAAACAATAAACACTAGGAAATGCCCAGCATAATCTCCATCTTTGGAATAAGTTCCCAAAGTTTTCTTTTTTAACTTATTGGGCTTTATTATTTGCAGTGGTTGAAGAAACTATTTGGATTGGGAGAGTGAGGAGGGACATAAATAACTGGAAGAAGTGGAGGGGGAAGGGCCCTTGAAAATTCTCATCCATTTTAGATGGTTTTGAAATACCTCCCAAGCACCTTTTAAATTGAAGTTTTTCCCTTTGGCTTTCTGTGAATATATTTCATTGCCATTTTTAATTCAGTCAATTGGGCTTGATGAAATTTGCAGTAAATTCTAAATAATTCTTTAATTTTCAAAATTTCTGTGTTCAAATTGGCCCACCTATTAAAAAAAAAAAGGTGTAAAAAAATCAGCAATTTATTTTTTCATGAAAATAAAAATTTTGAAGAAGAAAAAAAATTGGGGGCATAAATACTTAGTGAAACACATTCCCAATATTGATAAGTGGTTTTTCTGTGAAAGTTAAAATCCTGCTCAAATTTTTTTAAAAGAGAAATTCCCAATTGTTTTGCGGAAAATCAAGGCTCCTTGCCCATGTGGATCCAAGATCAGGCCGGCTTTTCTTCTTCTTGAGAGGTCAAGTTAGGTGCACACTTTTTTTTGCTAGAATCTTGAGCGGAATGGGGAGGGTTTGGGGTCCAAATCAGCCATGATCTGGAAGTAAGGAAAAATCCTATGGATCACAAAAGAGTAGAGGAACAGTTTAATTTTATACTGGGAGAGGGGCAGAGGGATGAATTCAATGATTAGCTTGGGGGGATGCAGAAGATGAAAGGATGGGCAGAGAGAGGTGGGATGGTTGAATTGATTGTAATGGAGGGATATGGTGGGAGGTTGTGATGGAATATGGGGGGAGAGGCAGGGATGAATGGATTTGGGGGAAGAGTATGGGATGAAGGGATATGGGGGTGGAAATGAATGAGTTGGGTGAGAGGATGACAAAGATGCAATGGATGGCTGAATTACTCTTGTGGATGGATATGGTGGATGGCAAGCAATGGATGGCTTGATGGTATGGTGGAGCTATGCAGGGTATGGCAAATCCTGCCAAGGGTTGGCATTAGTAAGCTTCATAACTTTACCAATTGCTGAGCTAAGTTATGGAGCTTGCTTTGCAGCAATTTCCTATTTTATAGAGCACAATTCCGGGTTGTGCTTGGTAAACTCTAAGGTGTTGTTCAGCTGCCAGGTGGATTTGTAACTGTAACTCGTTACAGGGAGTTACAGTTATACAATTTTGGATGTTTGGCAAGCACTGTAACCCATCAAGTGTAACTTCTACGGAAGTTACACTCCCACGCTGCCCCTGCAAAAAAAGGTAACAGTGAGTTACAAGGTTTTGCTGTAACGTTTGCCTTTCCCGTCCATTCTTGAAGGTTACAGTTACAAATCAGGAGGCTGTTCGGCTGCGGGGCACCGGGGACTCGTCCAAAGTTACAGTTACACGCGGCAGCCGAGCGCACCCTGAAGACCGGGTTTACCGGGACGATTGCGGATGCTCTAACTCAAGACGGTGAGCGCCTGAAGCGCAACTGGAGCTGCCGATCTGAATCGCGTGTCGGCGCAGCAACAATCCACCTCTCCACCAGCCAAGGTCACGAAATCATTTGAGGTGGATGACCACTGCATCTCAAGACGATCGAAGCCGAAATGGAAACCGCAAAGAAGCCATCGACGGCCCAAAAGTTTAAGGATCTAGTAAGTTCTTCGACTTGAAATGTTATTATCCTTCAGAACATTTTCCTTTTCGGTTGAGGGTCTGATTGGTTTCAATTGAACGCCATTAGGGGAACGAAGCATTCAAAAGCTGTAACTATAAGCAAGCAATCGAACACTACACTTCTGCTATCAATGCTGACCCTTCAGATTACGTCTTACCATGTAATCGGGCCTTTGCGCGCCTTAAATTACTACAGTAGGTCTCCTACCCTTCCCGATGTCGCTGAGACTTTGAATTCCAAGTCATTCTCGTCAAATTTTCGATCAGATGGAAATTAGCCGAGTCAGATTGTACCCGGTCATTAGAACTCCTGCCTCATCCAAACTGCAAGGCGCTTTTCAGGCGTGGAGTGGCGAGGAAGAATCTAGAAAACTGGGCTGATGCCCAACAGGGTATGTGTTGCTATCAGTCGAGTGCTCAAATCGATGGATGCCTTTTGATCTTCTTACCCATGTCTCAATCCTCACTGATTCAAAGATCTCAAGGCTGCACTCGCTCTCGAGCCCCAAAACCCGAGTATTCGCGCCGAACTGGATATCGTCGAATCTCATGTCCTGGTTAGCGCTTTCGTTAGCAAAGCTTTTGATCTAGATAATTGAAGCTGATGAATGGCTTAGGAGAAATTTCTAGACGGAGGGCCATCAAACCCACTCGAATCAGGCCAACCATGTGCCATCCAAATCATCCCCACCTTCAAGGCCACCCTCATCGGTTTCGCTTGACGACTCTGATCTAGAAAATTCTGATTTCAACCCGTCATCTACAGCTTCACCTAAAACTAAAATCGCCGCTAGCGCAATATCGTCAGATCAACCCGTTCAACTGCTGCGAGAAGTTTCTTCGACCCGATTCACATCCTCGAGTATCAAACCTTCTGCTCACTCAGATCCTAATACTCAAGCAAGCTTTAGTGCTTTAAGACAATTGAGGCAGAAAAAAGAACAAAAGCTATCTGGATTGCAAAGCCCTCAAAGCTCCAAAGGATCGATTCGTTCCATTCCCGTGGCACGTGGGCTGAAAGAGACCTACTCATCCAAGGAACCTTCTTACCTCCTCTCAAGCAACTCATCGTCTGACAATACTAAGCCGGTAAAGAATTTTGTCGATTTCGAGACGCGATGGGGTGCCTCAAGTCAAGTCGAGGATCGTTGCTTGGTGTTAGAGGTATGTCATTGCTAGAGCTTAACAACAATTAGAGCTTCGGTATGAGATCCCCCAAGTACACTTACTCTGTCGCATGATCCTTTGCTAGGCCCTTGATCCTGGTTATGTGGCTCAAATCTTTGGCGAACATCTCGAACCTGAGACTTTGGAACAAATTATCGATGCGATGGAAATCGTGCTCAAGTTAGATTCTTCAGCCCTCTTCAGTTGATGAATCTGATAGATTTTTTCATTTCGCCCTACTCTGCCCGAGTTTAATAATTGTCTTGAGAGTTGTCTGATCCTTTTTTTCCCGGTAACTTCCTTTTACTTCACCCGTAGATCAAATGAGGAGAGTAAAATACTCAAAGCGGTCAAGCTCATTCAAGCCCTGGATCATGTTTCTCGAATTAACACTTTGAGCATGTTTCTTGAACCACACCATCTGCAAGGTTTGATTGATTTCCTGAATGTATATGTTTTTTTTTGAAGAGATGATGCTCAAATGTTCGCTTGATAATCATGATTTTTTGCAGTAATTCAAGATCTGTTGGCGAAATATGAAAGGTTGAAGCCTGGTTCATCCGTGCAATTGAAAAGTTTGGCGATATGACCTCAAACACTTCACTCCCGCAACGTTTTTCGTTTCCAGCATCGGAGCAATACAATTCATTAATTAATGCAGCGTTGATTGCAAGTAAGTCAGTAACTTTATGAACCCTTAATCAATCAGCCAGCAGCTCAAGCCGACATTTCGGGTTTCGGCCGTAGGAATATGACCATTCAACCCAATGAGCCGAGCAAACGCTGTGCCAAGGGGTAACGCCGGCTTTAAAACCCGTCAATAGCATCCGAAAATCCAAGTCTATTACTGGCAATATACCAGCGTGATTGTGTAAAGATGAACCGGCAAATTTACGTTTGCCTTTGATGTCTGATACGCCTAAGAACTTACCTAAATTGGTAAACATATGACGTTTGCTCCGTAAGATTTCCTTGTGAATGGACTTGAGAAAAACATTTGAAGCATCTTGAAGGCTGATGCTAAGGCTGAAAAGGAGTTTATTTTAGGGCTTCACAAGTAAATACCCGTTCATGAGTACAAAAGATGATGTATACGCATGCTACTCGCAACTTACTCAATTTCAATTTAATGCCAATGGTAACTCCTCCTGTCCACCCAAAAAATCAGAAAATTAGGAGATTTGGAAATCAAAATTACACTGAGCCTTTTTGAGCCACTTGTGAGGTTTCTTTTTGGGCAATGTTAAATTCACAACCCTACGCAACCCATACACAACTTGAAATGGGTTGTGTGGCATGGTTCACAACCCATTCAAGTTGTGTACAGCTTCCCATGACCCACAGAGTTTCAAACAGCTGTTCACAACTTGTTCACAACTCCAGGGTTGTGAGCAAAAAAAATAAAAATAAATATAAATATAGATAAATAAAAAATTAAACAAAAAAATGTAACATTGAAAAAAGTTAAAAATAAAAAAATAAATAAAAAATTGTGAAAATTTCACACCTCCAGGGACTATCCCTGAAGTAAGAACACCCAAACAAAAAGAAATTCAACTTGTGTTAAGCTGATCCCATCAAAATAAGTAAAAAAAACTCCTTATGATGGGATCAGCCAAGCACAAGTTGAACTGACTTACCAATAGAATCTCATTCAAAAAACTCAACATAATGATGTTCAAAATGTGATAACCTTTATATTAATAGAAGTACAAGATCAGCATCAGAGGTACAAGATCAGCATCAGAAGTACATGCTAGACCAAAGGCAAATGATGAAATGATATGCTATCTATAAATTGGAATGCAAATCCAGTTGAGCTTTGAGATGATCAACCCAACCAGAAGCTTTCTTTGAAGTCAAAGAAGAAGGTTTTGATACAATGGGCAGGATTGGAATCATAACTCCCTCAAGTAATAAATGAACCCAGTGGTTATTGTTAAAAAAAGAAATGAATATGGCATCCAATGGTTCTTTTACACCCATTTTCACAACATGACTCCAATGAAATGAAAAAAATTGGCCTTGCATAAGTATCTGCTATTATTTGACCCATATCCAAATTTGAAAGCCATTTTGAAGAGGTAATGTTTTTATTGAGGTCTTCTCAACATCAAGTCTTTATTCAATCTTTTATAGCTCTTTTCTACCACCATGTATCTTAGCATAGCATGCCTTATGTTTCCTCAATGATTGTATCATTTCCCCTTGGAATTCAAACCATCTGTTTTCATCATACCCCGGTGATTTAGAAATGACTCTAAATCCGCAATTACCATCACCAACAGGATCCCAAAACCTCACCCAAGAACTTATGTAAGTTCTCAGGTATTTGATTGAGGTATTTTTCATTTGGTTCCTACAATCAAAACTCACTTATCCAACATTAAAAACACATTAATCAAATCAATACTCACCAAATATGAGCTTCTGGTTGACTTCTCCTGCACATTGTGGAAACACAAGAGAAGAAATACCAGAAGTTGCCCTTAAGCTTTGAAGTTATTGGTCCTAGCATTGGTAAGGAGTGGGATGCGCCCTTAGTGTGTGTGTGTGTGTGTGAGATATTTATGAATTCCTTCCTTTCTTCTTCAAGGTGTCCTCCTCCCCCCTCCAATCCAGTGCTGAGAGTGAGGTCTTTATGTCCTTGCTCTC
Organism: Puccinia polysora; assembly: GCA_025617555.3. Taxonomy (NCBI): domain Eukaryota; kingdom Fungi; phylum Basidiomycota; class Pucciniomycetes; order Pucciniales; family Pucciniaceae; genus Puccinia; species Puccinia polysora. The sequence continues at coordinate 20,556,113 of CM062629.1, read as the reverse complement.
CACCCTAACCTAGGTAAAAACTCAATGACAGCCTTGCATTAAATAAGAAGGGGACCCTAGAAACCAGAAACCTAGCCTAACCCTAACCCTTACCCATAACGTCCAATCCTCCACACTTGCCTGCCATTACGCACAACCAGTTTTTCCTTCTCATTACGCAGCCCTCCGCTGCGCCCTACTTGGAGCCCCCCGCGCTTGTCTGCATCTGCCAAACGCGCCATCCTGATTTTTCAATATCTGCAGATTGGTCCGCCCTTGCAGGTGTCTGCTCCGCCTGTATAACCTCCAGGATTGCCCCACTCTTACCTCCCCAAACTAGCCATTCTGCAAAATTGGTTGGGCCAGCTCCATTCCTAGGCCTGTAATGTCCAAGCAGGTCACACATCCAATTGAGCCTGACCCACACCTGGTGTTCTGAGCCCCATGGCACCTACTGCTGAGAGGGCAAGCACCCCAGCTGCTGAGCCTGACCTACCCAATGCTGAGTGCGCAGGCCACAACGCAGTTCCCAATCCAAGGATATATAATGACACCACATCCCCCCCCCCAACTTGAGCTCTGTCCCCAGAGGTCTTCCCATTTTTACCTTGACCATAAACGTGCTCCCACTACCTCCAACCTTGCACCCTAACTCCCCACCTACCCAACTCCTCCTTTTGCCATGGCCCCCTTTGACTTCTGCGCTTGCAACAGGTATGAATGTTCTATGATCCCCAGTTGTTACGCTTTCTCCTCCTGCCTCCATGCCCACTGTCACTGCTCCCTCCACAAGGGAATTCCCCGGGCTCCCCCCCAATCTGGTTCCTGTCCTTGAACGCACATGAGGGCGCATCAGGATGTGTTTGTGGTGTTGGATGACAATACCATTTCTGTGAATTTGTGGACCCCACCCGCAAGCTCTGCCGCCTCTTGCCTCAACCAAAAGCTTCAACTCAGCCTCCCCCCTTTGCTGCACTGGACCTCCGCGCAAGGAGGAATTGACCACCTTTGCGGCTTACCAAGGCGCCATTTCTTACTGGGCTGATCAAGTCCAAGTTAATTTCCCGGCAGTGAAGCCACGTGCCAAGGAAATCTTGAATTGCAATGCTCTTGCTCCTGGTCCTCCACCCCCTCCTCTCCAGGCTCCTCCAGCCTCTCCAGCATCTCCATCCCCAGCCCTGTGATTGTCTCTCAAACCCAAAGGTCATGCTTCAACTCTGGTGTCCCAGAGCGGATTTTAATCCCATCCTCTCCGTTGGCTTTGCCACCTCCCCATCTGGCTTCCCCTCTTCCCCATGCGGCCTCACCACCTCCTTGTCCGGCTTCACCCCTTCCCTGCACAGCTACACCCAAGATCCCGGACATCCCCACCAGGCTGGCGCTGAGACAGGCGCACTTTGAGGACTTTAAAGCAAGATTGGACAACCTGCTCCAGCAATTCCTAGCGGCTCTGGGCACTCATGGGGCCAACTCCCACTGCAACTTGCTAGTTGCCTTCCAAGGAATTCTGGACGCAGCCTGGTTGGAGATGGTGGAGGTTATGGACCTCCTTTTAGTGTATTGCCCCCTCCCCTTTTCCCTTTGTCTTGTATCTATCCTCACATCTGTACTTCAAGAGAAATCAACTTTTGCTTGTGCCATTGTACAATGAGTGAGAAATGAGAAAAGAAAATCTGCATCTGTGCAAGAGCCCCATGAGTAAGTGAGTCCTTGAGACTGAGAGTGAGAAACAGTCCCAAATCTGCATCTGTGCAAGGGACTGGACCATCAACACTTCCTGGAAGGGTACCTGGACTGCCCCAGAGGGACTGCCACACAGTTACCCATACCCTTTCTGTAAATAAAAAAAACACCAAGACGCCAGTGCGCGCACCACCACAAGAGAGAGAGAGAGACAATAGGAAAAAAACATTCTGGGGTGCCTAGTTGTTCCGGCTGTGAACTGGCTAGAGCACCCCCTTACCAAGGCAAGCTTGTCCCGCTTAAACTCCAATCATATAACCATCTTTTCCCATTATGCCTGTCCATAAAGAAAGAAAAAAGATAAAGAGAAAAAGACCCAGACACAAAGAGAAAGAAAGAAAAAGACCCAGAAAAAAAGAGAAAGAAAGAAAAAAGTTTTTTTTTTGTTCAATTCTATCACATTTCTCCTTGTCCCGCCTTCCGCTTGCAGGGCTTGTACTTGCGTTTACAGACCCAGAATAGTGCCATGCCTGCATGCCTGCAACAATCATAAACCCAAGCCAGGAAAAATTCAAGAAACCAATCCAGTCAGAGAAGTAAGGAGACAAATATTCTTGGGTGCCTAGTTGTTCCGGCTGTGAATCAGCTAGAGCACCCCCTCACAAAATCAGAATTTCCAATCCAGAACTAGAGTCCCCCCAGCTTGACAGCTTTCCCCAGCGTTTTGAAAACTTCTACTAAGCCGGAGAGGAACATCACGTGCGGACTCCTTGTCCACTGAAGAGCCCAGGCCAACTGGGTCTCCAATAAATTCCAAAACAGCGCCTTTGTCCCCAGAGTCCATGCTGTCCCCTGCAATCTTCTCAAATGAGGTGTACCCTTGCGCAAAAAAGCGCTTCACATGTGAAGCTGCAGCCTTCTGCTTCAGAGGCATCCCATCCAGTTCATGGAGCTGATAGCTCCCGCCCATGAGCTTAGAAGCCACGCAGTATGGACCATTCCATTGGTTATCAAAAAGCCATCCCCACTGAGATTCCATACTATGGTTGTAAATTAGCACCAAGTCCCCTTTCTCCAACAGATCTTGGAGGCGGTGGGAACAGCGCTTGTCTTTTTCAACTGATCTGCGGCCTTTGCCAAGGTTTCCTCATGCCTGAGGAGTTTTTTGGCACAGGCCTTGAAAAGATCTATGGAGGTCTTGACCTTCCACCAGTCAATGCCCAAGAAAATATCCAACTCAATGTCCACCGGGAGCATGGGCTGCTGTCCAAAGAGCGGCTCATAGGGCAAGTAGCCCATCAATTGCTTCACAGAGATCCAATCCGCAAAGAGGACCACTGGAAGTGTTTCCTTCCACCTTTTGCCGTCTTCCCTGCACATCTTTACCAGGGCATCCTTGATGGGTTGATGTCCCCACTCAATCATCCCCGCACCTTCCGGATAGTACTCTGTCATGCAGACAAACATTTCCCCGCCACTTTGAAACAACATCAAACAAACCCAGAACTCCACTCCTCCATCCACTGTGATCAGGCAAAGCAATCCATAATACACAAACCAGTCTTCCTCCAAAAACTGAGAAACTTTTTCTGCCAAAAATTTCACCAGAGGATGAACCTTGACCCATCCCAACAGGTTGTCCCATGCAACAAGAAAATATGCAAAATTCCCCACCTTAATGTGCACCACATTGAGGGAGACCCGTCCAAACAACACGTCTTCCCATGTTGGATGACCAACCTCCCTGGGAAACCTCACAATCTGCCACTGACAGGCCTCACATGTCCTCACCCATTCCCCTACCAGGCACACAACCCCTGGCCACCAGAATTTTGCCTTCACTCTCCTCCACGTCTCAATCTTGCCCTGGTGACCAAGGTTGTCATGAAAACACCAAAGGATCACTTCTTGGTCCATCCTAGATTTCGCAACCACAAGAGGCACAGGAGCATTCCAGCGCCAAAATTGCCCCTCCTGGAGGTAGAAGTTCACCGCGCCCCGCTTCACCCATTGAATGACTGTACTTGACATGTCCCCAGGAAACCAAAATCCTGAAAATACAAGAACAATACCGCATAACGTCCATACTGACGCAGCGGGAGAAAAACCTCTGCATCAACTACCGCTACCCGGATGAACAGAGATTCCACATCAAGGGGCTCTGCCCCTTTGTATGGGTCCTCTTGGGGATACTGCAACAGTGTGTCTGGCATTGTGAACACCTTCTATGGAAAATGCACCACACTAAAGGAATGCTACCCACCTAGTCATGGGCAAGTTTTGCAGTGTTGGAAAGTTGATCATCTGGGTCAAGGCCTCTGCCTCCATCAATAGTTTGAAATGAATGCCCCACAGGAGGTGCTGAAGCCTTTGCACAATCTTGTTAACCCTGCACAACTGAAACTTTGGCTGTGAGTAACAACTCTCCATTTCAGTAAAGGTGACCATTCCAATTGCAACCTTCTGTTTCAGCACCCGCAGGGGGCTTGCAACCTTGGAAAAACGTTTGATGAACATGCAGGCATAGCTAAACAGCCCCAGAAACTGAAGAATGTGCAACAATTTCTGCAGGGTTGGCCACTTGAGAACTTTTTTCTGCTTCTTCTCTGCAATCCACCTGCTGTTGAAAGCCACCATGTTCCAAGAAACCTTGAGGGACATAACACAGACAGACAGCTTCTTCCCCCACACAGTAAGCCCTGCCTCCTTGATTTGAAACAAGATCCATTCCAGTTTCTCCGCATATTCCAAAATAAACTGATGGATTGCAGAAGCATCCATCAAAACCGCACCTCCATATTCCATCTTTGGGCCCTTGATACCAGTGTCATTGATAAAGATATGGAAGCCCCCTGGAAGGTCATTGCGCAGTATCCAGGTCATCTGGGCTTGGTACACTGCCACCAAGTTGGTCATGCCTTGTGGAAGCCGGGTTAGTTGCATCCTTCCTAACCCAGTTTTGAACGCAGTCAGTGGGTGCAAATAGGGGTGAATTTCCCGCCAATTGTACCCGCCCATCACATCCACCAATCCATAACACGCAAGACCGGGCTTTGAGTCCAGAAATTCCTCCAGGTGCAGGGGCAACCCCATGTGACAGATGGTGAACGAGTTGAGCCGCTGCAGATCATGAACAATCCTCAACAACTTCCCATCCTGCTTGACAACTGCAGAAATCCAACTGGAGTAGCTTGACGTGGACTGCTCATAAAGTCCCTTTCTCATGCACTTGCGCACCAACTATAAAAAGGCCTCCCAAACAGTCCAAGGGATTGGACTTGGCTTGATTTTCCACGGCTTGTGCAGAACAGTGGGGATTAACTTGGGGTCACCAATCTTGCCTTTCAACAACCAGCACTTGTCCGGTTCAAAGGCAAGGGCCTTCTCCCACAATACCAGCACCAACACCAGTTAACCCCTTTTCTCCGTACTCAAAAAATCCCACGGGCCCAAAGTTGTGAGCGTCAACTTGCTCATCCGTGATTCATGCCAATTTCATTATCCATCCACACTTCTTCAGAGGCGTTTTCCATGGGTCCTGGGACCAAGAAATTGGCTACAGGGGTACATTAAGCCCCTTTGGCATCAGCTTGTTCCATGGCTGGACTTTTTGTGCCACCTTTACTTGCCAGCGTTGCACCTTGCCCTCAAAAACTGGCTGTTGGGGTCATAAGTCCTAGCAATAACCAAACCAGGGCTTTTGCCTTTGCTCACAACTGTGGCACAATGATAGGGTTTTCAAAATGTAGAAGCTCCCAGAGATGCATACTGAGGAAGGGAACTTACTTCTGCCACTTGCGCCCTCCGGGTGTCTTCCTCCTCCACCTGCCCCTTGCTAGTTGACCACCCATGCAAAGCCAGAGCTTGCTCCGCGTGGTAACTGTGGCTGACTAGGCAAAATCCTCTGTGGGGTGACCCTTAAAGTAGACTCCCCCTTTGGACTCACTGTTGCCGCACATTGCTGGGTCCCTTCAACCAGTTCCCTCTTCCATGGTTGCAGGTTGTTGTCTTGAAACACACGCCAAACAAATCCTCAACCATTAATGCTTCTGTACACAACTCAGAGTTGAAGACCATTTGGGCCTGGAATCCAAACATAAACAGCTTTCTCAAAATAAAATTGACAAATTTGACCAAAAGAAACAATAGGGGCTTCCAGAACTTTGAAACCTCTACCTCCTCTGCCTCCAATAACCCATTGTGGTAAACCAAAACCTAACCTATAGCTATCAGACTCACTTTTCTAATATAAGGAAAGCTCCAATCCTCAAATTAACCTCAAAAATGGATTATACACCAAAAATGACCTATAGTCACTGTCAGCTTGCTACTATTGCAGAGCAAGCTGCAAAAGTAACAGAAATAACATAAAAATAATAATAATAAAATTAACCTAAGAAGGAGAAGGAAAAACATATATATTATTGAAAAAATGAATTTTCCACCCAAAATAGGTAGGGTCACTCCCTGACCCCACCCTTGAAATCGAACTCCTTAAATTTTTAAATAATTAAGGAAAAGAAAGACCAAAATACCATGGCACCACTATTGAACTTTTTGGCCAATTAAATATTTCACATATATTGTAACGTAAAGGTTTCACACCTAAAATTCAATCAGAATTGAGGTGTTGTGTATATTTTAGGAGTTACAGACGGAAATGTGTTCTGTCACAATTCCCGCACACAGCTGCGGCAGGCAATGCACCTGCGCCCGGCTGAGATACAGATCTGTCACTCTGTTAAAGTTGTGTACGCAGCCCCGGGCCTCTGACAAGTATGCAGCCGCGGGACTATGGTTTGACAAAGTGACAGGCGGCCTGAGAAACCTAGGTACCGCGTAAACATGCTACAACCTACACGGGAACATTCTACATATGCAATAAATGTTCCCATGGATAGTAGATAGTCTAAAAATACATAAAATTATATAAAAATACTTAAGTAAACTTTATACGTAATTTTTTATTAAATATAATTCAAAGTACCAAAAATTTCAAAAATAAGATAATGAATTTACTCCAAATATTTAATACATAATGAGAACTCACCTGACGTCAGAATATCCGTAGGAATGTATATTAAAATAATTATTAACTTACTGGGAACATATACTAAGGATAATTAATTAAATAATAAATAAAAAGGACAGATTAGTGTTATTCACACATCCAAACATCAATTATAAATTAGAATAATTCCCATACCCTGTGGAATTAGATGCTACCCGTATTATAGCACCAAGAAAACGTGAAAGGCTACCACTGGTTACCCCGCTAGCCTCAGTGTCCGTCCCTTTGAGCCCCTGTACCCCTCAGAAGGACAAAATTGGGACTCCAAAAGCTATAAATAAAGAGCTCTTTAGAGGATATTGGTACCCAGAGACCAAGTTATATTTATACCCAGACACCATGCAAAGGTAATCAAATACTTATAAGAGATAATTAAGTGATCTATGGCTTTATTCTGATTAATAATATCCGTCCTCAACCCTCTTTTATCAATTTAAACTGCTGAAAAACCTTATACCCCCAGTATACAGGTTTAACCCATCAGTGCATGTCCCAAACAGATACCCTAAGGATTTAATAATATACCAGTGAGTCTTATTATCCTTTCTCTGTTGTGGCAGCTTGGTTAAAAAGCCCTGCCACTCCACCATGTATTTTATATACATATTATCTTTGGGAAAAATATCCTTTAAACTAAAGGGCCCAAAGTAACCAGGCCTACATGTTTTCATACTGAATTCCCTGAAGAGAGGTGTTAAAGATCCCCAATATAATTGTGGCCCCTCTATAAAAATATTTAATAATCAATTTATCTATATTGATTTATAACATTAAACTATATCCAAACCAATTAACCTTGCAATAAGCTTTATCCAAATATTTTACGGATTTTTGCCGCATTTATTAAATAATATATTTATTATTTATTCTATCACCTCTGGTAGCTAAAGGATAGAAAGGGTCTTGGAATCCAGGAGGCTGACAGTCAACCAGCCAAAGTACCCCTCTATCTCTCATGGATTAGAATATACAGCCCAATCAGGTGGCACAGCTCAGTGAAAGAAATATATGGACATACTCTGGAAGACTTTGAGTACATACCACATACATTAAACCCATAAAACACCCAAACTTCTCACCAGCCTATACAGAATTAATATATGAAAGACACTGCATGCAGCACCAAACAAATCACCTCATCTGTACACAGCAATATATGCAAGCAGGCACATGCAGTACAGAAGCAATTAATACAGCACCAAAAAAATCACCTCATCTGTATACACAGCAATATATGCAAGCACAATCATGCAGTACAGAAGCAATTTATACAGCACCAAACAAATCACCACACCTGTATAAACAGCAACATATGCAAGACACTGCATGCAGAGGCTGTACAGCATCTTACAGGATATGATACAGAAGAAATATATGCAGGGTACTTCCTGCACAACCAGGCAAACCACCCACAACCACAAGTCAGCCACCAGGTGGCATCCCCCTGTGATGTCTATAAATAGAGGGCCTCTCTCCAGACATTTCCCCCACATCCCCCCAGGCACCCAGCCTGGGTTGGCCACCCTTATAAAGGGTATTGACCCCTTATATAAAATATTAAACCTTATAAAAGGTATTAAACCCTATAAAAGATATTAAACCCTTATAAAAAATGTTAAAAACTCATCATCAACTACCTTGACCATCATCAATCATCACCATCATCATCAACCATCATCAACCATCATTTTCATCATCCATCATCATCATCATTCAACATCATCCATCATCACCATCATCCATAATCATCACCATCCCCCATCATAATCATCACCATCCCCCATCATAATCATCATCATCACCATCATCCATCATCATCCATCATCATTCATCATCATCATCAACCATCATCATCCACCTACCTCATCCATCATCAACCATCATCATCACCTACCTCATCCATCATCATCATCATCATCAATCATCATCAACCATTCATCATCAGTTCTTGAGTGTAGCCTCAACCATTTAAACCTTATTCAGTCATCACCTGTAAAATCAAAGGAGGATAAATCAGTAACCAATAAAACAAGATAAAATACATCAAGGATTAAGATTTGATAAAGGATTCTTCCCTTACTCAGCTTCTATCCTCCAAGTCACCCATTGGTTCCACCACTTCTTCCTTATCAAGCTTGAAAGATTTGATCCTAGGTCTGATAGAGACTACTATAGTAGAAACCCTATCTGAAAATCAGCCACCAATCTCTTTTCTTTTATTTCTGTGAGACTACTATAGTACTTAGAGGTGCAGGCAATTCAAAACCATCCTTAGTATTCATCTATCTTATCAGTATTTGTAGTACTAAATTCCCCCTCAAGTGACTTCCAGAAAGCTATTTGCTACCTTTTACACAATCCCAAAGGAGTCTCCACACTGTCCATGCAACAATCTCCGCCTTCCAACACCCAAAGCCCCATTGCGCACTTCATCCATACCAAACCCAGATTGTCCACCAACCTTTACGGGAGCAAGTTAACCATCAACCTGCTATGCACCATCACCCATACCTTATGTCACACGGTGGTATGTGACACCATAACAACTGCAAAGTGGACTGGCTTTCATCCAGTCTCATAGCCTTTTGTTTAAGGCCTTGCCTTGCAATTGGTTTGCAGTTGTGCAAAGTATGATAGTACACTGGATAACCCTGTTGTGGGTTCAATTTGGAATCAGGTCAATTTTGAGGGTTGGCTTGCTCCTTTGACAATTGTTGGGTTTTTTGCCTGTCAACCGCAAGACTCCCAAGTCTTGGTGGCTCCTTATGGCATTCAGAAGTGTGTCTGAATATGGCCCCACAACTGCAAAGTGGGTTAGAGCCACCAGCCATACACACTTTGGGACAAAGTGCCCTTAAACCCAGGGGTACTGTCACATGGTGGTATGTGACACCATAACAACTGCAAAGCGGACTGGCTTTCATCCAGTCTCATAGCCCTTTGGTTAAGTCCTTTCCTTGCAATTGGTTTGCAGTTGTTCAAAGTATGACACCTTCTGCCCCACAAGAGTCATTGTGATGTAGGTGAGGGGAACCAATACAGACTTCAACCGGCCCAGCTTGCAATCTACCTCCTCCTCCTCCGCCACGTTCACCCGCTGGACCATTGTCAGAAACCAGCCTTGCCCGCACTCCTTCAAAACCTGGACCATCTTGTCAATGACCGCCGGGGACACTGCCACTAATTCCCATAGATTTAGGGGTATTGGGGCTTTGTTCCCCATCACCCTTTGTAAGATTTCTGTGGCCTTCTTTCTCCCCGCGGGATTTGCTGGAAGCCTGTCTCCTGTTGGCGCGCACAGCTAACTTTGGGGCCAATGGTTGTTCCTTAACATCAACTTCCATCCTTTCTACCCTGACTTGTTTGTTTTCTGCCAACAACCTTACTTTGGCCTCCACTCTTGGAGCTTCCCAGGTCCTGGGGCGGTGACAATCCCAAGCAATACCCAAGAAGTGTTGGCCAGAGCCTTCAACCACTCTTGTATTTGTACCATTGGAGGCAGTCACCCATTGGGAATATGTACGTCAATCCAGAAGTGCAAACAAGCCCCTTGTTCATTTCTTGATCGAGGTGGGCGCACCCCAACTTCCAGTGCCCTTTTTCCCTGAAATATGTAAAAGCACATACCCCTAACCCTCTGGAGGGTCCACTGGGAGGCTGGAAACCTCCCACCATATGAGGTGGTGTTGCACGTGGTTGGGTTGGACCCGTCTACCGGTTGAGGAATATTGACAGATCACACAAGATCTCTGTCATTTCTCCAACCAATGGTCCCGGAGCTTGCTGAGGTGTTGACGGTCCCACAGCTGGCACTTGAGCAGGGGCCGGCACTGAGAGCATCACCAACTTCTTGGAGACTGCCAGGTACGTTCTTTCTGTGTTGGAAATGAGCTCATCTAGGTTGATTTTGCTTTCCACGGCCTGGAGGATGACCAATAGCTCCGGAATAATTGTGATGCACCCGTCTAAAAATCTTTTGACCAAACCATCATCATACAGATACCGTTGCACTTGCAAACAAAGTTAAGACGCAAGCCCACCCAAGAACGCTGGCTTCATGGCCCCCATCTTCCCCACAACAACCTTGTTCTTTGCCAAATACCCGTAGATATGCTGTGGTGGTTATTTATAGACACAGAGGCAAGTAGGCTCAGAACTGGAAATTTGACTTGGAGCGGCTTAACAGTGGTTGGAAATCTGAAGCACAATAGGCTCAGGAGGAGCGCGTTGGAAAACTTTCTAATCCAGAGTACAAGAGTCAGGGGCTCAGCATTGGTGCAGCACATGCTTTCTGCGGCACAATAACAAGAATGGGCTGGAGTTTTTGCCTTTTGCGTACAACAAACATGGTCAATGATAACTTCCCCTCCGCAACTATGGATTGACAAGCACGGAAGCATTTGATTGAGGCTAAGTAGTAGATACTAGGCCAATTATGGATTATGCACTGAGGTTGCTGGAGTATGGGGAAATTGACACTGAAGCTGAGGAGGCGGCATGCAGATTGTTGGGGATCTGTATTAATGCCACATGCGGGATAGGGAGTGATCCCCTAAGGAAGATCAATGGGGATCTGTCCTAGTCATGCATTGGTGCAAATCAACTGTTAGGGAAGATTGGAAACATGATCACCAAACCTACTGCAATTGATTGGATTGGGTAAAGGATTGGACTATTGGTAAGGAGGATCAGTGCCAAATGCATGGAGGCGGTTCAAGGAGGGGTCTTTCTTTTGTAGTATACACTCTTCTGGGGAATAGTTCATTTTTGGAGTTTTATATGTATAAGGAGGACATTCCTCTTACCTGAAGGAAGGGGGAGGGAATATTGATTGGGGAGAAAGAAAAAGAATTTATCAAAGAATCAGAATATTATTGGAGATTATTGAAGTATATTACCTTAGACGGCGTACAATGAAGGAGTTTTTCTATTATTTTCTTTGCTTTGAAAAGCGTGATTACCAGCTTGAGTGCTTCTAGTTTTGATTAGGAAATAGTTCAAGTGCAGAGCTTGTTGAGGAGTCCGCTTTGTTTGTTTAATATAACTTCATTGCAAGTTAGCTTTAGTGGTTACCATCAAGGGCGCTATAGTTTTGCGGATAATGGAATAGGGGTTGGGAGTGATTCTTAAAATTCTGCGGGCCATAGTAATTTTCCTTGCAGAAGCAGATTATATTTAGATTTTCAGAGGTACAGGAGGGTAACTCAAGGGCTTTGGGCTTTCCAGAAATTGGAGGAGGTTCTTTCAGAGAATTTCCAGAACACAGAATCTCTTTCCACACCACTCAAAATTCAACATGTACTCCCCCAAACCTGTGCATTTACGCTTGCTTTCTCCATGGCTCATTCACAATTGCTTTCTTGGAAACAAGGCTTGCGCTTTCAACACCTTGCCAACATCTTGCTCTTTAATATTCCCCAATGCTGCCTTTCATACCCAAACATCTCCTCCACTTCCCAAAGATTCTCCTCCTCCATGATAAAGAGGACAATAGCCCAAATCTTATCTGTGCCTGTCAGGCCCTTGGAGTCTGCAATCCTTTTAACCTACCAAGAAATCTCTTCACGTCTGCAGTGTTGAACCGGAGGTGAGGGAAGTCCCTTGGCCTAAGACACACACAAGAAGGAGCCTTGACCGCCATTTCTGATGACCCTTCCTCTGATGGGGGTGCAAAAATGCCCGCCCTAGAAGCCTGAGAAGCCGGTGGGGGAGTTTGAGTTGGGGTGTTGGGAGGAGACAATTGTAGGGGAAAAGCGGGCAGAAAGTTGGATCTGGGGACATTTTTTGGCAGCATCCTGCATTTAACTTCAAGAGACTGAGAACAAAAGATAGTTCCCAGACAGACCCCCAGATGTGGAAACACAAGAGAAAAGAACTCCCAGAAGTTGCCCTTAAGCTTGGGAGTTATTGGTCCTAGCATCTGTAAGGAGTGGGATGCACCCTTAGAGAGAGAGAGATCAATTAATTCCTTCCTTTCTTTTTCAACATGTCCTCCTCCAACCTCCAACCCAGTGCAGAGAGTGAGGTCTTAATGTCCTTGCTCTCCACCCTAACCTAGGTAAAAACGCTGTGGTAAACCAAACCTGTCATATAGACATAATACTCATTTTTATTGTTCCTTTTATCAAATTAACCTTACAAATCAATTCCAAACCCCTCATAAACTATACCCTGAACTCAAACCAACCTCAAGGCCCCAAATCCACCACAAGTTAACCCCCTTGAACCATATCAAATACCTGTCACAAACAACCCAACACCTGGCACAGGCAGTATCATGCCACAGGTAGTAATAAATAAAAGCTTAATTTAATGTCTAATGGTAACATATTATGCTTAAAGTAACAAAAACAAAGCCACATACCCCATACCAGCAGGACTTAAACCATATCAGTACCAAGTTTTCACAACAACCATTACTACACAACCAAGTTACACTCCCTTCCTGGATCATTCAGTACAATCCAAGGCCTCTGAACCATCCTCTGAAGCACTCTAACACTCAGTATTCCACCATTCCAATCATACAACACACATATACACAAAAACAGAAGTAGGGGCTCATGCAGCCAAATAAGGCCTCTGAACCGTCCTCTGAAGCACCCTGATACTCAGTTTTCCACCAATGGAACCATAAAACACACAAATACGCACCAACAGAAGAGGGGGCTTATGCAGCCAAGTATGTCTCATTTCCTTCCAACCAGCAAAAACAACTCAGTACACATGACCTTTCTGGAACTTCAACCAAAAGATAAGGCCTCAGAACCGTCGTCTGAAGCACCCTGATACTCAGTTTGCCACCATACCAATCACACAACACCTGCAAGCCACAATCTCAAGTCACCCAAGGGAGCATGTGGTAGCACAGCATACCTCATATCTCTACAGCTAATTCTATTGAAACAGCATGCAGGTAGTTCCTGAAACACTTTATAAATGATAAGGGCTCAGAAGTGTCCTCAGAAACACTCAGAAAAAGGATTTTCACCACTACACCTATGCAAGCTTCACCATTTAATTTACCAAGGAGGGCTTTCAGCTGCCAAGTACGTTTCATGAATTTACCAACCAGCAGAACTCAATTAAGCTGCAGGGGACTAATGAAACATTCTATGAAAGATAAGCACTCAGAAGCTTCCAAATCTAACCAATGATATCATATATCTCTTATCTTAGCCTGAATATTAAATATTATTCTAAAAAATACAGTTATCTCAGCCTGATTTACATGTCTTCTCACCAGAATTATTGTCTCATGTAACTGTACCCTCCTATGCTTCAAAAGTGCAGAGAGAGGCTCAGAAACGCGCTCAGGGGAGCCCTGAGAATCCCCTGAGGAAGAATTTGGATATTTAAGGAGGGCTCTTTTTCCCTATCCGAGTTGTCTAGCATGACATCTGCCCAGTGTGTCTGACTGTGAATTATGGCATCTGCCCAATCAGTTACTTACCTAGTACCCAGTTATCAGTGAACCAGAATCAATTGAAAAAGAAATAAAGGATCATAAAAAAAATTATCATTGACCATTTGACCCAAATCCAGGTGCTCTTGAAGTAGGGTTCTTGAGAAAAGGCCTGTCATTCAGCACCTATTATTAAAAAGGAAAAACCCTTATTTTCAATTAGTAAACTTATATTGAAAAGAGAGAGAGCAACAGAACCACAAAAAAAGATTTTTTTTCCGCCCAGCTCCCTGTGGGCAAGCCCATATTTGGGTCCTCTTACTGGTTAAACACCTTTTAGTCAACCCTTACCCCCTTTAATTGGAATTGGGAAAAAAATAGTCAAAAAAGTCAAAATTTCTTGATTGATTAATTTGGCAAATCTTTACCAATAATCCAAACCATCTGGGAATATTCTTATTAATCCTGAAAATAATTTCTATTAATAATTAATCTAGGTCATATTAGAGGCCTATTTTAAGTCTCAAAGGAACCAGCCACTAATTAAAAATTATTGTGCAGACTTACTATAGTTCTGAATGGCAGGCAATTCAAAACCACCTTAGTTTACCTCTATTTCCTTAGTATTAGTAATACAAAATTCCCCTTCAACTGACTGCCAGAAAGATATTTGCTAAATTATCCCATTATTGCTTGGAGTCTCTACAATGCAATGAAAGCCTTGCATCAAATAAGAAGGGAACCCTAGAAAGCAGAACCCTAGCCTAACCCCAACCCTTACCCATACCATCCAATCCTCTGCACTTGCCTGCAATTATGAACAACTGGTTTGTCCTTCTCATGAAGCAGCCCTCCAGCGCGCCCTACTCTGAGCCCCCCGCGTTTTTCTGCATCCGCCCAATGTGCCATCCTGATTTTCCCAATATCTGTGGATCAGTCTGCACTTGCGTGCATCCTCTCCGCCTGTATAACCTCTGCAATTGCCCCGCTCTTACCTCCCCAAACTAGCCATCCCGCAAAATTGGTTGGGCCAGCTCCATTCCTTGGTGCATAACATCCAAGCGGGTTGCGGCCTGCCACATCCAATTGAGACCAACCCGCACCTGGTGTGCTGAGTCCCATGGCGCCTACTTCTGAGCCCTCAGGGGCCACGGCTGAGACTGCAAGAACCCCAGCTGCTGAGCCTGACCTACCCAATGCTGAGCGCGCAGGCTGCAACACATTTCCCAATCCAAGGCTATATAATGAAACCACAATGTCTTCTTCCTCAGAAGAGGATTCCAGTTCCAGATGACGGGAGGCTAATTCACTTTCAGTCTCTTCCTCTGAACTGTGAAATTCAGATTCTGAGCTTGAAGACTTAGGCTATAAACATCATATCACCATTAGTTCATTAAAGCATCAAGATGAACACTTCTAAAAATAAAAGACTTAAAATGTTTGTTCTTTTTGGTTCCCTTCTAACCTGCATTTCCCTCTTAAGTTCCTTTTTGAAATTTTCAAATCTTGAAATTTCATGCCAAGTGTCTTTCAAGTTTGTTCCATTGCAGCTTGAATTTTAGAATTTTGGCTTGAGCCTTGGCTTAGAAACAAAATTTGTTGCATTCTTGAACAGGAAATTTCAAAGCTCCAATTTAAATTCTTCAGGTTGTCCCATAAAAATTAAACTGAGCTTATCAAAAAATTTAGAAGAGTAAAGCACTGGATCAGTGTTAAACTTTCAAAAAGCAAAAGCATCAGTCATTATTAAATCCATTCAGGAATAATCAATAAAAAAGAATTAATCAAAAAGAAATTAAAACAATCCAACTTACTGAACTGGAAGGGTTATAGTCTAACCACCACTGAGAATGAACATCCTCAGTAACAATGGATCCTCTCAATGCTGGTATTTTGCCTAATATGTGGGAAAAGGACAAGCCCATTTTCTTGAAATATGAATTGGTGCACACTTTCCCATCATGATGGTGCCTTAACTTCTCAAATTGTTCCCCAACAAGTTGAACTGCCTCAAATGACAATTTGTATCCCAAAGTTAACAGTTCTGTTGGAAGCAATTTTCCTGTATTTATTCAAGATTTTTTAAGCAATACATGCACTGATTTGATTTGACCTTGAATTGTTCCATCCAGGTGTTTCCATACATCCAAAATGTTCCCCAAAGGTGTTTCCACAATTCTAAAATTTTCCCAAAAGAACTCACAAGTAACTTTTTGAAAGTAGCATGGGCCCCTTCTACCAAAGACATTGTTTTATTTCCAAATTCAGGATTTACAAAATTCCATGCAGTTAAAAACATCTCTTTGATAGGGAAAATCTTATTTTCCATATGCTCAAGCACATCCCCATGGTCTTTCAAGAAACAATGTATACAAGTTTCAACATGAGCAAACCCAGCAGAGATGAAGAAAATAAGAAATGTATTGGCCTACTCTGAGTTCTGCATCATTTAATTCTGCCTCCCCTTTGGTTTTAGAGGCCCCATACTTTTCCCACAGAGAAATAAAACTTTGCCATCCTTTGTCATAATTACTGAAGCAAACTTTGCAATTTGCTTGAAAATTTTTAGACAAGTGCCAAGAGAACAACTGTGTGGGTGACTCAGGGAAACTATGTTCTATAGCAAAAATAAGTTCTTTTTCACAGTCCATTTTGGTGGAATTATATAGCCTTGGGATTGGGAACTGTGTTGCAGGCTGTGTGCTCAGCTTCAGGTGAAAGGCAGGCTCAGAATTGGATTACTTTCAGGCTCAGAATTGGATTACTTTCAGGCTCACCAATAGCTGCTGAAGGCTCATAATTGGGTGTGTGGTTGTCTCAGAATTGGCTGCAGAAGATCCACAATCCACTCCAAGGAAACAGACCAAGAAAAAAAGCATATCAGGTCAAGTTTGGGGGTGTTGCTAGTTTGGGGAAAGAAGGAGCGGGACAGTTGTGCAGGGCTATCCAGGGGGGAAACTCAAAGTTGGGCGCAGGCAAGGCCTCTCCATGAGATGAAAAAACTTGGATGGACATAATGGCAGGTGGACATTGAGGGCTGAGGAGGGTGGGAGCTTAGGGTTGCTTGTTCTCAATTGTTTGTTTACCCAGGTTAGGGTTTAGAGGGAGGTTCTAATGCCTTTCTCTCAACTCTGAGTTGTAGATAGATCATCATAGCACATTGGAGACCAGCTCCACAACACTTGGAAGGAAGGAAGGAAGTCTTTCAATCTCTTTTTCTATCATTTTCACTCCCCCTCTCTCTCAGGTTGCTTTTTGAGCAGAACGCTCAGCTCCTTCCAGACACAAGGGACCGATCACTTCAAAATCTTAGGAAAAATTAAGGGGTATTTACCTCCTGTTTCCACACCTTTGTGGTGGAATTTCATAGCCTTGGGATTGGCAACTGCGTTGCGGGTGGCACGCTCAGCATTAGCTTTTTCAGGCTCAGCACCCATACACAGCCTGGATCAGCATCCAGTTCCTGCTGCAGATCTGTGATCTTCTCCAAGGAAGCAGATTAAGAAACAAAGCATATCTGGTCAAGTTTGGGGAAGCAGGAGCGGGGATATCCAGGGGAGGAAACCCAAATGCAGGGGAATTGGGCAGATGAAGACAGCCACAGGGGGGCTCCAAGTAGGGCGCAGGCAAGGATGGGCCATGAGAAGGACAAACCAAGATGAATGTAATGGCAGGCAGGCGCCAAGGGCTGAAGGGGGCAGAGGCTTAGTTTTTTTTGTGTATCAATGTTAGGGTTGAGAGGGAGGTACTTATACCTTTCTCTCAATTCCAAGTTTTAGACAGGACATAGACCATAGGGAAACAAACTCCCACAAAACATGGAAGGAAGGAAACCCTCAATCTCTTTTTCTCACTATTCTAACCCTCTCTCTCTCTCTCAGGTTGCTGTTTGAAGGGCAAACTCAGCTCCTTAAAGACACAAGGGACCAATAAATTCCAAATCATGGGGACAACTGAGGTAGTTCACTCCTCTTGTTTCCACACCATCAAAAAAAATTTGGGAAGCCTCTCTGGATCATAAACCAACTCCTTTAGTGCATTCAACATCCAACTGTAGAACTCATACATTTCTCTTGTTGCAAAACAAAATCCTTTTTAAAGTTTTTCCTGTTGGAAGTCATTCCTACAATGTGAAATAGCAGGATGTTGTACCTATTTGTTTTATAAGTACAGTCAAACAAAGCAATATGATGTAATTTTTTACAAATTTTTATAGACACAGGATGATCCAAGAACAGGGCCTCTAAGTGAACCTCTCCACCAGATTTTGACCTAGAAACCCACTGATTATCTTGGAGCTTTTCAAATAGCACATCCATAAAGATTTTAAAATCAGATTTTTCTGCCTTTCACTTGCTCTTAGTGTTATAGGTTGTTGTATTTTCAATGTATTCTACACCATCAATCTTGCTCAATTTGCTTTTGGGTTGAATTTTATTGATCCCATCTTGCATTCCTTCCTCAAGTTGATGTGAGGCTACACCAGAGATTCTCCTTAGTTGAGGATTCACTGAGGGGTTTGAAGATGGTTGATGATTATTTTGGTTATTTCTAATGGAGATCCACCACATGGGATCTGCTACTGTGCAACTTGCATGGATCATGATTTTACACCCAGACTTCCTTGTGTGAGTTTTCCTTTGCCATTTGGTGAGCAAAATCCCCAATTATATTCCATGTCTGTTGCATGCAAGGTCTAAATATTTTTCTTGCTTTGAATTGAATTTTTTCAAAGCGTAGCCATGCATGGATTCCCATTTTTGGCAAAATTATTTGTCTTCTTCCCTAATAGTAAAGGCTCTCACAGGAGGATATTCAAGGTGTTCTGGCACCTCATAGTTACATAGTTACATTAGTTTGCATCAAATCAAATTAATCAAATTCCACATGAAATGTTGTGCACCACCACCAGTCAATTCCAGGTGTGAAACACCTTGTTCCTCAATTTTAACCCTAGATGAGGATGCAATTGGGACTTCCAATTTAATATTTCCTGAATCCCCAGCTTATTCCAAATCTTTTTTAATTGCACTATCAATTAAGTACTTCAACGCAGCCATGTTGACACCAGGGGGGCTTGGGATTTCCACTGTTCCCATAATCCAAACAAATCCAAAGAAACTTCAGTATTCAATCCAACTGTCAATTCAAAAACTCCAAATTTGTTAAAATACGTATTCACTTACGCATGTGCTATGTATGAGCTTAATCCAAATGGGATGCACATGTGGGCCTCTGCGGCCCATTGGAAACACACACGGACCATACGTGCCTTTGTGGATGTCACGGATTTGGGGAAACTGGCCTCAAAACGCATGAAACAGGCCTATTGGTACACGGGCCCTAATGGGCCCGGTGGGGTATATGGGCAAATACAGCCAGATGGGCTTGTATGGGCATCATTGGGTCCAATGTTTATTTTGGACATACTTGGCCAGATGGGCTGTCCCGCCAAAGTATGTTAAACTCACCTTTTGGGCTTGGGGCGGCCCATTAGGCGCCGCCACTCGTCTCGCTGCTGCCCCCCATGTTGCAGCCCGCTTGGGGCCACTGTTTTTGCTTACAGCCCGTTTATGGGGCCCAACCTCCCCCGCCAGGCCGTCATAGGGGGCAGAGGGACTCAAAATGGAGTCCCCCCACCCTGGTTGTGGCTCCCATGGGGCTGGGGCCAATGGCCCCGGCTCCTCCCCCTCCCCTTGCTTGCCATCCTGAGGAGGAGGAGGAGGGCTGGCTGGGTTGAACCAGCCAGCGACCGGTCGCAAGAGGCAACCGGTCAGGGTGGGGGGGACCTGATCACCTCCCCCACCAAATGTGGTGGCTAGGCCCATTGCAGCAAGGCGACCGGAGGTGGGGGGGAATTGACCACCCCCCCCACCACCAAAAGGGGCTCTCTCCCCCCCCTTTACCAAGGGGGAGGAGCAACGGGATGGAGGGGATTTGACCACCCCCCAGCCCCCCTACCTTGACAACGCCCTGGGGGTATCAACCTCCAGGGCCCCTGGTAGGTGAATTTGACCGCCCCCTCCAGGGATTTGAGTGAAAGAGGGGGGGGCGGCATGTCCGCCGGTTACACCCCCCCCCCATGTGTGTCTGAGACCGGACCCAGGTGTGTCCTGGGTCCCACCTGGCCATTTGCATGGGCAGGGGCTGGTTGCATGAGACAACCAGCCAGCATGTGAGGTAACAGGCCGGTTGTAACAGAAAACCGGCCAGGGGTTTGAACAGCTAAGGGTCTGGTTCATGGAAACACCAGAAATGACCAGAATAGGCTGGTTGTAAGGGTACAGGGACTGATTCCATGCGGGATGATGCAGCCCAAACCAAGTAGCAAGGCCTGTAGAGCCTGTGGAGCTCCTTTGGAGCGGAAAATTTGCCTTTTGGCTTGTTTTATCATGGGCTCACAAGAGGCCAATCTTTTTTACTTAAGGAGCTCTTCTCCCTGCTGTTTTCCAGCATCCATTCATCATCCAATCAAATTCATCACTGATATCATCCAACGTATTGCCCCATTGTGAGAGCCCATTAGCAATTATTGACACAAGGTGTCCAGCATTTCTTTTGCTTTAAATACTGCTCATTTGCCTAAGCTAATTGATGGCCATGATTATAACAAAATTTTCCTCAATTTTGGGTTTAGAAAAGGAAAATTATCCAATTGCCCAGTATTTTTTATGTTTTGGGAAAAGATTTTGTACCCTTTGCCAATAGGCAGAATGTGCAGGACAGTTTAAAAGTTCTTTTTGTGGTCCAATAGTCCCAAAATTTATGAAACTTCCCCAAATTTGGGTTGAAGGCACTCAAATGTGTCCCAGGGGTTCCAAGGTACCCCTAATTCCCCCCTAAAATGGCCCATTTGGGGCTATTTTGCCCCAAATGGGACAAAAGTTTCATTCATAACATGTGCATTCCTGTTTACGAATTGCCCAACCCCCAGGGAGCTGCATACTACTTGTTTTCAACCCCCAGAGGTTGCACAAGTTGTAAATGGTTTTTTTCACAACTCTTTGAGTAGTGAACAGAGTTTCACGTCCATTTACAACCTGGGGCTGTGAATTTATCAAAGCACTGCATAAAATACCTTTCACTACTAAAAATCAGCTTCAAAAAAAGCTTTTAATGTCAAAAAATAATTTTAGGCTCCCTGAGACATTCATTAGAGGCTTGCTTTATGATTTATAATAATTTTTATATTTCAAAAACGCTTCAAAAGGATTCCATACCTTGAATTACAGATTTATCCCACCTTGCCTACCACAGGCACAGAATTTCTATTTCATTTATTTCTAATTTTCTGAGTTAATGACTGATTAGTATTTTTTTTCTTTTTTTACTTTTAGATAAAAGAATCATATAAACCATCAAGGTCATCAGAAATACTAAGAACTTGAATGGCAATATGGATCTCAAAAATATTTGCAAGTAAATCAACCATGCCAAAATTATAACCCACAATCTGACATGAGTTAAAATCCTTCTTACACCATGACAAATTTGATTTCACTGAATAGAAAATGCCATCAAGGAATCTATATTTGAAGTTCTCTCCAATATATGGCTCAAGCTACCACCATCCTTCAACCAAGTTTTTGGTGCACAGTGACTTTTCATTTTGGTTAATGTCTGACTGGAGCTTGGTTGGAGCTTGGCCTGAGCTTGGTCATAGATTGGGAATGGGATCCTTAAGTGCCATCAGATTTTATGTGGTTCTATATTCAACAAAACCTTTGAACATAATCCATGCCTTCACTTCCAGATTTATAAAACCTTCTCTCACAGGAAATCAACATATACAATTTTTGTTTTTATTTTTTCTGAAACAATATAGGTTTTGAATATATTCATTTTTTTTTTAGATCAAATTGCTATATTTCTTCATCATATAATTCTAGGGAAATCAAGCAACCCAAAATTACTTGAGAAGTCTCCAAGTTTGCCCTTTATGCTTTTCTAGATGCTGAAAATCCTGGTAAAAACATTCCTTCTTTCAATTATTAACAAAACTAATATGAATCAATTATACCAACTACAGAAATAAGGAACCCTCCTGAATTTCATTTTCAAACTTATGCTGAATGAATGCATTTTTCCCAAAATTTTGGAAATGATGATGGCTAGACTGTACTAATCCTGAATTAAAACAGAGAAAAGAATTTTTATTTGAAAATTCCCTTGGGAGTTTGGAATTAATCAAATCGTGGTACTTCTTCACATCAGAAATCCTTAAGGAGGGTTAATTTCACCTTAAATATTTATAATTTCACAAACTTCAAATAAAACCAATTGAAATTCTTATTGAGAAATACAGGAAAAAACCATGGGCCCTTTATTTATTCTGGTGGTAATTCAATTCATTGAAGAACTCAACCTAGATTGCAATCAAAGATTAGAGAAATTATCTCAGCTGGTTTCACTTCCAAACAAATGTTGAAATGATTGAACCATTAATATGGGAAAAATTGAACTAGAAGAAGAGATCCTCAAAAAATAAAAAATTAAATGAAGAAGGAACTGCTCAATGGTAGATTATTCCTTCAATATTTACTGAAAACAATGAGTAGATAAATTGGGAAATGGATAAATTCACTTATGAACTCATCAGATGTAACTTTTAAAAAGCCATTTTATTCTCTTGCCCATCTTCAGTCTCTTTGGCTAAAAAATTCCAAAATGTGCGCATAATTTATTGCAAATCTAGAGAAACCTCTTTCAAATTTACTTTTTTGAGCTTTGTTGGAATGGCTTCAACAGACCAGAAAATTTAAATTGTATTCAACCTGATGAGCCATAAAGCCCAAGAATTTTATTCTTGGGATTTTTCAAAGTTCAAATAAATTATCTCTGAATAATATATCCTCAAAGTGTTTCAAAAATACAAAGATTTGGATATAATGAATGAAATTGAGGATTAATTTGGTTGAAAGTTTTTATTTTAAGGCTTTAAGTAAGGAAAATAGGGAAAATAGAGAGCAGAGGAAGATGTTTTAGGAGCCAAAATTTGGCTTAATGGTCCCCAGAAGGGACCAGAGATCCAGTGAGGAGTCATTTAATTTTGCCTCTATTTTAAGGGTTAAATAAGATGGGTTCCAGTAAAATGATTGGAAAAAATCAGAAACAGAAATATCTCAATGGAAAACTAGAGAACAAAAAGTTGAGCCTTTGGAAAGAAAGAATATTAAATGAATTAAATAGGATAAAATCCTTGAGAAACAATACATAGCTGAAAGTATCACAAGAGTTATGAAATATTAATTTCATGTTTAATTCTCTGGTGAAATTTGAATTATATGGTGGTTTGAAGACTAAAAGTACCATATTTAAATATTTATTATTAGTAAGAATGCAGCTGGATGAAAAAAAGTATCACAGAAATGCATAATATACTAGAGGTTTCTGTCACAGATAAGAGTACCAAAAAATAAATGATGATTATAATTTTGGAAATAGAAAGCTAAAATTACCATATCCATATACTGATTATGATAATAAGATATAAAGTTCCAAGAGAGAAAACTAACAGCAAAGCTTAGGAAGCCCAAAATCAACAAACATCCCTAATAAGAAATTTTATAACACTCAAACATTTTTTATAAGGTCAAAAATGACATAGAAAATTTTAGGGTAATGTTAAATTCATGGCTCATTGAGCCGTGCGCACAGTTTAAAAGGGGACGTGTGGCATGCCACATGGTCCAATTTGGGCTGTGTACAACCCCCCATGGCTCATGGAGTTGTGCGGCCCATCTGGCCCGGTCCGCCGCCGTGTGGACTTCCACATGACTACATTCAAGCCGTGTGGAGTTGTACACAGCTCAAGTGTAGTTTTGTGGCATCCCACACGGCACCAGACCACAGTGAGCAAAAAAAAAAAGGAAAATGAACAAAAGGGTTTCTAACATAACCATTAAACTAAATAAACCTTCCACAAAAACAGAAATCGACCAAAAAATCAAAGAATGTTCATTTTTTGGTTAAAAAAAAAAACAAAAAAATAAACGAATAAATCAAAATAAAAAAACTGGCACTATCCAATGGACTAGCCCTAAAGTAAAAAGACCCAAAAAACTACAAGTAACTGGACTAGCCCTAAAGTAAAAACACCAAAAAAAAAGTCAAGTAAATTGACAAGCCCTAAAGTAAAAACACAAAAAAAATACAACTAACTTGACAAGCCCTAAAGTAATTTCAACTTGACTAGCCCTAAAGTAAAAGGGCCAAAAAATTAAAGAAGTCTTTTTACCAGGCCTAAAGTAAAAGTGCCCAAAAAAATACAAGTCTTTTGAGCAGCCCTAAAGTAAAAACACCAAAAAAAAAACAAGTTCAACTTGTGTTAAGCTGATCCCATCCCAAGCTTAACATAAGTTAAGCTTGTGATGGAATCAGCACAACACAAGTTGAATTGACTTACCATTAAACTCTCATTCAAAACACTGAATATAATGATGTTAACTCAAAACACTCAACATAATGATGTTCAAAATGTGATAACCCTTTATATTAATAGAACTTGTTAGCTGCATTAGAATTAAAATTTATATGAAACCCAATGATGAAATGAAGTCAAAGTCTAATACAATCTAGAATACATTTGTGGTTGATCTTTGAGATGATCAACCCAACCAGAGGCTTTTTTAGAAATCAAGGAACATGTTTTTGCTACAATGGGCAGGATTGGAATCATTTCTCCCTCAAGTACTAATAGAACCCAGTGGTTATTGTTTACAAAGGAAATGAACATTGGATCTGATTGATCAGTAACACCATTTTTCATTGGAGTATAATTATCACATGACTCCAATGAAATGAAACGTAAAGGTTTGGAAGATGTGTCTGCTATAATTTGACCCATGTCTAATTTAGCTAGCCATTTTGAGGAGGGAATCTTTTCATTGATGTCTTCAACATCAAGTCTTTGTTTAATATTTTAAATGTCCTTTGAACGACCAAGCATATTAATGTAGCATTCTTTATGTTTCTCTAATGTTTCAATCATTTTGTTCTAACTTTAAACCAACCATGTTCTTCATGACCAAGAGATTTAGAAATGACTCTAAATCCGCAATTCCCATCTCCAACTAGACCCCAAACCTCACCCAAGAACTTATGGAATTTCATTTTTATTTGATTGAGGTATTTCACGTTTGGTTCCTATCATTAAAAATAACTTAGTATTCATTTCTTCAATTGGATCAATCAAATGAATACTCACCAAAGATGAGCTTCTGGTTGAGCTTTGCTGCATGTTCTCTTCCTCTGAAGAGGATTCTGATTCCAAATTAAGTGATCCTGATTCACTTTTAGTCTCTTCCTCTGAACTATGAAATTCAGATTCAGATTCTCCCAACTTTGAATAAAAATTCATCATTAGTTAGTAACTAAGTTCATTAAAAAAAATGAACATATCCCAAAAGAAAAGACTTACAATATTTTGTCTTTTCTTGTTTGGAGCCCTTCTAGTTCTTTTTTCCCCCTTGAGTTTTTTTTCAACAATCTCAAACTGAGATGGTTCTTGCCACGTATCTGTTGATTTTGGCCAGCCCATACTTGATTTCAGGACTTTAGGTTCAAGTCTTGGCTTTGGTCAATATTTTGTAATCTTCTGAAAGATATAATTCAATAGTCCGCTTTCCTCATGATCTGGAGATTCCAAGATCATTGTATTGACTTTTTCACGTAACTGAGTAATGCTTAGCATTTCATTGACATCTCACTGGAAAAATTCAAAAGAATCCACCATTAGTTAATTAGGATTCATTAATCAAAAAGCATTAAACACAGTTGGATTTGAAAAATCCAACTTAAGCCAACCTACAAAACAATAACTGCAAGGGTCATAGTCCAGCCTCCACTGAGGATGAACATCTTTGGGTACCACGGATCCTCTGAATTCTAGATGGTCACCTATTTTGTGGGACCAGGGCAAACCCATAGTCTTGAAATATGACTTGGTGCAGACTTCACCATCATGATCACGTTTAAACTTCTCAAATTGCTCCCTAACAAGATGGATTTACTCTAAAGACAATTTGTAACCCAATGGTAACAGTTCAGGTGGAAGAACTGTCCCTAACTTAATTTGAGAGTTATAAAGTGATGCATGGACTGATTTAATTTGATTTGAAACTCTTCCATCAAGGCTTTTCCAAACATCCAACAGGTTTCCCAAAGAATTTTCAAGGAATTGTTTGAGAGTTGCATGGGCCCCTTCAACCCCAGATGTTTTTTGTTTCCAAAATCTGGATTTATACAAGTCCATGCTGTTAAAAAAATCTCTTTGATAGGGAAAATGTTACTTTCCATATACTCAAGTACATCCTCATAGTCTTTCAAGAAACGCTATACAAGTCAAAAGGTCAAAACCCAAAAATAGGAAGAATAAGAAGCAGTGATTTGGAACTACTCTGGGTTTGGCATCATTGAACTCCGCCTCCTCCTTGGTCTTTGAGGCCCCGTACTTTGCCCACAGATTCATAAAGCTTTTCCATCCTTCAAAGTCATTAAAAAAGCACACTTTAAAGTTTGCTTGTATGTTTTTAGAAAAGTTCCAAGCGCAGCATTGTCTTTATTTCATTAACAAAGCGCACTTTACAGTTTGCTTGTATTTTTTTAGACAAGTGCCAAGTGCAACCTTCTCTTGATGACTCAGGGAAACTAGTTTCAATTGCACAAATCAGATCTTTTTCACGGTCTGTCACAAAGACTTTTGGAAGTCTCTCAGGATCATAAGCCAACTCCTTTAATGCATTTACAGACCAACTGTAGAACTCAAACATTTCTTTTGTTATAAAAACAAGAGATTTTGAAAAAGTTTTGCAATTGGCTATCATTCCTACAACAGGCAATAGTGGGTTTTTATACTTATTTGTTTTATAAGTACAATCCAACATATCAATATGATGGAATTTTTTTGAAAGCTTTACTTCCTCTTGATGTGCTAAGTACAGGGCCTCCAAGTGACCCTCTCCACTGAAATTTGACTGGTGAATCCAAATTGTTTCTTCAAGCTGTTCATAGAGTACCTCCATAACACTTTTTCCCTTTAGTTCTGCAAGTGTTACCTTCTGCTTACTGTTATAGATTGTTTGGTCATCAACATAATCCCCCCCATCAATCTTGCTTTATTTTCTCTTCATTTGTAACTTATTGAGCCCATCATTCATGCCTTCTACTAGATTGTCTAAAGCCACCCCCAAGATTCTCCTCAGTTGAGGATGCACAGAGGGATGTTCAGATGCATGATGGTTATGTTGGGTTTCTTTGTAGGAGCAGCGCCACAAGGGGTCTTCCTTTGTGCAAATTGCATGGAGCAAAAAATTGCACCCAACCTTCCTTGTGTGAGTTTGTCTAGACCATTTGGTAAGAAGATTTCCTGAATAGGAACCATGTCTATCACAGGCTAAATCCACATATTGGTCATGTTGCGATTAGCGATTTGGGCGGTGGAGGAGTTAATAATGAAATACTAAATAATATTGATTGGTAATAATAATGTAACGAGAGATAACGAATGTGTCCCCATACAAATGGTGGGTGGATGAGAGGTCCTTTTATATTGAAGGGGCCTCTCATCAACAAGACTGGAATCACAAGATGAATACAAGATGAAAGATATTTACAATAAGGGAGGAAGAGACGGAAAAGACATTTACGACATGAGGATTAAAGCAACATTGCTTTCTTCCTCTTTGTCTTAATAGCACTATGTATCACTCTCTTCCTTGGAGTGACAACCGGGACTGCTATGAATTTGAAATGCTCAATAGCATTTATTGGGCGGTGCTTTTTATTCCAAGCCCACTTGGAATGCACCTTTCTCTTTCTAGGTGTTACAGCTGGAATAGCGGTGAACCTGAAGACATCAGGCTTTTCTACTTTGCTTTGGCTTTTCCCTTCTTGGTATGGTTTATCAATATTTAGTTGGTACATTTCATTCTTAATCCATAGATGCATTTCATCTATTCTTTTCCTTTGATTTTCTTCATTGGAGCCGTAGTCCTGCTCCTCTGCTTGAGTCACCGGAATGAGGCTGAGCCTCTGTGACATTCCTGTGTTGTGTTTCACAGGAATTGAATCTTTAATAACTTCCTTGTTATTAAACTTATTTACATAATTCTTTTTTCCATTATGATCCAAATTTCCTTCTCTTTCCTTTGGTAATGGATTTGGATTGATATAAGCAATATTTGCCCTAATATTTCCCTCAACAGGGATTACATCCTCAACACCCCCCCTTAATCCTGTAGGGGGAAGTAAATTCATATCTATGGAAAACTTTATATGTTTGGTTCTATCCAATGCTTTAGTCATTATGTCTGCAGTCATATCTGCAGTTGGAACATATTCTAATGCTACTTCCTTATATTTTACTGCTTCTCTGATGTAATTGTAATGAACATCAATGTGTTTTGTTCTGGAGTGAAAAAATGGGTTACTTGCCAACTTTATGGCACCTTGATTATCAGAATAGATTAGAGCATAAGCTTGAGGCTTATAAGTGTCTTCTAATATTTTCCTTATCCATTTTGCCTCCTGATCTGCAGAGAGATAAGCTCTGTATTCAGCTTCAGTTGATGATACACTTATTGCTGCTATCTTCTTTGATCTCCAAGAAATCAATCTATTCCCAATAAAATAGGTAAAACCACTTGTTGATTGTTTTAAATCATCTTCTGCCCAACTTGAGTCAGAATAACCCACAAGGTTAAAATCACCTCCAACAGGATACTCAAGGCCTAAATTTTGAGTTCCTTTCAAATATCTAACACATCTCTTGAATGCATTCCAATGTTGCATTCCAGGATTCTCTAAATGTTGAGAGAGGATCCCTACAGTATAAGTTATGTCTGGTCTTGTACATTGAGACAAATAATTCAAAGATCCTACAGCTGCTCTGTATTCAAGGCCTGATTTCTTAAATTCTTCAATTTCATCATCAGTAGCTTTCTCCAACTTCACATTAGATTGGAGTGGTGTTCCAAAAACCTTTGCATCTTCCATATTGTACTTTTTGATTAAACCCTTAACATAATGTTCTTGGTCTACTCTGATTGACCCATCTGGTCTGTTGGTTATCTTCATTCCTAGAACATGTTGGGCCTTTCCTAAGTCCTTAATTCTGAAATCCTTCTTGATCTCATTCAACAGTTCTTCCTTCTTTGGTCCAATGACTATGATGTCATCTACCCACACAAATAAGATTGTGCCATTATTAATAAATAAACATGGGTCTGCTTCACTTGTTTGAAAACCCTTTGAATCTAACCACTTGGCGATTGTGTTATACCAAGATCTTGCTGCTTGCTTAAGTCCATATAATGACTTCTTGAGTTTGAGTACATACTCAGTATTACCCCCCCTCAAGAAGGCATCTATATGCTTCATTCTCAATGCTTCAGGCTTTTTCTCAACAAGCCATTCCTTAAACCCTTCTGGTATTGTCATATAGACTGTCTCATCTTCTTCTAAACTAGCATTCAAGTATGCTGTGACAAAGTCTGCTTGTCTTATCTCCTCACCTCTGTGAGCTGCTATTGCAAATAAATATCTTAAAGTTGATAATCTTCCAGTTGGGGAGAAGGTTTCCTGATAATCAATACCTTCTTTCTGTTTAAATCCTTGAGCTACACACCTAGCTTTGTATCTTTGTAGCTGCCCCAACTCATTGAAATTCTGTGTTAGAACCCATCTGGTTCCCACTAAGGTTTTCTCTTTTTCAACCTCTTCTCTTCTTATAACCTCAAAAACTTGGGTATTCTCTAATGAGTCTAATTCCTCAAATATGGAATGCTTCCACTTTTGCCTATCTGGCAAATTCATAGCTTGCTTAAAGCTATTTGGAACTACATTGTTCTCCATCTCAAATGATGCCTTAAATGCCATTATCTCTTGTTCTTCTTGAACAACTTCTTCAATGTTATCAACAACTGCACAATGTGCCTTCCATTCACCATATCTGTCAGTCTTTCTCTTATTCCTCTGACTCTTCTTCACTGGTTCTTTGACCAAATGCTTCTCTTCTGGCTTCTAAATCCCTTCTGGATTTCCATGCACATTGCTGGCTTCTTCTGATTGCCTAATATCTTCTGACCCCTTAAGCTCACTGCTTACTTCTTCTGACTTGGTTTTATTCAAGTGTTCAATTGGGGGATGAACAAAATCATCATGTTTTGTCTTTAAGGGAAACACTTCTTCTTCAAATCTAACATCCCTTGTCCTAATAATTTTCCTGTGTTCAATGTCATATAGTCTATAGCAGGTACTCATATAGTCATATCCTACTAAAACTCCTTTTCCACATCTGGAATCTAATTTTCCAGAATCATTGTAGTGGTGCACACTGAAATAGGATAGACATCCTATTACCCTTAACTTCTTAGTTTTTGGAGCTTTCTCCATAAACCTCTCATATGGGCAACCTTTGCCTTCATCAATAATGTTATGTAAATAACTAACTGTTGAGAGTATTTCAGCCCACAAAAACTTGGGCAAGTTTCCATCTATCATGATGGTCCTGACTCTATCCATAAGAGTCCTATTCATTCTTTCCACAATTCCATTGTTCTGTGGGGTATGAGGGGTGGTTGTAATATGTTCTATTCCAAAATCTTTCAGGATATCCTCAAATTTGTTTCCTAAGAATTCACCTCCTCCATCAGTTATAAATCTTCTGAGTTTCTTCAAGACTCCTTGTCTTTCCCATTTCTTGAACAAATACTTTACCTCATCAGCTGTATCAGATTTATTTCTGATGGGTTTTACCCAGGAAAAATTGCTAGCAGTGTCTACTAGATTAATGAAGTACTTTGAACCTCCCAAAGACATGGGATTGAATGGTCCAGCCAAATCAATGGAGAATTCTTCTCCTACTACTTCTGTTCTTTCTCTCTTCTTAGAGAACTTGTTTCTGGTCATCTTTCCTAGTTTACAACTTTCACATTTCTCATCAGTTCCTTTGTGGCCAGATCTTCTGTGTACCACAGATGAGTAAACACTTATCCCTTCCATATGAAGGTTTGCCTCTAATAACTTTGATTTAACTATGCCATCAAACACTATCTTCTTGTCATTCTTGACTTGAAATTTATTACCTAAGTTCTCAATCTGACAACCTTTGTTCCATAAACAACTCAGAGACAACAAGTTATATGGTAAATCAGGAACAAAATAAACTTCTTTAAATTGAACAGGGCCATAATTCTCTGTTTCAAGTTTAACACAACCTTTTCCTTGGATGTTTATGCTTCTCCCTTTTTCACCAATATTTACAACACCACTATGTGGCTCAAAACTATGAAAGTAGTCTTTCTTGTTAAACATATGATCAGTACAGCCAGAATCCACTAGTATTCCACTTGATCCTCTATCTTTATTGGAAAACAGGCCACATGTCAGGTGATTCTACTGACTATCATTGGTAAAAGGTTTACTCACATCAGCAAGGTACCCTTCTTCATTATCCACAAATGGATACTTGGTCAGATCTGCCTCATTACTGTTACTGAGTTTTCTTTTGAACCCTTCCTCTTCTTCCACAAAAGGTTCAGTGGTAAAAAGGTCTTCAATTTTTGATCTTTTTGCCATAAGACTGGTTACTTCCTCCACTTCATCCTTTTTGGAGTAAAAATTCCTCTTTTTTGATTCAAACCCTTTAGCAGAATTCCCTTGACCAGACTTACATTCATTGGCAATATGGCCAATCTTGTTACACTTGTAACACTTTACATTCTTTTTATTGAATGTCTTTTTACCAAAATTCTTGGTAAACAAGGCTTGGGTATTCTTCTCCTTTCTGTTGAACTGAGTGCTGTCCTTCTCAATTCTGCTCAACACCTCTTCTTCATCCGGAATGGGATTCATTTGAGAAATAATTCTCACCAGGGACTCAAATTCCCTAGGCAGTCTCTGAAGGATGTTCAAAGACAGACACTCGGAGTCCATATTGAGCCCAGAGGATCTAAACCTTGAGATTGCCTTCCGCATATCAGCAATAAATTTCTGTGAGTTGTGGAAACTCACGTTGTGGAGGTTGTTATAAGCCACATTCTTTGCGTGGCTACTGTTGCCCGCGAATTTGTTCTTTAGGTGCGTCCATAAAATGGAACCGCTCCCTTTCTCTTCGGGTTTGAGGACGTCGGCGACGAAGCCGAGCATCTCTTCATTTAGGTACCGGATTAGGAGATGGTAGCCCTTGCGCTCCATCTCCAGGTTTGTCTTTGTCGGGTTGCCCGTTGTTATACCGAGGCACCCTAGATTGTCAAGCTCGCTCTTGAGCAGAGTCGACCACACAAAGTAGTTGTTGCTGTTGAGCAACACCCGCGAGCTTAAACCATACGCGGAGTTTTTTGCTTTGGCCATGGTTCGCGGTAACTATTGGATGGAGCGAATGAAGAAAAAAAAATTTGCGATGATTGATGTTGGCAATAAAAAATGTATCGCAAGCTACTTTAAAAAAAAAATCTTTTTTGACGATGCGTTTGGTGATGAAAGGGTTGATGCGAGTCTCTTATTGGTTCCGGCGATAGATCTGATGTTGGTATTGACTAATCCTTTGCAAGGATGTTGTCAACAATGGGAGCAATGAGAGTGGTGCTTGGTATCCTTTTGGTTCGCAAGTTGCTACCTTCGCAAAGGTGGCGTTGGTGATGGAGGTTGCTGTGGTACTGATAATGTGTCGCGATTAGCGATTTGGGCGGTGGAGGAGTTAATAATGAAATACTAAATAATATTGATTGGTAATAATAATGTAACAAGAGATAAAAAATGTTTCCCCATACAAATGGTGGGTGGATGAGAGGTCCTTTTATATTGAAGGGGCCTCTCATCAACATGACTGGAATCACAAGATGAATACGAGATGAAAGATATTTACAATAAGGGAGGAAGAGACGGAAAAGACATTTACAACATGAGGATTAAAGCAAAATTGCTTTATTCCTCTTTGTCTTAATAGCACTATGTATCACTCTCTTCCTTGGAGTGACAACCGGGACTGCTATGAATTTGAAATGCTCAATAGCATTTATTGGGCGGTGCTTTTTATTCCAAGCCCACTTGGAATGCACCTTTCTCTTTCTAGGTGTTACAGCTGGAATAGCGGTGAACCTGAAGACATCAGGCTTTTCTACTTTGCTTTGGCTTTTCCCTTCTTGGTATGGTTTATCAATATTTAGTTGGTACATTTCATTCTTAATCCATAGATGCATTTCATCTATTCTTTTCCTTTGATTTTCTTCATTGGAGCCGTAGTCCTGCTCCTCTGCTTGAGTCACCGGAATGAGGCTGAGCCTCTGTGACATTCCTGTGTTGTGTTTCACAGGAATTGAATCTTTAATAACTTCCTTGTTATTAAACTTATTTACATAATTCTTTTTTCCGTTATGATCCAAATTTCCTTCTCTTTCCTTTGGTAATGGATTTGGATTGATATAAGCAATATTTGCCCTAATATTTCCCTCAACAGGGATTACATCCTCAACAGGTCATGCTTTGAGTTGAAAACTGTTAAAGCATAACCATGCTTCATTTCCCATGTTTGACAATATTTTTGTGCCTCTTCCCTAGTAGGAAAAGCTCTCAAGGGAGGTGGGTCAAGTTGATCTGCCATGGTTACATAGTTATATTGATGGCATGCACTCCATCAGTTTCAATCAAATTAAATACGGCAAAGACCAGTAACATAAAATGTTACTCACCACCAGTGTTAATGTCCATTTTTGAATCATTTTGTTCCTCAATTGTCACCCTTGATGAGGATGCAATTTTGGCTTCCAATGTTTCATTACCCAAATACTTTTTTTCTTTTTCCAAAGCTTTGTTGATGGCACTATCAATGTAGACCTTCCATGCAGCAATGTCAGAAGAAGGAGGGCTTGCCACTGTTCCCATGCAAAAAAATTCAATGGTATACTTCAGTATTCAATCCAACTTTCAATTGATCAAACAAAGTTTGATCACTTTTGAGCTGCAAAAGAATTGTTTGCAGATTTTTATATGATTTATGATTTGAGTTTTCACTTTAATTTCACTTGGTTTTCACTTTAATGTCTCTTTGGGATTGCTAGGTGTGGAACAACAGTCCCAAAAAGTATGCATTAATCCCAGATTTGTTTTTACAGGACCCAAGTGTGGTCCAGAGGGTGCCCAAAATTCTGGCACAACTTTGGGGGCTTTGTGCACCTCCAAACACAGCTAATTTGGGCTGTTTACGGGGGTACACGGCTCAAATGAGCTGTGTTCAGGGGTTACATGGCTCCTACAAAATGCTGGCACAACTTCCAGGGGGTTGTGCACCCCCAAACACAGCTAATTTGAGCTGTTTATGGGGGTACATGGCTCAAATGAGCCATGTTCAGGGGTTACACGGCTCCTACACAACACCCCGGGGGTCATGCATGTTTGAAAAAGCCCTTTGTAGTTGTCTTGGGGCCCCCACGGCTCATTTGAGCTGTGTAGGGCCCTACACAACTACCGCACATTTGGAGCCATGAATTTAACATCACCCAAAATTTTATCATCAAATTTCTCATCTACTTTACAAATGGCCTATAAAAAACATATTAGCCATATTAAAAAAGGTTTTTAGATCTGAGCAACTTTGGGAGTATTTTATTTCTTGTTGGAAAAATTTCTTGGTTTGAGAAACACAAAGGAATATGAATATAATCTGTCAAGATTGGATTCCCTCATGAGAATGGAACTGTATTTTTCACATTAAATTGGGAAATTCTGGATGAAGAATGAGAAAGAGGTTTTATCCATTTGGAATTTCAACCACTTAAATCTTTCAAATAAGACTAGTTCAAGGGCTGAAGGTTCACAGTTTTTTGATCAAAAACTACTTTGGTAACTCCACAGGGGATATTTTAAAATATAATAAAAGTATAAAAAGGCCACTAGTGGATCAAACAAAAGAGATACAGACCATAATACCTTTCCAATCTTGAAAAAAATCAATGAAATCCCTTGATTCATTTGATAATGTCCACAGGAAAATTTCACATTATGAACTGATCAGATGCAGAGATAAATACTCCAATTATCCCTGAACCAATAACCAAATGATTCAAAATAAATTACTTTGTGTTCATGGCAATACCTTGCATTCATATTTTAGATGGCATCAAGTGCTCTGGAAAGCTACTTGAAAATAATTAATTTCATTCAAAGTTGATCTTAATGTTACTAATGAAAATGATGAACCTAGGCCTTCACCATAATTTTAAAGCTCTTAATGAAAGTTCAAAATTACTTATTTGGTTGAAAGGAATATTCTAGAAGATAGGCCACTCAAGATTTTTTAATAATTTTAAATATCTCTATCTTCAAACTGAAAGTTTTAAATATTGGAAGCCTTGAGTATTTGGAATACAAGAGGGGGAAGACCCTCAGCCCCATCTAAAGGAACTAATAATTCTAGAAAAATATTTAAGCCTTTATTTTTTTGAAATTGAGGAACAGAGGTTCCAATTAAAATAAGGCAAATAAAAAGGAAGAGTAAAAATATGAGACAGGAAGAGAAGAATTCAAAAAAAAGGGTTATGGAGATCCAAAGGAGGCAACTGAAACAGGATGAAATCAGGAGAGATTTTCCACTAAAGAACAGAGAAAACCTCCAAAAATAAAACCTGTAGGAAAAATGAAAGAAGGCCTTAAAAATTCAAAAATTGAAGCACTAAAGGCAGATAATTAATCTAAAAATTAATGGTCAAAATCAGGAGAGAAGCTGAAAAAAATATGAGAGATACCCTTCAAAGGAATATTGATGAGAAGAAAAATTAAATATGGAAAAATTGGAAAGGTAGAAAAAAAATTCTGATAATTTGAAGGAATCAAGAAAAGGTTTGAGATCAAAATAATTTGAGAGAGAAAAAGAAGATTTTTTGCCTAAAAAAATATTTAGGAGAAATTGAAGTAGAATTTAAAAATCAGGAAATACAAAAAATAAGGGCAGAGCTTGAATCAAAATAAAAATAACAAAATAGATTCAAAGCTGAAATTGAAAACAAGAAAATACAAGCCCACATTAAATCTAAAAGACACATGGATCCCATTTCTGGGAGTGATTTTTATGTTTCCAAGAGCCTACAGGATTAATTCAATGAATCCATGCATCAATTTAAATCATCTTAATTATGTTCAAGTTCAAGTGATCTTTCCAATTGTTTTTAATATTTCCATGATTTTTCAAGAGCTGGTGATTGTGGTTTTTATTATGTGGCGCACCAGATTTTTTTAAACCTATCAGATTTCATATATGAATTCAAATTTGGCTTAGAATAAAATAATTAATTTTATCAAGGTCTTGGGAAGAGCTTTGGTGATCATTTTTATTTTGATGAATTTATAGAAATAATTCATTCTGATAGTTTTAATTTTTCCACAAAGAATTGGATTAAGGTGCCACATATGTGTCATTTTACTACTAATTTCTATGAATTCCCAATTTTCTGGATCTCTAAGAAAAAATAATTAAAATTTTCCCCTTTTGAATTTCCTGTAAATTCAAATCCACCTGTTTTTATTGCTCTTGTGGATGAATTTAATTTAAAAGCTTTGAAAATTTGTAAATAAGGAGGTTGATTGAAGCATAATTTTCCAATGTCACCTGTTGATAATATGTGGAAATGATATAGGTCCATGAGGTTTCTTAAGAATTTGGAAATATATTATGAGATGTTTTTGAATCTGTGGAAAAATTAAATAAATCAAGAAAATGCAGTGGATCCAAATTTTTAACCAATCTTCTACATCAAATAAATCATATCTGAAAAACCAAGGGAAAATACCATAATTGGTTGGCCAACAACCATCAATCAGGAGGAAATTAGCAACCTGAATTTTAATTAAATAAATTAATTCTGAGTTAAATTCCATTCAATATTATTTACATTTGGTCTTTTTTTCTGATACTGGGTGCACTTCATGACCATCATTGTTATTTACCTGGTGATTCTCAGCCAATGTTTGGGACCTTCTCATTCCCCTGTATGTACATTTGATATTCCTTCATTTTGAATTCTGGTAGTTACCGGGCTTCCCAAAATTCAGTATTCCAAAACTCTAAAACATTTGAGGGTTCTTATGCTTCCTGGTGCCCTTCAAACTTTGGAAAAATTTGGGCCTCTGAAGACTTCCTGATTTGTTTTCTGAAGTTTTCCTGGCTGCTGAATGGTATTTTTTCTCAATTGGAAAATAAATAATTTTCCCCTTTTTGAAAACTTCCTTAGCTTTTATATCCTCTCCCAAGTCTTTACATGTAAACTAGGAGCCTTAATATCCTCTCCCAAGTATTTACAGGTAAACTGGGTATGTAATTAATCCTTTCAGTTTTAGAATCCTAATTTAAATCTTGGACCTGGTTTATTGACTTTCTTTCTTCATATTTGTGCCATTGCTTGGTAATTCCTCTTTAAAAATGGGTTATCTTGGTTCTGATTCAAGTTCATGGTGATTTTTTCAATTTTTTCATTCATATGTTGGATTTCATCCACAAATTTCTGAAAATTGGCCTCTTTCTTCTTATCAACTAGGTTCTTTCTGGAATATTTGGGGTCCTTCCTGATCCAAATTCCATAATTCAAAATTCATCTCCCCTTATTCCTCCAATTTTTCCAATTCTTGAGGCAGAAATATACTTCCCTAGAAAACTTTATTCCTCTTGAATGGTTCAATTCTGTTAAATTACCTTCTGAGGTCTGTGGATAATGCCTTTCAGAGGTTATCTCCACTTTCCAAGTTGTTTTTTTCATACCCCATCCTGATCAAATAAATAACCATTTCTTCCTAATCTCTGATAAACTTTCTGAAATCTTATTTGTTCTTGATTCCTCCTTGGTCCTGATTATATCTGATAATCCTGGGTACTTAATAATTATTTAATATTCTAAAGGGTTTATCTGTTCAAAATATCCTCTTCAACTCCTTCTTCAAAATATTCCAGTTCCCAGGCTCATTCCCTGCCATATTCTAAATTTATTAACCAATCTTCTGTTCTTGAACTAAAAAAATTAATGGAAGAGCTACAAAATTCCTTGGGGATTTCTATTTTGAATTTATTCCTCTATCTAGATGATATCCACTAGGTTCTTCCCTTTATTTTTTATTTTGTGAAAACAGGGACACTTGCAGGCTATTGGAGGGTGCTTCTGAATCATCAAAAACATCTAATAGCATCCTCCTCATGGCTGTTTGTAGGTTGCAGGTCCAGAATCTGATATTGTGTTTAGAATAAAGGGTTTCTGTTATTCATTTGGTGGTTCATTCCCTGTTGGCTTTGAATAGTCTTTTAAAAATTAAAGACAGATGGGCAGTTTTTTCCTCAATTAATGTCATCCCTTCTTGGGATTTTTTCTGAAATTCTTCTTTCTTGTCCTCAGGGCTTTGATATCCACTTCATATTCTGTTGGCTTTTTTTCCTAGTACTTCTAGCTGCAACATTTTTATTTAATAAAGTGAATTTTTTTTATAATATTAGATCTATTTGATTAAGGTCCTTATTCTCATTTTATGTCTGGTGAATATCTCTTCCTTTAGTCTCCTGGATTTTCATTTTGAAACTAGTATTTGACCAGTTTTTTATTTTTTTCTAATAAATAATTGGACACAAAAGAAATTTTCCACTTCTGGGACACCAAATTAAGATAATCTTAAGGGATAATAGGAGAATTTAGAACATATCTTTCTTGACTTCACTTGAAAATTTAATTTACTATTACTATTAATTTTAACAATTGAGAGTTCAAAAAAGGTGGCTTTTGATTTCCTGCCCTTCTGAACTACACTAAATCTGTGCAGTAATTTATTTACATTAGTGGCTACCTTCTTCAAGAATTAAAACCATTCTATTATAAGAGCTAAATTAATCATAATTAGAGATTGATATTCTTTAGAAGGTTATTCTCAATAGGATTTTATTATTGGTAAAGGTTGCCAATTTATTGAGAATTTTGACTTTTATCAATTATTTTTCCAATTAAAAAAAAAAGGCTTTAAGTTTTTCATAAAGTTATTTTACAAGTAAGAGGACTCAAAGATTTTAATTCTCAGAGGGAGCTGAGTGGGAAAAAATCTTGGTTGGTGGGTTTTTTTGTGCTATTTCATTTATGTTGAATCCACTGAGTTTGGTTGGGTGCTCAACTGAGTGGTGTTTTTTTAAAACACAGTTGGAGGGTGCTCAAAGCCAGGTGTTATTTATTCCACTAAAGAGTTTAAGGTGTTAAAAAAGTAGGGGTGTGCCATGAACTGAGCCATTGAATATTTCAGCTGAAGCCTCCAAGAGTTTGGCATCAACTGGAGGTCATCCTATTGGTTTTATTAGTGGAACACAACAGAAACAAAAAACCTTCTTGTTTCTCTAATTTAATCAAAACCCAAGTAAATCTAAGTAAACTATTGTATGGGGCTCCCTTGGCCAATTCCCCATCAAATGATTTTTTTACCCCTTCAAATAAAACTTTTCACATGAAAAATGGGAGATGACCATCTGACCAAACTTGGTGGATTCACCAGATATAAGGGTACTCATTGGGGAATAATTGTTTTCATTTTGAATGATATAGGTCCTTTAAAAAGCCATTATCCAAGGAAACCTAAGGATTTTTCAAGAAAGAAATGATCAGTGGTTAAACTGATTGTTATTACCATAAGAATTTGAAAATAATTTGTTTCCTCTGGGAATTGAACCCAGGTCTCTCATGTGCATGGCAAGTGTACTACCAACTATACTAAGGACACTTGCTTCCCAGTGATCAAGATATTCTTGTAGAGGTCAATGACAATGTCACTTTGTGAGGACATATGATGAATGAGTAACCAACTACAAGCATGCAGGGACTGAGTTCCTGAAGACTGCATGAAAGCATTGATCAAATCTCAACACACCTCTGTGCTGAATTTAGGGTGAAGGAAGCAAGGCAACATGCTAAGATCACACTCATGATGGGCGCTTAGGTAGTTCTGGGCTCAGAACCTGTAAGAATTTGAAAATAACATGTGTCCTCTGGGAATTGAACCCAGGTCTCTCATGTGCATGGAAAGTGTACTACCAACTATACTAAGGACGCTTATTTCCCAGTGATCAAGATATGCTTGTAGAGGTCAATGACAATGTCACTTTGTGAGAACATATGATGAATGAGTAACCAACTACAAGCATGCAGGGACTGAGGTCCTGAAGACTGCATGAAAGCATTGATCATATTTCAACAATTACCTTTTTTCCTATATCTGGTTCAATAAGAGAATTTCAAATTTTTAGAGAGCTTGGATCTTCAGCTAGAAAAGTTCTAGAAAAAAAGTGGTGAGCCAGTTTTTAATGAATTTATTTTGAAATGTTGAAATCCAAAAGTTCACAGCAGGTATCTAGAAACAAAAAACACACAATTTTGCACCTTGTGAAAGGTTGCTAGCTAGGACCATTTTGAATTTTTTATTTTATTTTAAATATAAACACAAAGCTAGGGGAGGGGTGAGGGAATGGGGGGATATTGGATATGCAATTGTGGTTGGAGTTTTTATTGAACTTAATTTAAATAATATATGGCTGTTGTGGTGGAATTATATAGCTGTGGGACTGGGAACTGTGTTGTGGTCTGCACGCTCAGCTTTGGGTGTAAAGTAGTCTCAGCATTGGGTGCGCAGCTGGGTCAGCATCTGCTGTGGCAGGTCAGCAATCCAATCCGCAGAAATGGACCAAGAAACAAAGCATATCCGGTTGGGTTCTTGGATACCGCTAGTTTGGGGAAGAAGGAACTGGATGGTTGCATGGTGACCATTGGGGGAGTAAACTCAAAGATGGGCGCGTTGGGAGAATTCAAACAGGTGCAGTGGGCTCTGAGTAGGACACACACAAGGCTGTGGGTTCCATGAGAAGGGAAAACCCAGATGGATGTAGTGGCAGGTGGACAGTTAGGGTTTTAAAGGGTAGACTAGGGTTGTTTTCAGTTGTTTGTGTACCACATTTAGGTTTGAGAGGGAGATTCTTATGCCTTGATCTCAACTCCAAGCTGTAAATTATCATAGATCCAGATGCAAGCTCCTGAATCTTTTGTAAGGAAGGAAGGGACTCATCTATCATTCTCATTTTCTCTCTCTCCCTCTCCAGTAGTTGATTGAATGGCACGCTCAGCTCCTTACAGACACTTGGTACCAATAACTTCAAATCTTGGGGAAACTAAAGGGAGGTATTCACCTATTTTTCCACATTTTTCAATGGCATATAGGATAGTGAGGTGATAATAAAGTATGGAGGCAGAAATATTTCTATATTTTCATTAATTTATGGAAAATCTTGCAAGCTTATAGAGCTTTCTCTCTAGAAAGCCCTTATTATTTCATGAATTTTAAAATTTCTTGTTAAAATTGGATAGAAAGAATGTTTATCAAGATAATTGGAGAGAATATAATAATTTTTGACTGGTTAGGTAAAATAATGGGTGGTCAGATGCCATGGATGAGTTATAGGGTACAACTTGGATAGGGCCAAGCAGCCCCCCTTTTATAGAAAAACTCTGCCTTGAGGGATTCTCAAGGCTCACCTGAAGGTGGTTCTGAGCCTTGCTCTCTACTGATAAGCCGCAGGGAGGTAAAGATACATGAGGAAATGATTCTGGTTTGAGAAACATTAATCATGATTTTGGATCTATGCCCTCTTTGGTAGCTAAGATGGTTGAAATTGTATAATTGAAATAGTGAAAAATTTGTTTTTATTTTTTTTCTCAGGAAGCTCCTGAGGACTTATGTTTCATAAAATTTTTCAGGAGTACCCTTCAGCTTGAGTAAATTTTTATGGTTGGACACACACAAGACATGCTTGGAAAATTTCTGCATTCTTTGGTAACTAAACTTTTCTGACTTTTATGGCTGAAATGGTGAAATATTCCTTGTTTGGGTGTTTCTGAGACCATCTTTTGTGTATAAAACTCCCTCAAATTTCTGGTTAATACATTGGTTGTACTTCTGGTTCACTCTACCATGAAATGCCAATATTTGAATGGTTGTAGCATTCACTAATGATAAGGGGAATGGTGTTTGCACATTTATTTAAGGTTTATGTATTTTATAATTCTGTGGTATTTTCCTCCTTTTTCCAGGTTTGAAAGGTTTTTGATAGGTGAAATGATATTTTTGATTCCAATATCTTTTGATTTAGATGGAGTTGATTCTGATTTGACTGACTGATTAGGTTTT
Organism: Puccinia polysora; assembly: GCA_025617555.3. Lineage (NCBI taxonomy): Eukaryota > Fungi > Basidiomycota > Pucciniomycetes > Pucciniales > Pucciniaceae > Puccinia > Puccinia polysora. Next base: position 20,513,793 of record CM062629.1, on the reverse strand, counting down.
TGAGGGTTGAAGAATCCACTTCTGAGATTTTTGAGGCTGTGATGGATAAATTACAGGCTTGGGGAACTGAAATGTTGTTTTCAAACTTATATCAACTCTTCAATCAGTATTCAAAACTTTTTATCTCCCTTGAATCAATAAATGAAGGCTTTTTACCTTATCCAGCACAAATATTTCAAGCTAGATTATTTGCATTACTTTGCAGTCACTTTCAAAAAAACAGGTTCTACTTTTCTTTTCCTTTTTTATCAATTTTTTACCTATGACTATCTTCATCCTCAAATTTGTTGTCAGAAAATGTTTTTGCCTTATTAATTTTTTTTTTTTTTTGCATTACCATTCTAATCTATTATAACCCTTGCATTAGCTATAAATTCACACCCAATCAAAATACTTAACTGAATTGGATTCCATTCATTAACCACCTTGTTTTACAAATACTGTGAAAGAATGCCTCTGGCCTGTAAGAGAAAGATGGCACAGGTACTACTGCTCATAGAACTCAGGATGAGAAGGGATGGATTTAAATGAAAAGGATGAGGAATGGAATGAGGAAAACAGTGATGAGAGGGATCAAAGATTAAGGCTCCAAAGGAGGAAGGTTGACTGAATGCTATAAGATTAACACAGCGTGGAAGATGAGATGAGTCTAGCAGGATGGTTGGCTTTCTTGTGCTGAGATAAAAACTATTAGAAGTGAACTAACCAATAAGAAGTAGTATAATAATTCCTTGGGGGGGATTAGTCCAGGAGGGAAGGAGAGGCCAGTATATGTGAGAACTGAGGAGGAGGCCTTGAGCAATGAGTGTCTGGAGCTGGAGGATGGAGTTCCCATGGTATTACATGTTGACCTGGTGGGCTGGAGGCTTTAGTTGGGTAATGGGTGATGGGCCTGTCCAGAATGGTCTGACATGCACTGATCTTGAATTTATGTTAAAGTGAGCTGACCAGACATTGGGGAGTATTTACTATGTATGCAATATGTACTTGCCCATGTACTAATTGGTTTAAGGAGAGATTGAGGATACACCAAGCTATAGAGAGAGGGGGAGCCTGGGAGATACATAGGACCTTCAGGGTATGCAGGGAGATGCACAGGAGGTAGAGCTAGTAAATGCAGAGGTAGAGGTTGGATGTCTTCAGGATCCAGGGAGGTAAGGTGACTGAGGCTAGAGTGACAAGTTGTGTTTATGACACACAAATTTTATCATTTACTTTTTACTTCAATCCAGGCAGAATTTCCTCTAGCTGTAATTTTCAAACCAAAATAGGAACTTCTTTTCTTCAAAGGGAATATTCTTTCCCCCCTCTTTAATATTTCCTTGGTTAACTAATTTAATATGCTATTTCATCTCACCATTTTGAAGTATAAAATTTTAATTGCTCCAGTTTCCTTTTCCAACAAAGCACTCATCTCAATCTCATACCTATCTACAAAGTTTCTACTTCAAAACCATTTTCATTTTCACTTCAAAGCATACTTTAAGGTCCTCAGTTATGTGCTAGTTATTTGTTTGTGCCAAATTCATCTATTATTTTACTCAAGTTTATGAAGTTTTTAGTCAACAGAATTAACTATTCCAAAAACCTTTGAAATAAATGGGGCAAGTCCCTGTTCCATATCTTTTTTTAAACCCCCAGCTTCCATGTGGTTCTGAATTTAATTAAATCTCTGTTAGGTTTTATTTTTTCATTCAATATTTCTTGTTATATTCCCACTCTTTTGAACATATTCATAAATCTTCATAAATTCAAACTTATATCCTCTTTTTGTTTCAACATTCAAGCCATCAAAATTTCAAAAACAAACTGAACTACTTTTTCAGTATCCATTCCTAGTTCTCAGAGCTAGGCAGAGGTAATTAGGGTCCATAGATCAAAAAATGAAAACTCTGAAGCCAATTGAGTCAAATTATTTCAGTTTTATGTGATTGTGGGATCATAATCTTTTTTGACTGAATGAATTGATTGCATCTGATCATGCAAGTTTCCAGAAACCAAGAAATGCCAACTTTGGCAATAAACCCAGCTTTCTCAATCAATCTCTAACTGGATGACCGTTGAAACCCATTTCAGAAGTGAAAAAATTACAAGCTAGCCAAAAAAAGAGGGGTCAATTTTTAACCTGATGTGCAATTTCAAGAAATACCTTGAATATCATCATCATCCAGGAATTTTAAACCAGATATATGTATATATATATATATATTCATCTTGAGTTAAATTTCATTAAAGTTTTGTTTCAGTAGAAAGATCAAACTTTTTCATCCTTGCCTGCGCCCCTTCCCCGCACATACATAGAAATCAACATCATCAATAAAAATGATGAAATCTAACATGACCTCATATGCTAAAAGTACATGAATTGTAGAGTTAGGATTGGGATTAAAAAAATTCGTGGAATCAAGGTATTCGATGAGTTGTGGGTGATCAACCATGTGACGCCCTTACACTATCTCACTCCTCCAAGGAGACTCGATCAGCCAAAAAAAAATATAAATGAAAATAAAAATTAGGCAGAGGATGAAAATTCTGTTTATCTTGGTTCGGCTTGGAAAACAAGGATGTTAAATGATTGGATCTTAAAACCTAAGTTCGTAGAAATATAGTCATGTTTATAGTACAGGATATCTGGACCAAATTCGAGGACGGTAAATTGATTCGTACACTCTGAGCTGCTCGTTAACCACAATGCATAGTGTGGTTGATCTTCAAGAATTCATTGATTCATCTGGGTGTAAGTGGCATCCCTTGAATGATCGATCTTGTGGCACAGGTCGACTGAAGGTCTGACAGACTTCCGCAAACATTGATTGGTTGAGTCAAAAGGACCGATTGAATAGTCGCTCTCAAGAGCCATTGAGATGCAGAGGCTTCAGCTGGCATGGAAGCCTGTTGTTGCTTAGGATAATAAGATTTCAATTGATGTGCGAATCCACTGGTAACACTTGAGGTACGCGATAAGAGATTTTCGGTCGCCCGAAGGAAATCCATCTAAATGCGAAGAGTGAGAGTGCGAAGGAAGCGCTCGGTTAGTTATGAAACGTCAGAGATTCCTCTAGGAGAAGTAATTTACGTGAAGGTAACCAGAAACTCTCCAGGCTACGCCATTTGAGTCGAGTCTAATCAGCTCAGAGTTTAATCTGACATCACGAGTGTCGTACTTGATTCTGCAATCATCCTTGGATGACTGATTATGATCACCAGCGTTGATAAGCGCTTCAGAGTTTATCAACTGGCTCAAGGAAGTCACGGTTACATTGAGATTTGAAGAGATCTCTTCAAATAACTTGATATTGCTCTCGATCAATTCAGAATCCGGTGACAATTTCAGATCGACTTCATATCGAATCATCAAGTTTCGATTCGATAGGAATTGTACTTGATACGTTAACTGTTAAATGTTAAGCCAATCAAACATTTGTAAAAATTTAGAACCATCGCATGAAACTCATTCGCAAAAAAAAACGCTGGGCTTGAATCTAGTGTTTTAGAAATTTCAATAATTTGCAGTGTCTCACCAGGGCATTAGTAACAGCAGCCTTGTGACCCCCGCTCAAGCCAATCCAATTTGGCAATGACTTGAATGTTACCGGTGCCGTGACAAGCCTTTGTTCATTGGAGAGTAAATTGTTTCTTATCCTTAAATCTACGAATATTTTACTAGAATAAAACGATTGAGGAGTATGAAACACACACGCAAACTTGTATCAATTCACTCAGAGTCGATCAATTAAAGACAAAAGGGTCTCCTCACCTTTCTGCGCCAGGGGAAGACTTGATCATGTACGTCTTCCGTTTTCCTCTCACGCTTAAGAAATAACTTACATGACCCTAATCCGAAGTATCAGAATTTTTCACGCGCGGATCAGTTACTATGCAGATGCTGAGAGGTTTGAAAGATTTTCGGTTTTTATTTTTTGAGTGAAAGCGATACCTACGACTGAATTCGAACAGGTACTCGGCAAAGGTAGATGGCCGGGTCCGCAATTGCAATTTACATGGGTGGGAATGTTGACTTGAAAATGCCAACCACTTTTTTGGACATTAGCTTGATGCTCAGAGAAATGAAGAACTTGAGAAAGGTTGAAAATTTCGTGTTGAGTCGAATCTTGACGGGTTCCATTCTGAGTGACGAAACCACTCATTTGAAAAGTGATTTTTTTCCACTTGGATAATTGTTGTTCGAATTCAAAAGGTGCAATGATATCTTGATGGGTTGATGTGTTTTTTAATCGAATCGTGACAGTGATCACATCTCCGGGAGAAAAAACGGTCGATGATGGTGAAGGAGAAACCAAGACTGCGATAGATTGATCTTTTGTTTGATAAAGTTCAAATTGATCCCTTTTCGAGCGGTTTGGATCATAAATGTTTGTATCTGGAAGGCACACTTGTCGAAGGGATCCTGACCTCGTTGACATTTGATTCAAAATTGGTACTTCATCAATTATAACAGCCTGTATGTTGCTTTGGAAAGGTTTGGCATCTTTCGTCGTCCCTTCCTCGTTCGACACTTGAATATCAAAGTTGGAAGCAATGCCTAAAGCCTTGGACGCAAATCTTCCCGAACGATCCTCTGAAGGATGTTTGGGTCGGTCAGTGGGCAACTCCTCAACAAAAGTGTGCGACGTGGTTTGGGCCAATAAAGGTCCTGAGAGTGGTGATCGAACTTGTAAGTTTGAAGATGCTTTTTCCTCGCTCAGACTCAGTCCACCCAACAGAGCACTGTTATCGGTTGTTTCACTCTCGAGGGCGAAGTAGCTCGATTCAGAATCTGAGGATGCTAATCCAAAACAAAAGCTCCCAGAATCTTTGTTTGGAAGTTTACGGTGTGGCCTAGCTTTTAATATTCCTGACTCTGGATTAAAAGTTAGATTGCTCAACTGAGCCATACCACCCCTAGGTGTCGAGTTATCTAATGTCGGTTCCTGGGCAGGCATTCGAGTAAGAGGACTATCTTGATTGAAGTTCGATGATTGAGGCGCTCCCGATGATACCAAGCCATCATTCTCGATCTGGAATCCCTTGGGATCGTAGGAACATGTAAAAGATGTTGGCACGTTATTTTTGGATGAAATTGAAGACGAGGGACTATTCGGGCGGCGCATCGTCGCAGCCTGCCTCTCTAAATTGGGTAGATTGTTTGGTAAACGCGATGAATCTAGATAGCCAGCCTCTGAATCAGAATCTTCTTCGTCGCAATCTAAGCCGGCCAATATAAACCGCATATGTTCAGCCGCAAGTTGAACGGGTGTATTGAAGACCATCGGGAGCTGCGAGTTTGTTGATGTTCGGGAGGAACCAGGGGATGCCATAGAGCTGTCAGGGGTGTATAGCGAATTGATCGAATCACCCGGCAGCTCCAAGTTTCCTTGACTGTCGGATGCGAAATTTGTACCTGGGGCCCATGACTTGTTGGAATAAGAACGCGCCCTCTCATTATCGGAAGGAAGAATATGGCCACACGATTGTGCACGTAAATGCCACACTGTTTGGTGGTCGGACCTCAAGGACTCCGCAGGTCTAGCTGATGCATTGGATATCAATGGTGGTGCCTGAGTTGTTGATGTTTGAGTCTAGAGTAATATTAGAGGCATTTCGGTCAGAGGCAAATTAATGAGGATTCATGAGTGGGCGAGGAACCTACGATGGTGGGTCGATGCCATCCTTTCTTGTGGCCACATAAAGCACATCCAGGATGGTTGATGGGATCTTCCGGCGTGACCCATATGGGACATGAGCATGACTGACCATTCGGCCAACTGGCTTTGCAACGTTCCGTCTCTTTGCCTGCTTCGTTCTCAGAAGCTTGAACCGAAGGCAGATGCCATTCCGCGCGATGACCACACGTGTCGCACAATCCGCTTGCTCCAGTGTCAATTTCAGGGGTTTCCCAAACTGGGCACCGACAAGGAGGCGTATCTGCAGAAGTGTGTTGACAATGAACGTACATGACCGAGACCCGAGCGAAGGAGAAGGTTGTAGAGGGAAGCCCCGGGCCTAACAAAGGAACTAAGAAACGATCACGGCGAGTGCCAGATCTTGAGCAGGTTGACTATGAAGGTCCAACGCCAGATGAGAGGATAGATATGGCGACTCAGCAGTAAGAGATGGGTAGTTTTCTGTCAAGGGCCACGGTAGTACTTTCCCGCAAGAAAAAGAGCAACGTGCTTTTAAGCCGGAGATCCAGCAGCTTGTTCATTCCCCCAAAACTGAAAGTTTTCTTGTCCTTTCAGCCTGGAGAAAGATTGATCCATCAGAAATTCTCCAGTTTGAAAAAGCCACTCGGTCGATTGTGTCAAGCCTTAATCCAGCCAGACCAGTCAAAACGCTCGAGCCCTCCCACCAGCGTAGAGTGCGATTCGTTCACTTATTCGTCTTGAGGGACAGAATTGAACAGCCAGCCCTCGGACTCCATCTTAGTTTACCTGCCATCAGTCATCGCCAGCCCACACTGGTACACATACTTATCAAATGTAATCTATGGTGGCGCTGCAACTGCGACCCGCTCGGGGCAATCGACCCGTCAGTCCTCTCGCCTTTGCCCAACGGAGACTCATTGATCCGGCTTCTTGGAAAAAGCGCAAAAAAGAATGGAACTCGCTACCACTGCTAGGAAGAGGTATCCAGTGATTGGTATCGACGAGTAAAACGTTTGGCAAGACCCCGAATGTTAAGGGTTCGACATGAGGTCTCAATCTTTTCGGTGGAGGTGGTCATCATGAGCTCAGCCTCTTGGCCCAAATTCCCCGACATTGATCTTGCCAGGTCTGGTGGGCAAAGCGCGCATGTGATCAAGTCTGCGACCAATGCGAAAGTTGTCTCGGAATGGGGGTTGTCAGATCCAGGTGAGGGCGTACGCAGAAGTAACTGATGATAAGACCCATTCCGAGAGGTTCCTGATATCCACGAACCACACATCTCGACCGGTTTGAGCTTCTTGTGGTCTGCAGCATCTTTCTTCGCGCCCAACTGCCCCGTTATGATACCCCGCTCCGAACTGTCAACTATACCAGCAGTCCACCACTCTCGCGGAATGTCATCTTTCCTTAAGCTGGCAAATTAATCCCTTGAATTCTCGTCGCAACCGTTGCAAATCATGGAAAGGCAGCTTGGCTTGGGTTAAGCTGCAGTCATCGACAAAGGTTCAAAGACTAACCCCGCCACCCTGGAGTAAGGGTGTTGAATTCTATGACAGGTCTTTAGCCAAATCTATGGATGCACTCGGGAACTGCTCAAGCGGATTACTGATCCACTTTTTTTTTCTTTTGTCCTTTTGGGTATTGATTACTTTCGTTATGTAAAACTCTTCATAACCGTTTAGCGACGCTGCGTCAAGGTATAAGCCAGCGAAAGAAACAGAAGAAAAATCCCGGATTGGGAAGCCTATGTACTTATATGTACAGCCGTTGCGGATGACTGAATAAAACCCAGCGACAGAATGTTATGTGATATCTTCAATGATACGACTGCGCAGAATGATTTAGACAATTGATAAATGTACGCAAACGGTCATTAGCATGACCTGGGGGGACCGAGGGAGCCAAACTGAGTACCTTCGACAACGTAGGACCGCGATTTCTATTGTTTCCAAGGATCTAATGCGATAATTTCAACTAGAATAACGAAAACGAATGATAAATAACTTCTCGATTTCAATTACAATCGCGCGGCACGCTCGGTAAGAGGGTATGGGTATGGCGTTATTTTTAGTCGTGGATCGCGAAGGAAGCTTAGAAAATGACTATTCATAGAACTCCAAAACTTCTCCAGGATGTGCTTGGACCGACCCGGACGGATTTTTGCAAGATGCAGAAGTTGTACTGGCATTAGAGGCATCGGGTGGAGTCAATTGATTGATCACTCGACCACGTTTGACTGATTCGCCTTTGGCTCTCAAAATGTCAACTATAGTTCGATGGTCCTCTTTGAAGTTGGGATCGTCAGCAGTTGGGTTTGAGGTGAACCATTGCAGATGATCAGCTATGATTAGTTTTGAGAATTTCATCAAAGCAAAAAGCAATCGAGCGCATGAGGGTAAGTATAAACTTCCTGTCAAGTTAGGATCCAAAAAGAAATTAGTTTAGAAGGGATGCATACCGATCAAATGTCTGTTGAGACAAGCAGGACATTGTACCAAAACGATTCCATGATGAAAAGCTTGCGACGAAAATTCATGAGTATTCAGATGACCACAAGCTTGGGAGGGGTTGACGGGTTTGATCGGATCATTTTGATTTAGATTTGATGTCGCAATGCACTTGAACTGAATCCTCATTCGTGAATTCTGCGCTTGATATATGTGGTCATCGCTGTTCGAAGGGCTTTCGACCTCTGGTTGGTTTGCAGGAATGGCGGGAGGTTTGGAACTGCTAGAATTATTGCGTCTGAACTCTATGCTGGATCGGACATGGCCTGTAGCTCGTATTGACGTAGACGTCGCCAACCAACATGTTTGTTGGAAGCTTGATGAAGATACATCGACCAATCGTCTGGCTTCTTGGAGGGAGCGAGGACCTTGGCGGCTCCCGAGATGAGTAGCTCGAAGACTTATTGATCGATAACAGCAAATCCTAGTGGGAGCAAGCATGACGGAGGAAATTTGACGCCTTGCTGATGGGGGGGTGAAGATAACAATCCAGTGCAAGCGATTTCCCCATGGACGTTCCTCCTCAGCTTAACGAGAACTGTCGGTATACAATTTCGTGGCCATCGATAGATGTGGTGATGAGACTTGAGTACATGCGTGGTTCTGAGCTTTGTGCTACACCCGCGGCAATGGATGCACCGGCTCCACCCCGTGAATTCATCAGCTCAGGCCTGTCACAGAAACCCACGGGCCGGATGGGTGACAAAACGGATTGAAGCTCAAGCCTGCCAAGACCCACCCACAAGAGAAGGATGGACTGGTAAAGGTAATGATCTAGCCCATGGGTAACCAACTTGATATTAAACATCTCTAAGGTCCATATTTTGATAATACCGATACAGAATGTAAAAAAGAGGAGATCTGAAACATCCGTAAATTTTAATACACATACTATGAAGTGGTTCCAATTTGAGAAATTAGGACCAAGGAGAAAATAGGGCTCAAACAGGAAGATGACTGATGTCTAGGAAACAGAAGAAGATTAGATCTGATGAGGAGTCACAGTTAGGAAGTGGAATTAATTGACTAGAAGAGTCGATAAAAAAAATGCAAGAGGGGAAAAGGAAGTGAAGCAAAATGGCAGAAGAGAGAAGGGTAGAGAGAAGTAGAGGGGAATTTAGAAGAAGAAAGAGTTGATCAAAATGATTGGTGTGAATTTTTATTTCATCATTTTATAAATAAGGAAATGCAGATTAAAGTGGGAAAAGAAATGAGGAAGATGATTCTTGTTGATACTAATGCCTTCACCTTCTCTCCCTTATCTTTTCTTCTAGCCTCCATTTCTTCTTACCTGTCTTCAATTCCACCAACACCATCCACTGTTGTCATTCCACTTTTCTTTTATTTATTTCTACTTCCTTCTAACCACACTCTCTGCGTGCACTCAGACATAACCAGTGCACATACCCCATTTCTAATCATCAATTGCACTTAACTACCAGCACCAGCTCAGTTCCCAGGATGCTTCTCCCTTGTACAGCTTCCACTCCATACCACCTGCATTGTAGGTATCTGAGGCTGGTGAGTGATTCTCTATTTCTTACCCTTTCTATTCTTTAGAACCTATTTTCTGATAGCCACTTGACTGATCACTTGTTGACTATTATGTTCAGACCATCTGCTTTCTCATTCATGCTGTGTCTCACCTAGGTCAAACCTGTTTTGTCAACTCTCCTTGTTTCTGCTTAACTGCATGCCTTGATTCCATCTCTCCTTGTTGTATTTGATTCCTGAACTTTTGTTGAGCCTTTTCTTTATAGGTGTGATGTCTCTCTCTCCAATTGTCTTCCTATCTGCTCTTGACAAAACTCTATCTTTTCTTCATAGTCTGAACTCAACAGATTGACATTCCCAGTGTCACCATGGAACCACTAAGAAAAGGCTCATGATGACCAACCAGGAAGACAACCCCAAGCTCAACATTCCACTTCTCAACAAATCAAACTTTTCCAACTTGTTCTTAAGATTGAAGAGCTACCTAAGATGGAAGGGCTTGCTAGAGATAATAGAGGAATACAACCCCGCTCAACCAATATCACCAACACTCAAGAAAAAAATCTATGAGGCCTCAGACATCAGTATCCAACATCTGGGAGACACAGATTTCAATTGCATCATCATCAAATCCAATGAAGCCAACTCTTGAGAAATCCTCAAGGCTATTCATGAAAAATAAACATTGCAATCTTCCAAGAATCAGGGTTTCTGGTGGCTGAACTTCATTCTCTATCAATTCAAGGGTGGACTTAGTCAGTACATTAAAAAATGTTGGAAACTAATGAATGAACTTTCAATAGTCAAGTTGGAATTACCTTAGGACATCCTTGGCTAAACCATGGCCTGTATGGCCCGTTTGGGCGCCAACCAAAGTTGTTCCAAAAACTTCCAAAGTGGGAATTGCGCCTAGCAAAGCCTTTTTGGAACCTAGAAATGCCTTCTTAGCGCCTGGCCAAGTTCAAATTGGTGCCAGAACAAATTGGTCTTGCGCCTTGCCAAGTTTATCTTGGCTCCAATCAAAGCTGGGCGCTTTGAACTGCCAAATACAAGAATTTTTTTTTTTTAAAAAAAAAAACCATTGAAATTCAGGGGGGAGTGAGGCTGGTTGTTTTGGTGCAACCAGCTTTGATTGGCATCAAGGGGAGCTTGGTCAGGCGCTAAGTTTTTACCCCCAAAAGCCCTCTGGGCGCCTACCCAAGCCCCTCTGGGTGCACAACAATTCAAACTTGGACAGGTGCCTAGACCACCTTTACACACCATATCTTAGCCAAACTACCAAGCTCTCTTTACAAAATTGTTGAAACAATACTCCTTGACAACAGCCTTCTCAAAAGCCCAACTCATGTTCTTAACAATTTGAGAGAGGTGATTCATCTAGAAGCTTTGAGACAGCCTTCTCAAAAGTCCAACTTGTGTTCTTAACAATCTGAGAGAGGTGATTCATCTAGAAGTTTTGAGAATAGATGACACTCCCAAACAAACCAACAACACTAGAACTTCTACTGCTCTTCACAAGACCAGAACACATAAGAGATCAAAACCAAAACATTCATTCTCAAAAGGAAAACACAATCCTCTAGCCAAACACCCAGAAGAACAATGCTGTTTCCTGCACCCTGAGCTGTGTCCTGACCACCTCAAAACCAAGGTCCAATCAAACCATTGGTCAGCAGGAAAAGTTCTGGAAACTGCCAACAACACAGAGCTAGAAAAACCTCAGGCTTTCTTCAATACCCAATTATATCTTCTTCCTGTCTCCACAGACAACTCACTACTACCAGTCCTTGATTCCCAAGAAACTCAACACATAGTCAAAAAATCCAAGTATCTATCAGAATAAAGATTCAACTTGATGCAGATTGGCACAGGTAGTGAAGGTTCCTCTCTGTTGGGTACAGCCATTGGCAACTGTAGTTTAGTCAATAACCTTGGTGAAAGAATTGAAATTCAAGATGTCCTTCCCGTTCCAAATCTCAAATGCTGTTTGATATCACTTCAAAAACCACCAAAAATTCTGCTATAACAAAACTTGTCAGTTATTCCAGATACAAAATAAATCTGGATCAATTCTCTCTCATTGGAATGGCAGTGAATCACTTGGTTGAACTGTGTGGTACCAATGAAAAAAATTCTCTCCATGTTGTAATTCATCTGAAAGAGCCTGAAGACAATCTATGGAACATTTGCCTATTTCATCCAAACAACAAAAATTTGAAGCATCTCTTTCCTGAAATTCTAACTCAGGCTCATTGAACCATCTGTTCAAGTTTTAAAAAGATGGCTAATCCATCCCAAATCAACTTTAAACTGGCCTCCCGCTGCGTTGAAGTCATCCACTTGTATCTTTTGGTTCCTTTTCTGGTTCAATCCAATGGAGGGTGTAGATACTTTCTTGCAGTGGTCCATCAGTTCTCTAGATTCAAATCTGTCTCCTTACTTTTCTCCAAAGACCAAGCAACTTTAGCCATTCAAGAATATAATTGCTTCTCAAAAATAAAACTGAAGAACAAATTTGTCACTGTCATATTGGACAACAGAGGTGAATTTTTGAAAGGAAACCTCAGCAGCTACTTCAGAGAAAATTTAATCAAACACCATCTGGCTCCTCCTTACACTTCCCAATAAAATGGCTTTGCAAAAAGAACCAACCTCTTCATTCTGGACAAATCCTGCTGTCTAATTGTTCAGAGCAAGCTACCTCCCTCCTTCAGGGTGGAAGAAGTGAAAACAGCTATTTATTTACTTGACCTCCTCCCAATCATCTCAAAGGAAAACTTAATTCCTGAAACCTGGTTCACAAAAACATTTAACTACAACTTCATCAAAAATTTTGGATGCACGTTCTACTCACTCATCCCCAGAACCAAGAGGTATTTCAAACTGAATGCAAATTGGGCTAAGGGCACCCTGATAGGCTGAATTTCCAAATGGAAAATCCTACCTCAGACTTTTTGCAACACCACTGTTCTGACTCCTCAAGTTAATCTCAAGGAAAGAAAATACCAAGATCCAAAAACTCTGCAGGAAGCCCTTCAGAGTCCCTATAGGTTTGAATGGATTGCCGCAATTAATAAAAAAATCTTGAACATCCTATCATACAGTTTCTGGGAGGGATGTGAATTTAAGGACCGCTCCAAGGCCCTGAAGTGCATTTGGGTGTTTCAAACTAAGTGCAAAAAAAACAAAATAATCATTTAATTCAAAGCCCAAATATTTATTCAAGGATTTCAATAGGAATACAGTTTCAATTACACCAATTTATTTTCCCCCATGGGCAATAAATATTCAATTTTTCTCCTCATTTCCTATGCAGTCCAAAAATGGTATAAATTTCACCAACTGGATTTAAAATCTGCTTTCCTAGATGCGCCACTGAAGGAAACCATTTTCATGAATTTCCCCTCAAATGTTCCAGTCTCCCCAGGAAAATCACTATGGTGAAGAAGGCCTTGTATTGCTTGAAACAATTAACTCAAATGTGGTAAAATAACCTAAGTGATTGACTGTTACAGGTAGGATTTAGTCAAAGTCAAGCCAATAGATGTGTATTCTGGAAAGGAGAGACATTTTTATTGTTGGAATTTTGGTTCATCATTAGTTTTTCCTGAATCTTGAGTGCAGTCCAGTACTGAATACTATTATTTATTTATCATTACTATGCTCATGAGTGTTACAGTCAAGTGATTCCTTTATTTTATACTGAGTATTAATAAATCTAGTGAACTCTTTATCTCAACCCATGTGGCTCATATGTCTCAATCCTGCCTGAAGTGGTCCTTCAAGTTTTTCAGACTCCAATGGTCCATTATTGAATATTTTATATTCATTTTTATCCTTCCTATTGAACCACTTGCCAACCATCCTTTAATTAGTCTATATATAGTGATTCCCAATCAAGTGAATTAAAATCATCTGTTCTTCCTTACCTTGAACCAGATTGCCCTTCTTTGGCTCCCTAGATCCACTCCTCTTAGCATCATAAGACCATGTCCTCTTCCTCTCAAATTGTTCAACTGGAGCATTCAACCATAAAATTAACACTGTTAAAAGGAAAAATTCTCCCCTGACCATCTTGCTCTTGAAAGGTTTATCCTCTCATCTTGTTTACTTCAATCACCTACTATCAACCAATCTTGAGACAACCTCCTTTTTATTTTGGTTGCTTTCTGTAATGTTTTTTGCAAAAATATTATCAATGGGATCTTGGTTCCATCGTTCTGTCTTTTTTTTCCCCTATAATCACCTTTCAAAGCACCAATTAGCAATATAGCCACCCATCTTGTTGCAACTTCAAGTATGATTGATTTGCCTAGTACCAACCATCCACAAGCTTAATTCCAATCCATCACATCATCCATGGGATACAATTCCTCTGACCTCATCTTGCTTTCATTCTGTTTGCACCCTTGCTTTTATTATCTACTAGCTTGATCAAACTCATATTTATGCGGTTTTGATCATCTTTTCTCAATTGATCTTGCTTTATTTTCTTATTCCAATTGTGCTCTCACCATTATCAACATCATCTGTTTCCTTGGTCAACTGATCAAGTGCCAATCCTGTGTATTTTGGTCTCCTTGTTCTGCTGGCTTGGTAAAATCTTTAATTAGAAACCTTGCACTTGTTTGATCCATCAACTTCCAACCTTGTTTTTTCTTGAAATTTGGTCATTCTGTTCTACTTTTTTGGCCAACTATTTTTCCAGCTAAGATCTTTTCTGCTCCATCAATCACCAACCTTGTCTAACCAACTCAATTGCTTGTATTATTAAGTAGCAACCTTTTTTATCCTTGTCTTGTTGCTACCTCAGCTTGTTTCATTAATTTTATCATCTACTTGTTTTATATGGCTTTTCTTGCTCCCCTGAAGCTGAGAAGTAAGTTTTTTACTTCTAATCCATTTGGTTTTATTGCTACCATCACAGTATTTCACCATTTCTGTTACTTTTAACTCTCTCAAGCTTCAGGCAAGGGGGTGTGTTGGAATTTTGGTTCATCATTAGTTTTGCCAAAAATTGACTTCAATCTATTCATGAATACTATTCTTTCTTTACCACCAATATGCTCATTATTGTTTAAGTCCAGTGATTCCTTTATGTTATACTGAGTAGTTATAACTCTAGTGAGCTCTTTATCTCAACCCATGTGGCTCATCTTTCTCAATCCTGCCTGAGGTGGTCGTACAAGTTGTATGGAGTCTAATGGTCTAGTATTAAATATTTTCTATTAATTTTTATACTTCCTATTCAACCACTTTTCAGCCATCCTGTAATTAGTCTATATACAGTGATGCCCAATCAAGTGAATTAACATAATCTGTTCTTCCTTACCTTGAACCAGAGAGCCCTCCTTTGTCTCCCTAGATCCTCTCCTCTTAGTGTCATAAGGACATGTCCTATTCCTCTCAAATTTTTCAACTGGAGCATTCAACCAAAACTTCAACATTTATATGTTCATGTCAATAAAATAACC
Organism: Puccinia polysora; assembly: GCA_025617555.3. NCBI lineage: Eukaryota > Fungi > Basidiomycota > Pucciniomycetes > Pucciniales > Pucciniaceae > Puccinia > Puccinia polysora. The sequence continues at coordinate 20,498,673 of CM062629.1, read as the reverse complement.
ATCTTCAGTCCACAGCCCAAAGAATTTTTCCAGTCAATTGGCAAAAAGTTCAAAATAAAATACCTTGTACCTGCCTCACTACTACTTGGAATGAACATCCAACAATAAGTGGTTCATGTTCACCTCAGCCAAGAAAATATATTGCATCTCTAATGGAACAGTATAACTTGCCTCAAAAAAAGCCCTGCTCCACTCCATTCAAAACTTTTGGAAAAACTCTTGAAACTGAAGAGGAACACAGGACCTTTGCTTCAACCAGGCTGGACTACAGGAAGCCAATTGTTTAAATAAATTAAATTAGCTGTAACTCAGGGTACTTATTGAGTTGGGCCCACTCCTTTTTGGTGAGCCCAAAACAGGCCAAGATAATAGCAGGCTTTGGTGGGCTGGGTATAATCCAGGGCTTTTTGGGCCCAAAACAAACCAAAGCCCAAGTTTTGGGGCTAGTTGGCAGGCCCCCATTTCTTTTTAATTGAAGGCTGCTTACTGTGCTTTCAAATAGCTTGATGCGGCTTTGGAAAAAACAGAAACACTCTCAGATAACAAAAATATGGTGGTATGAGGAAAAAAAAATGATTTTTGATTAATAGATAGAAAAATTAAAGAAATAGAATTTAATTTTTCATCCAATCTTGATTAAAAATCAGGGCTTTGAGGGCCTCTGGAGCTAATTTTGTTCTTAACAAAACACAACCACCGTGAAAGAAGGCCTAAAAGAGTAAAAATAAAAATCAATTAATTTTCACACAAAATTTAATAAAAGAACATGATGCGGCCAAAACTCCTCCTGCCTTGGTGGCATTAATCCTCAAATAACTTTGGTCAAGTTATGAAATGTGTTTGAAAGTGGACAATCAACTTATTCTTTTGGGGATTAACATTTCTAGAAGAGACATTTCATGGGTACTCTCAATTTCCAGTCCAATCCACCTCTGTTGTTGCAGAATTGGCCTGCAAGGGAGTTTAAAGTACCCATATGCTGCATGCAGGGGAGTACGCATACCAACTAGGATGGCCTAGTGGTGGTTTAACCCTTTTCACCCTCTTTAAATCCTCCCTGCATACTTATGTGACACTATGCAGTCAGATTTCTATCTCCTGATCTGTCAAAAACTGCCTTGAGACTCCTCCTCCATCTCTAATTTGGTTCCCACCAAGCATCCCAAATACCCATCTCCTGACCAAGCCCAACCCACAAAGCCTGCAGGGCTTTCCCAAAATCCAATTTTTGTCTTAGGGGTAAGCCCAAACCCAACCACCAACCTGTTGGGTAAGGGCTAGACGGTGGGTTGCCCAGCCTGATGAGCAACCTGAGCTGTAACAATCTTCCCAAAATTTATTTTGATTTCAACTATCTGTCTCAGGTTCTAAAAAAACTGGGAAAGAAACACTATGATGGGGCCAACTTAACTCTGGGCTATCTCAAGTTCACTAGCAATGTGGGGCTTACATTTTACAGAGAATTGGTCATGTCCAATCTGAGTGCCTACATTGATGTGGAATGGGCTACTTTCCCAACTACAAGGTCCTGCATCAGAAGCTTTTTGGTCCTATGTAGCAAGAATATTGTAAGATGGAAGTCTTTCAAAAAACCCAGTCATGCTATCTACCACAAAGGCAGAGTGAAAAGCATTAGGGGAGGCAATTAAGTAATTACTATGGTCAAAGTTTTTGACTGAAGAAATTTTCAAAAAAAATATTAAAATATCAATCAAAATCAATGAGGAAAAAGACAGATGCATGAAATTAGCAACCAAAATGGCCAATCATAGCACCTTCAGGACAAAAAAAATGGACCTCCAATTAATTTTCTTGCATGAAGAGGTGGAGAAGGGCACAATCTTTATCAAACTAATTGACTCCAAGGACAATCCTGCAGAATTTCTCACCAAGATGGTTTCTCAACTTTCTCTGCTGAAAAAATTAAGTATATTTATGTGAAGCCTTGTTTCCAAGAAGGCTGAATCCAGGGTGGGTTTTGATATTAGTTCCTTCACCTTCTTTCCCTTATCTTTTCTTCTATCCTCCAATTCTTCTTACCTGTCTTCAATTCCACCAACACAATCCACTGCTGTCATTCCAATTTTCTTTTTTTATTTATACCTCCTTCTAACCACACCCTCTGCATGCACTCAGACCTACCTAGTGCACATACGCCATTTCTAATCATCCATTGCATTAATTACCAGCACCAGCTCAGTACCCAGGATTCCTTTCCCTTTTACCGCTTCCACTTTGTAACACCTACATCCTAGGTAAATATCTGAGACTGGTAAGTGATTAGCTATGTCTTACCTTTGTGATTCTTCAAAACCTATCATTTCTTAGCCACTTGACTGATAATTCAACTCTTATTATCAGACAATCTGCTTTCTCATTTATGCTTTGTCCCAACTAGGTCAAACCTCTTTTTTAAACTCCTTTTTTCTGCTTGCCTGCCTGCCTTGATTCTATCTCTCCTTGTTGTATTAAATTCCTGATTTTGTTTCAAGCCTTTTCTTTATAGGTGTGATCTAACCCTCTCCAATTGTTTTCCTATCTGCTTTTTACTGAAATCTATATTTTCTTAACTATGAAACTTGCTTTGGATCCAAAAATGAAACATGAGTTGGCAAACCTCCATCCTCTAAGGTCAATGGTTGTCTCCTGATGGCCAATGAACTCAAGAATAAAACAACATTTATGCTGGATCTTTCATCCAAACAGATGAGGGAGTAATTCAAGAACTATTGACCCAAGTACAATAAGGCCCACTCAATGTCAATCTCCACTGGCTTTTGTATCACCAACTCCAATAAAGCCAAGGGAATGAACTCAGTAGTTGATTAGCTGGACTCCATTTTTCCTTTTTATATTCAAATGAATGAAATATTTTGAAAGACAGCCAACATCACCCCCTTATCTGATTTTGATGCCAAAAAATCCAATTCAATTGCTGCTGAGAACTTGGCTGTAGATTCTCATCCAAGCAACCATTAGCCTGATGAAACCATTTAGTGGCCCCAATCTGATGTGGATGAGGATATTCCAGCTCAACCACCTCAAATAATGTGCACATTGGCATCAATCAACCCTAAAAACCCTTTCTTGGACCCCTCAATTGCTTCTTTGGATCACTCTCTTCCTGGGGTGGAAGAACTCAACAAATTTTCCAATGAGAAGCAAGTTATTCCACCATCTCCATTACAATCAAAATATGGTCAAATAAGGAAAAAATCAATTTTATTTTCTGTTGGTTTAATACTGACTAATTTATATTTTAAAAAAAAGAGGCTCATGCTTTTCTGAATGGCCAGACACTCAAGCCAATGGGGCCTCCCAAATCACATTCAAATGAGAGTGACAATGTTCATACACAAAACTCCTCTGCAAAGGGAAAGTGAAAGGCCTCCAATTCTATTAACATCAACCCCAATAGCTTTCAAAAGAGGAGAAACACTTCCAATTTTTCTGGCTTTGAAGAGAACATGGAGAAGCAACATTCAAGTAAGTGCATTGATGGAATATCCTTGCTTTTGAAATCCAGCTCATTGATATTCCCCTACAAAAAACAGTAAAATTACAAATTGAATTGGAAAAACTTGAATTTGAAAAGCAAAGGTGAGATTTTCAACTGTCTATTGATTTTCAAAAGCAGAAAGCCAAAAGTTTGGCTAATAAATAAAATTTTGATGCCAAGTGAAAATTGAAACAGGATGAGCAGGAGCTTTAAAAAGAGGAAAACTAGAAAGATTGACAGGAAGAGAAACTGAAAAAGGAGATGGAACAACAAGAAAAGGAAGAAAAAGATAGGTTATCAGTAGCCATGAAGTTTATTGGTAGCAGTAGATCAGGTGAAGAAATACAGCAAATTAACCAATTGCTTGGCTTTTAATTATATTTAACAAAAAGATTATTTTCAAATACAACAATTTTTTAGAATATTTTTAACCCCATCAATAAATAAATATGTTTTATTTTTATTTAAATTTATTTTCTAAATTATTTTTTCCACTGTTAAAGTCCCTGCAGGTGTTCTCAGTTTTTTTTTTTTTAATTTGCATAGACATGGCCATTCTTGTATGAGTGGCAGTCTCCACCGCAGGAAAATTAAAGTGCTTGTACTTATTTTCTTCCCAAACCATTTTGAAAATATCTTTTTGTTTGAAATCAATGCCAAAACCAAAGTTAGGAAAAACAAATTGGCCATCAGATAATTGATATTTCTCCTCATTTTCAATAATTTTTTAATTTGATTTTTGGGTTGGAACCACAAGTAAAAAGGAATAGGAAGAGATTCTGACTTTGTCAATGTGGGGAGAATTGTAGAAGGAATTTGAAGTTAAGGTGATGTGGGGGGAAAAGTAAAAAGGAGTGATCCAGGATCCAAATTCAAATGAAGAGAAAGAGGGGATATTGTTGTCCAGCATTTTTTGATGGTTGGAATCATGTGCCAGTCTGGCTAATTTTTGGAAAATTTGGCCTAAAATTGGAGAGAATTTCTCTGACTTAAAGTTGAGGAGAGTTTACTCTTGAGGAGAAGATTGAATAGCAGCTATCTTCCAATATTTTAAAATATTTCAGAAGGGTGCATTGATCTTTGCAATCCAATTTCCCAAATTTTTTCACCCCAAGATCTTGAGAGATCAACAGTATTGTCAAATGTTTTGGATTGATAAAGGAAGGTGGTGACCAAGTTGATTTCCTTCTTCTCTTTCTCAGATAGTTTATTTAAAGGGAAAAATTTTATTATTGCAAAAACAGACTCATGATTAGATTGATCATTAAAAAATAAATTTTCCAGTGGAGACAAAATGGAACTGTTTGATCTTCTTTTTGGCCTGTTCAAACTCTTCAGGGGAGGGTTTTTGAATTTTCTGTTTTTTTTTTTTTTTTTTTTTTTTTTTTTCAATTATGGCAGGATATAGATAAAAAGGTCATATTTTTTTCTCAGAATACACAACCTTTTCATTGATCCCCCCCTCTGCCACTTCCAAAAGTATTTCAGCATCCCTAATTTCAGCACTATTTTTCTGACAAGCCCTATCCTTGCCACCTCTCTGTATGCTTATCAAATCATTTCCTCTGATCTTGTTCCCCCCAATCCAAATACTTCAATCTGGGTGAGGATAAATAAAGGATTCAAGTCATTGTGTTAAATTTTTAGTTTAGTGGGAGAAGAATTTGAATTCAAGAAAAAGTTTGGTTGTAGAAGGAGCAAGAGGTGGAACAATGTATTGCATTGCGTGGAATCAAAAAAAAACCAAAAAAAAATTATCAGTCTGTTATAATCAATGTAGATTATCAACAAACATAGAAAAAAATAAAAAATACTGGCCAATCTTAATCCCCTCAAAAAAAAAAATTGGTCAGCCCAATATTTTGATCATCCAGGAGGAGGCAGAGGAGGAGGAGGAGGGTGGGGGGCTGACCTGGGGTGTAGCTGAAACTTAGATTGATGGGGGGGGTGATTCAATTGACAGGGAAGGATAGATTGATAGGGGGGGATAGATTGATTGGGGGAGGGGGATAGATTGATGGGGGGGATAGATTGATTGGGGGAGGGGGATAGATTGATGGGGGGGGGATAGATTGATTGGGGGAGGGGGATAGATTGATGGGGGGGGATAGATTGTTGGGGGGCAAGGGGGGGGGGGGGTATATTGACGGGGGCAGATCTCATTTGCTATATTGATTGGGGGTGCCTAAAAACATATCAATTGATTAGTTCAATCAATTGAACAGGAGGAGGAGGAGGATTGATTTCCAATATATCAATCAATTGATTTTCTATTGATCAATCAATTGATTTTCTATTGATCAAATGGTCAATAGCCAATTTATCAATAGTAAATCAATTGATTTATCAATCAGGAGGAGGAGAAGGGGTTGCTTACCTGATGAATGGGTGTTTCCTAAAACATTAGATCAATTGATTGATCAGGAGGAGGAGGGGGGGATTACCTTTTTGATATTGCTCTGTTGGAAGGGTGGTGGTGTACCTGGGAGGATGATTGATTGATCAGTCAACTGATTGATCAAAGGAGGAGGGGGTAGGGGACTTACGTTGATTTATTGATTGGGAGCAGAAGCAGGAGGAGGAGAACCAGGTGGGAAGGTAAATGGTGAGGAGGAGGAAGGAGTGGACCGGTGTTTTGGTGAGGAGGAGGAAGGTGGACCAGTGAGTGAGTGGGGTGAGGTGGGTAGTTTGTTGAGTGGTGAGGTATGAGCTGGAGGTTTTGTTTTTTTGTCTAATTCCACCAAAAAAAAAAACCCCAAGTCAGGCTATGATTCTTGGTTGAACAACAAAAAAAAAAATGAAAATCAATGTGATGTGATTTTTTTACCTATTTAAAAACTGAATTTTACTTGTCAAAGTGAGCAAGTTTGAGGGGTAGAATCTGCTCTCTTGTGGAAGAAGATGAAGGAAAAGATGAGACAGGGATGACTTGAGGAGGATTGGGAATATCTTTTTTGAATACTTTGTCCCATTCATCTTTGATGTTGGCCAGAAGGTTGTGAAAGATTACACAAATTATAATCAAGTTTATGAGGATCTTCATGTCTTTGGGATTTTGAAGCTGGTTTTGCATTTCCCCTAAGATGGCCCATCTTCCTTTCAGGACTTGTATGGAATGCTCAATCAGAACTTGTGATTCAAAAAGATGATATTTCAAATAAGTTTTGGCTTGATCATTGGATAAAACATTGCAGTATGCTAGAAACACATATTTCCCGCTAGAATAAGCTGAATTGGCCAGAAGGTATTGATCTTGCCCAAAATAGTTCTTTGTTTGTTGGGAAATCTGCATACAATTGACAACATATGAATTGTGAAAAGAACCTGGAAGGTCAGATTGGAGGGATATGAACTTCTTTTTTTTATCAAAAACAATTTTTAGTTCCACAGAGTATCTATACAAACAGATTAAACATATTTGGGCGGTGTGTTATCAAAGGTGTTATCAGAGGCTTTGGAAAAGAAATGAATCAATTGCCTTTTTTTCCAATCAAAATAGTGTTTGCCATCTAGCTTGGGTTTATGACTCAAGGGGATAGTGGTCCCATCAACAAAACCAATGCAATCAGGAAAATCTTTGGTCTCAATTCCTTGAGATATCTCCTTGTGTTCTTCTTTGGTGGGCCAACAAAGTACTGAGCAACAGAAAAATAGGATAGAAATCATGGATATTTTGGTGTATAAGTCAATGGTTCCATAGCTAACTGAGAATAGATTGTTTAATCAATGAATTTCTGCTCCATTTCAATTTGATCCCAATCTACAAATAGCAACAGCCAGTTGGATAGCTGGATTGTGTTGAGGACTCCAATAATTGTTCTGGAAGATGTAGTGGTCTTCAATAATCTCCAAAAGTTTCATGAATGAAGGCAATAAAGTTTGGAACAGTTGCTGGAAGCTTAATTTGGGGAGGAGATGAAGCTTTTTCCTTTCATACAAAGGGTTCTGGGAGTCTGTCTTCTTGGAAACATGTATTGCTTTTCCAATAGAGAATCAAAAGCTAACCAAGTTGATTCCAAATTGGAGTCTGAATCAGAGTCAAATAGTAGAAGAATTTCGGTCAGATTCTTTGTGTTTTCAACTTGCTGCTGGGAAGTTTGATTGGACATGTTGAGAAAGATGGTGATGTGGGGTGGGGTGATGAAATGATGATGGGATTTGGGTGAAGCAATGGAGATGTGATGGAGAAGGGATTGGTATGGATTTGCTTATGTGGAGGTGAAGATGAGTGTTTTGCATACCATGGATGGTGGATGGATGATGATGCATAAATGGCAGATTTGATGTTTGAAATCTGCCATTTCCATGAAAAACACCATTTTGAAATACACCAGTTAGGGGGTATGTGTATTTCAGAAACCTTCCATTAAAAATGGCAGGTTTCTAATGGCAGGTTTTCTAACTAACTCTGATACACCCTATTATTGGAAAAAATGTGGGAATGTTTGTGTCTTTTGGAGAAGGTTTTTTTTATGAGGCAATGAAGAACATAATATATTGAAAGCAGAGTGATTGTACCGCTAATTTTTTTTTCTAAAAAAAAATAAAAAACCAATTTTATATTGAAGAGGAGAAGAAATTAAAAATACCTTTGGAGGCCTCAAACAAAGCCAAGAAAAGATGATTATGATTTTTTTTTGGACTTTGAAACTACTGTATCAAACCTATCCCAGTGCAAACCATATACTTTTCAGGCTGGCTTGGGGCTTCTAATCAAGGGTTAGGCTTGACACAATAATCAAACTAAATTAAAGCTATGATTGAAATATTTAATTTCATTTCATCGGATATAGAATCTACAGAAATATCAAGAATAATTATATAAAATTTAAAACCAAGATGGAGTCAAAATGTTTTTATATTTTCTAGAAAAAATAAAGATAAAAAAGTACTATAAAATTCAGTTTTTTTTCTTGGATAAAATTGACTGAATTATTTCAAGAATTCATATTTTTTGAAGTTTGAGAGCTTCAAGATATTTTTTCAGATGGGAAAAGGTGGATTCCAAAGAAAGTAATTTTGTTTTCAGCTTCCTTCAGAATGAAATGGCCCAGGAAAAATTCATTTCTTTAGATTTACTAAATCCACATATTTTTTCAAAGAAAGCATGATTTTTAACTGTTTTTTAACTAAAATCAAGCCACATTCAAAGAAAGGTGTATCATAGTCATTTATGAATTAAAATCACAACTTTTGGCATGTTCTGGCACCCAGGAAGGTGTAAAATTTGTGCAGATTGAAAAAGGAATGAATATAGACAACAAAATTTTGGAAAACCTTTTCAAGGTTTAAAGTTCTGCATGGGGTGGGAGAAAACACCTTTCAGGTGTTTTTGGGGGCCGCGTAAGGCCTGAGAAAACTAATTTAGGCCTTTGGAAATGCCCTCCTGGAGTGGGAAAGCACCCCAAAAGGTTTGGATTTTGTAATTCTGAAGGCTTGAATTTAGACTGGGCCAAAAATAAAAAATATTCAAACCTAAGATACAATTCATCATCACATGGCTGAGATTGATTTCTTTGATCAAAGATTTTTTTTATTTGATTTTTTTGGTTCAGATACCTAGTTGATTCTCCATTTATTATCAAAATCAAGGTGTTCTGACTTCAAAAACTTTGAACTTCAAATTTCCCTTTCATTTTTTTAGGAATTAGTTCTTTCAAGCCCCCAATCTTTAATTTTGACATCCCAGCAATGTCCTGAATTCACACTGCTTTTCTTGAATTCACACTAATTTTTCAATTTTTCTTTTTGCAAGTCTAATTTTGCAGTTTTTCAGAGAGTTGTTTGAAACCTCCTAAGAATATTTTACAGATTTGTTAAGGTTTTTAACCCCCTTGAAACAAATGAAAGGCTTTACATTCTAATTATTCACCTCTCTTTTGAGATCTTTTACTTGAATATTTTTTAATTTAAAAATTTGTAGAAATTTTCTGAATCCATTGGAGATTACCAGAATGATTTTTCACAATTTTTCAAACCAGTTTTTTTCACTCAGAAATTGGTACCAATTCAAAGACAATGAAATACAAGAAAAATTTTTCAATAATTTTTTAGGGGGTTTATCTTCAATATTTACAGAATTTAGAGCCTCAGGAATTTTAGAGATGCTGTTAGAGGATAATAGGAACATTTTTGAGAATTTTTTGGACATATTCATGACCTCAAAATACCAAATTAAAATAAAATGTAACAAATTTTATATCAATGTGGGCAACATTTTTAAGAATGTTAGTGAATCATTTCATGCAGTTGTATTTGAGATTAAATTTGAATAAAACAAATAATTGGTAATGATAAAATTTAAACTAAAGATAAATTCAAATTAATAATTTTTTTGGTAGAGATGATGAACAATTTCAATGGAATTTTATAGCCTTAGGATTGAGAACTATGTCCCAGGTTGCACTCTCAGCATTGGCTGCTGCGGGATCAGCAACTTTATGCATAAAAGATCAGCATCTGGCGCACACTGCAGATCTGTGATCTGCTCCAAGGAAGCAGATCAAGAAAAAATTGTGTCTGGTTGGGTTTTTGGGTATTGCTAGTTTGGGGAAGTAGGAGCAGGAAAATTTTGCAGGGCTATCTGGGGGAGGAAGCCAAAAGGTGGGGGTGTTGGGTAGATGCGGAAAGGCAAGGCTGTGCCATGAGAAGGAAAAACCCAGATGGATGTAATGGCATGCGGATGTTGAGGGTTGATGGGGATGGAAGCTTAGGTTTGCTTGAACCAGTTGTTTGTGTTCCTAGGTTAGGTTTCAGAGGGGGGGTACTGGTACCTCACTCTCAACTCTGGTTTGTAGAGAGGATACAGAGGCTCACAGGGAACCAATTCCCACAAAACTTGGAATGAAGGAAGGAAATACCCCAATCTCTTTTTCTCATTCTCATACTCTCTCTCTTTGTTTGCTGGTTGAATGGTGCACTCAGCCCCTTACAGACGCAAGGGACCAATAAATTCCAAATCTTGGGGAAAACTGACAGAGTTCACTCCTCTTTTCTCCAAACCATTCTTTATTAATCACTTATAATCAAAAATTATTTTTTATTGATATTAATTATTTTGTTCTCTTTCTTATTTCTTATTTCTTATTTTTTATTTCTGATTTTTTTTTAATCTTTTTATATTCAATGTGGTAAATTTTTTGTTTGGGATTTAGGTTTTTCACACCCCCAAAACTGGAAAATATGTGGTTTGGAAGTCCGCACAACGTCCTTCAACGTCCCCAACCAATGCGGTAAACCTGGAAAAAACATGTTTTTTGGGGGTTTTCAAAAAAAAAATAAAAAAAAGGGGGGATAGGGGGGCATCTCAAACCCCTGTATAATAAATCCTAAGAATTTTGGCCATTTTTAAGGCCTTCAAAATTGCCCTTAAAAAACTGAAAAAAAAGCTCCACGTCTCAAATCTTTTCACATTTTTAATCTTTTTTTTGTTTATCATTTTGAAAAATCTGAAGAGAAATAAAGTTTTCAAATATGGCAGGCAACTCAATTATAATTTTTTCAGAATTCTAGTACTTCACTTTCCTTCCAGAAAATGGGATTTACATAAAGAATGAGATATTATTTTCAATTCTTTTTTTTGTTATTTTTTCATGCAATTTTCCACATTTTCAGTTTGCAGTATTTTATTGGGCATTGTGAAGGGCCCAAAAAAAACATTAATGTATTTTTAGGATCAATTATTCACCCAAAAAAAAAATGATGCATGTGCAACAATAATGCAAGGTGTCTGTTTTGGGGTGCCTTTTGAAGCAATTTCTGATACTATTTTGATTCTTTTTATGGACATACTGAGTTTAAAGTTTTAAAATGCACTTTAAATGAAACATGAATATATTTTTTTTCATATTTTTTTGACCTTGCTTTGGCCCTCAAATGTCTAACCTCAAAATAACATTTTTAAACCCCCTTTTGGGGTAGGTCTGCATTTTTGGGCTCTTCTATATGAATAATCTGATATTCAATATGAAAGGAAACAGTAATCATAGGAAGAGGTGTTTTTTTTCTTTTTTTTCATTAGGATATCATTGCATTGTGAACAGGATGATTTTACAACCAAAGAGGAATTGAGTGGAGAAGGACTCAAAGATCTTGAATAATTGGATATGATAAAGACAGTTAGTTATTTTATTTTTGGTTGGGGGGGATCAGGATTGTTTTTCTAGTTTCCATTGATTTTCATATTTTCATTTGTCACTCAGAGGTCAGGAACCATCATCAATAAGAGGGTTTTTCCACAGAATTTGATTCCTGGGAATTTGAAGAGGATCAAGAGAAGAAAAAAACAAGATGAAGTTGAAGATGCTTATAGGCCTCCAGGGAATCCAATCTTTTCTCCCACAGCCACAGCCTCTGAAATAGAAAAGGTGAATAAATTTCTGAATTAATATTGCTTTATGGTTCACTTATTAACCCCTTTTTTTGGGGATGAAGGTCACAACATTGTCTTATTCATCTTCTGATAATTTTGGAGTGGTGGCCATTGATAAGGTCAGTATGAATTTTTTTTTCTATTTCATCTTAAATAATACTGATATTTTTTTCCTTAGTATCAATACAAAAATTTCATGTTACCAAAGACAGCCATACCAAAAAATTCACATGTTCAAGATGTGATGGGTGATGGGAACTGTGGGTTTAGATCAGTAGCAGTTAATTTCGGCCATAAATCCAAAGATTGAAGCTTAATATGTCAGTAAATGATCAAGGAAATGGAATCCAACTCTATCTTCAACAATGAAAACTTAATGGATCAAGTCTGGGATGAAAATTTTGACAAAGCAAGAGAACATCTCAACCAAACTTCTTGCCCCTCAAATTTACTTGATTAAATTCCCTTTCCATGGTTTCCTGCTTGCAGATAAATACAAAAGGCCAGTGGTACTTTTATCTAAGTTGGTGCCATCAACTTATTTGCCACTCAATTCACCTCCAACTGCCAATTCTCAAACATCTCCAATATGTTTAATTATTTTGGAAGATTTTCAGCACATAGTTTCTTTCCACTTTAATTCTAAACTGTGGCCAGCTCCCCAATTAGATCCCCTTTGGAAAGCTTTTGCTAGCAAGGAATCACAAAAATGGGAAGATTTGATTCATAATAAGTTGGAACTTGGTTTGAAGATTTTGTTTCCTCATAGTAAAAATAATAAAGTAGTACAAATTAATCTTGATTGAATAATTTGTCTGGTTTTTTCTCACTCAATTTTTCAGAATTTTTTTTACTCATTGATTTAGAGCAAAAAATCATTGATTTAGAGCAAAAAACACCACTTTTTTGTTTTCAATTATGAATTCTTTGGGGAAAAATAAGCTACAAAAAATCACCAGCTAATTTTTTTGGTCCCTTCAAAATGCCCACCAAAATACTGCAAACTGAAAATGCGGAAAATCTCATGAAAAAATAACAAAAAAAGAATTGAAAATAATGTCTCATTTTTTTTGAAAATCCCATTTTCTGGTGGGAAAGTGAAGTACTAAAATTCTGAAAAAATTATAATTGAATGGCCTGCCATATTTGAAAACTTTATTTCTCTTCATATTTTTCAAAATGATAAACAAAAAAAGATTAAAAATGTGAAAAGATTTGAGACATGGAGCATTGTTTCTTTCTTTTCAGTTTTTTGGGGGAAATTTTGGGGGCCTTAAAAATGGCCAAAATTCATAGTATTTATTCTACAGGGGTTTAAGATGCCCCCCTATCCCCCCATGTGTTTTTTTTTTGTTTGGACAACCCCCAAAAACCACATTTTTTCCAGGTTTACCACGTGGGTGGGGGGTGTTGCAGGATGTTGTGGGGACATCCAAACTGTGTGTTTTCCAGGTTTGGGGGTGTGAAAAACCTAACACCCTTTTTTTGAATTTTTTTTTTGATTGAGTATTCCTTATTTTCATTTTTTTATTATAATTGATGAATTATCATTGAAAATATATGGATTTTATTTCTTGTTGATAGCCTTGAAGAACAAATAATGAATTAAAAAAATAAATCAAAATCAAAGGATTACTATGAATAAATAATTAATTGCTTATGACAAATAATTGATAATTAATATTAAATAATTAATAATTAATATTAAATAATTAATAATGAATAGTAAATAATTCATAATGAATAGTAAATAATTAATAATGAATAGTAAATAATTAATCATGAATAGTAAATAATTAATAATAAATAGTAAGTAATTAATAATGAATAGTAAATAACACCATGAAAAATCAATGGTCACTTGATTAAAACTGACATACCAGAGGAAAAAGGGGCCCTTTGTGCCCTGGTATGTCATTTTAAATCAGGTGCTCATTTATTTTTCATGGTGTAAGCTATACCACAAATTATTCAGGTGAATTTATTTCTAGTTAAACTTTTATCATGATTAATTATTGGGAAATGTTAAATTTGCAACCCCCACAACCCATTGCGGTGTTGTATTTATAACCTTGGATCAGGAAATGTGTTGCGGGCTGTGCGCTCAGCAGTTGGGTAGGCCAGGCTCAGCATTTGGTGCAGGTTGGGCCCACTCCAGGCGGGGCGGGCTTGCAACCCGCTTGGATGAAGCAGTCCAAGTAATGGAGCCAACCCAACCAAGTTTGCGGGTGGCTAGTTTGGAAAGTGGGAGTGGGGAAATGGTGGGGATATAAGTGCCAGGGAGGTCCGCCCTAGCATAGGCGTGGAACAACCTGACAATTACAGGATCCACAGACGCGCTGTAGAGACTCCTGTGGGACTATATCAATAAAGTAGCAAATAGCTTGCTGGCAGTCCTTGAAGGGGAATTTAGTATTACTTCTACTCCTTCAGAGTATTAGTAAGACTAAGAGTGGTTTTGAATTTCATGCTTTTCTAGTACTATAGTAAGTCTGCAAAATAATTTATTTAAATTAATGGCTGGTTTCTTTGAGACTTAATATAGGTCTCAGATCAGACCTAGATTAGTTATTAATTGTTATTGGTAGGGTTTGTTGAAGAATGGACCAGATGTATTGGATTATGGGTTATTTACTGATCAGATATATTTGATCTTAACCAATATCCCAATATTAAAGGGTTCAAGGGTTTATCAAAGGGATGGTTCAGGAGAGGACCCAAGGATGGGTTTACCCACAGGGGGCTGGGTAGAGGAAAGGTTGGTAGTTTCTTTTTTTTTGTGCTCTCTTTCTTTGGAAGGGTTATTTATTGATTAAGGGGTGGGCTTTTTTTAATATGGTGCTGAATATTTAGGTCACAGAAGAACTCTTATTCAAGCACCTTGTGGGTGGTTCAATTGGTTAAAGATGGGTAATAACTTGGTTTCTGATTTCTTGTTTCCTTTTATAACTGATTCACTGATACTATTTTTTTTATCTGGGCCAAGAGGGCCTGGTATGTGGGTGATGGGTGGTAGTTGGCCAGATGGCATGAGATGGATGATGGCATGATGATACAACCTGGATAGGGCAGAGAGGCCCTCCTTAAATATAAAATATGGTCCTCAGGGGATTCTGAGGGCTGCCCCTGAGGGTGCCCTGGGGCTTCCCCTGTTACAGTGGGATACATGTACATGAGGCATTTTAGCTGGTTGGAAAAAGACACTTCATGAAACTGAGGCAATTCTGCTGGTTAGACAAAAGAAACTGCATGAAAATGAGGCAATTCTGCTGGTTGGGAAAAGATTGTACAGGGTTTTTCATGCCTGCACAGCCTTTCATAAACAGCTGTGAAGTGCAGCTACAATATATTCCTGCGCAGTACTGGTGGTTGGTCTGGCACTACTTGATTCTTCCTACATGTGTTTCTGTGCATTCACTTGTGGTTTTTTTTAGTGCTAATTGCTTCTACCTTCAAGTATTTCTGTTCATTACTGGTGGTTTTTTTTGGTGCTGCACCTGCATATATTGCTGGGTAGTACTGGGGGTTGTTGTTACTGGTGGTTTGTTTGGTATCACATGCTTCTGACTACATAAGTTTGTGTGTGTAGCTGGGATTGTTTGATACTACATGGTTCTGGCTGCCTGCATTTATTGCTGGTTAACACTGTATACTTCTGCATAGCCTTGTGTAGGTATATTTGATTGTTTGTTTGGATCTGGTTGAGACTTCTTTCACTTCCTCCTGCCTATACTTTCCTGTATACTTCTGCATAGTCTTATGTATGTGTATTTGCTTGTTTGTTTGGATCTGGTTCAGACTGGTTCCACTTCCTCTTGCCTACACTTTCCTGTATACTTCTGCATAGTATTGTGTATGTGTATTTTCTTGTTTGCTTGGAACTGGTTGAGACTGGTTCTACTTCCTCTTGCCTATACTGTCATGTATACTTCTGCATAGCCTTGTGTAGGTGTATTTGAATGCATCCTGGGTGAGGTGACAGGAGCTGAACAAGTTGCACTACCTCCTGTATCTGTATTGCTGTATTCTGGCTGAGGTGACAGGGTTGGTGTATGATTCCGGTGTTGAGGGTAAGCTGTTACTGGTATGTACTTGAGGTTTTGCAAGGTCTGTCTTTATGCCTTCCACAGAGATGTGAAACCTGGTTGAGTATGAGTTTGCCACAGTTGGAGGTTTGTTGGACTGTATCTTCTAATCCATGAGGGATAGAGGCCTACTTTGGCTGAGTGACTATAGCTTATTTGTGATTTAGAATCCATTTCTGAGGTTACTTTGAGGTTTTGAGCTGTTTTTATAGTAAAAAAGTGAGTCTGATGGCTATAGGAAAGGTTTGGACTACCACAGCACACGGGTGGATAAACACAGGGGGCTCCAAGTAGGACGTGGTGGAGGGCCATGCCATGAGAAGGACAAACCAAACGTACGTAACAGAGGAAGGGTTTGGAGGAGTTGGGTTAGGCTTGGGCTAAGGTTTTGGGTTCTAGGTGTTCTTTCTTAATTTTTTTGTTAGGCTTTCAGTTGCCCTTGTACTTAGTTTAGGGTTGAGAGGGAGGACTTATAACCTTGCTCTCAACTCCAGGTTGTAGGATTATCACATCATCTCATCATATCTTATCACCAAAGGATCAGGGAGGATTGAAGGGCAGGAATATACTACATCATTTTCTTTATTCATATTTTTCTTATAACTATCTATTATTCTCAAAACCCATCAGCACTCAACCTCCTTACAGACGCTTGGACCAATAACTTCCAAACTTGAGGAAAACTTAGGGGAGTATTTCTCTCTTGTTTCCACACCATTCAAGACCCAAAATGGGTTGTGTGGCGCAGTTTGCGGCCCATTTGAGTTGCAAACAGCCATTTGCAACTCAGGTGGGTTTTTAATTGCAGTTTGCAACCCAAAATGGGTTTCAAACCATGCCACAAAACTCTTTTTGGGTTTCAAACAAAATAAAATAAAATAACAATTTGTAGATTTTATTTATTTATATTTATATTTATATTTTTAATTTGATTAATTTCATTAGAATAAAAAAGGAAAATAATAGATAAAAAAAGGTAAAAACAAGTTAAAAAAATAATAATATATATATAATATAACAAAAGGTTGTAAATTGCCATTTGTGACTGTGATGGGTTGCAAATTTAACATTGCCCTTAATTATTTATTTTAGTCAAATTAAATTTAAAATAAAAATGCGTACAATGATTCATCAACCTTTGTAAAGATGTTCCTTAGATTGATATTAAATTTGTTGCATTGTATTTTAATCTGGAATTTTGGGGTCATGAATATGTCCAAAGAATTTGAAAAAATGTTCCAATTATCCTCTAACAGGATCTCTAAAATTCTTCAGGCTCCAAATTCTTAAAATATTGAAGACACCCCCCCTCAAAAAGTATGGAAAAATATGTCTTGTATTTCATTGTCTTTTAATTGATAGCAATTTCTGGTGAAAAAAATAGTTTTAAAAAATTCTAAAAAAAAAAAAAAAAACATTATTTTGATCTCCAATGGATTCAGAAACTTTCTCCCAATTGAGAACTTCAAAAACATCCAAGTCAAAAATCTAAAAAGAGAGGTGAAACATCAGAAGTTAAAGCCTGTAATTTTTTTATTCATTTTCAAACTTTGGACACATTTTTGAGGGGGTTAAAACCCTTCAAAAAATCTGTGAAATATTTTTTGGAGGTGTCAAAAACCCCTCTACACAACTGCTGCATTCTTTTTTCAAAGAAGAAGAAGTCAAAAAAGAGTGTGAATTTAAGTAAAACAGTGTGGATTCAGGATGTTGCAGGGACATCAAAACCATGTGAATTTAAGGATTGGGGGCATGAAAAAAATGATGCCCTCCCCCCATTTTTTTTTTCTTTGAAGAAAAAATTGAAACCATTTTTGGGTAAGGGATCAGAAAAGATGATCAATTGAACCACAAAAAATCTGATGGAATTTGCCAGGAGCTCAGGCCCAATCCATGCCCAAGCTCAGGCTAAGCTCCAACCAGGCCCAGTTCAAGCTTTGACCAAGCTCCACTGCACAATTGCTGTGCACCAAAAACTTGGTTGAAGAATGGGGATAGGTTCATCTATAGATTTCAGAGAGCTTCAACTAGGTATCCCTTGATGGCATTTGCTAGCAAGTGACATCAGATTTTTCATGGTGATTTTAGTTTTTTTTTTCTTCAAAAAAAAAAAAGAACTGTCACAAAGCATGCCAAAACTAAATAATCAAGGTTATCTGGACTTTCCAAGGGCGCCTGAAGTTTGTTGGTGGTACAGAAGATAACTAAAAAATAACTCTCAAAGGTAACTCAATAGTTTCTCAAAAGATCTAAGTTTGTAGGTTTTGAAGGAGTCAGAGGAGACTCACCTGAGATTTTCAAGCAAGCCCCAACACTCAGATATATCAGGGTTAAGGAGGCATGGAATCCTTGGGCTAGTGAAGCACCAAAAGGAAGGACGGTGAAGAAAAGAACAAGAAGAACTCATCTTCTGAAATAGTGAAGAAATAACCAAGTATGTATGGTGTATCAACCAAGTCTGGTTGGGTGGTCAACTGGGTGGATTTTTTTTAAACCACAGTTTGCAGGTGCTCAAAGCCGCATGGCGGTTAATCAACCGCTGTTTTTCAGGTGGTCAACTGATGGGGGCATGCCATCAACTGGGGTGTGGCAGCTTTCAACTGAAGCCACCAAGAGTGTTTTTTTTTTTTTAAAAAAAAAGACTAATGATATATTGAGTCTACAATTGTGTATCATTCATGCAAAAACAATAATGAAATCATGGTCCTTCCAGGAGAGGTCCTGTAATAGGCTACATCTCTGCACAGGACCAATAAAAACGCTTGCAATGGCTAAAATTTTTTTTGCACTTTTCAGGTGTAACAGCCTCCTTGATGGCTTGTTTTATGTGATTGACAAGCTCCAATTGATTGGTTGGGTTTTTAGATTGTACATATTCCTTGAATGAATGGAAGGAATACTCAATTGGGTTGAGGAATGGCAAGTAAGGAGGGAGAAATTCAATTGATATTCCCTTTGACATTGTGAGGTTTTCTTTCATTTCCTCAAATTGCTGTCCCCGGTGGATTGGCACATTGTCCATGATGATGATGGCCTTGGGAGGGAGTTGCAATCCAAGGCTGCCCAAAAACAGGCACAAGTCATTGGCCCCAACCCCCTTTGACCTTGTTCCATTGGTGTTCAACAATTCATAGTGAGTGTAACCCTGATTGGACATGGCTCCAATCAGGTTTACTTGTTTGGCTTTGGGGACTATGCTGAGAACAGCCAGCTGACCTAAAAAAAAAAAAAAGAAGATAACAGTTAAGAAAAAAATAAAGTGAGATGAAAAGAGGGAACAAAAAATAAAGAAACTTGCCAGAGGGGGCATAACCAGATGAGTGATGGATTTGTAAATCAAATCCAGATTCATCAAAAAAAAACAATGAATCTCTGAAGATCCAGACCCCAACGACCCACAAAATTTGATCTCTGTTCAAGCAAATCTGGTTGATTCCAAGAAGCAGGTTTGTTGCATACTTGCTTCCAGGTGAAATCAACCTGATTCAATACCTTGCTGATGGCTTGAGGGGTGACCAACACTTCAAATTGATGTTGAAGATACTTGGCCATTTCTTTCAAGGTTGTTGTTGATTTCTCTTCGAGCTTGGTCAACAGCTCAGTGACCATTTCAGGGGTAATTTTGCACTTCCTCTTCTTGTTGACCTTCACCAAGGATGGATCTTCCTTGATGATCCGTTGAATCTGTCGGACAGACACATTGAATCGCTCGGCTGCTTCCTTCTGAGGCATTGACTTTTCTAGGACATTGACTCGGATCAGATGCCTCACCTCTGAAGTAATGATTGCATTTGAATGGCGCTCTTTATGGGTTAATCGGTCATTATGGTGAGTTCAATGGTCTTCCAATTTTTGTTGGGCATTCTTGATTGTTTTGCGATGGAATTGTTTTTGATTGAGTCTGGTCAGCTGATGGGCAAGATGTTGTACCTCTGCATCATCAGCCTGATCTTCAAGATCTTCGGCATCAATGATGTTGCTACTGGAGGCCATCATCTTAGTGTGATGGTCATGAGGATGAAACCAGCAGTACTTTTTTTTCTTGTCGCTTTCAGTTGATCAACGAGTAGGTCAGGTTGATGACCCGACAAGATTGGGCTCCCTTGACTTTCGCCCCATCAACCCATTTTGTCAGGTGGTAAACTCCCGCTTGTCGCGTCCCATGACCAGCGGGAGTTTACCACCTGACCAGACTCGGTTGATACACCATATGTACATGCAAGGATAGAGATCCAATCTTGAAGATGGCAAATAAGTGCAGATGTGAGGATCATCAAAATTGAACAATTGCAAAATTGCGATCAGTCTCTGAACAAGAGTAAGTACGGTTTGATGAGAAGAGATCAATGAAACGAGAGAGCAATCGAAAAAGCTACAGAGATGAATCTGCAAATATACTCGAGCAAGTGTCCATGGTTTGAGTCAAAGTGCATGGAATGGGAAACGGTTCGAAATGGATTTGAAGAGTCTTGAAAGATTCAAGCATATGGTGAACTGAAAGAGAAAAAAAAAAGAATGAGGATCACAAGAATCGATCATCACCCAGATCATGAAAGAGCGTTGGCAAGGTGATCGTATCCATTGGTAAACCATCAAGTTCGCAACAAATCTGGCTTCTCTGAGAGGAGAAAACAGGGTGCGGGTACAGTGGAGAGGTAATCGTGAAATGCATGTGAGAAAAAAAAGCTGGCGTGATGTTTGGTTGAATGTCACACTTGTCTTGTAACGAGCTGCGAGGGCTTTGCCTCATGTGCTGAGGTTCAAAGCATGAGACATAGTTCATCTACTGTCAAACCCATGTTGGAGTTCATCGATCTAGTTCACGATTTGAGCCGGATAAACCTTATATGGAACCTATCATCATTTTTCTGTTCTCTTGATCTGGAGATGTGTTGTGTGGGCCCTTGCTTTGTATCCAGGGCTGTTTTTTATTTATACCTGGTGGTACCCCCCAAAACTATAGGCCACGACCTTTTCAACTAGTTTTGGAGACTGTTTACTCTATCCACTTCCTAGATCAACGATTCGCTTTTCTACACGGTTTCAAAGTTTATGATCATGTGTTTATGAAATCTTCTTTGTAATATTGAATCTTACATTGGAGTCATGGACTTCTCAAGCACACTTCCATCAGAAACTTGGAATCGGCTGAGCTATAGCAAGCATACATGAACTCAGGACAGACCTTCACGTCAAAGATACACCGGAAAGCCTCATAATGAGACAAATTGTTCAATTCAATAAATTAGGCGTTGCAGATAGATAAATAAAATCTTGAACCCTGCCCTGAAGGCCTGAGGGTTCGTCAAGCCTTTCGTATGACCACCAAGACGACATGTTGTTGTTCAATTTGTTCGATTTTCCTCCTTCTTCTTTGTCCTTGTTTCTGAATTAGTCGGATTCAAGCAATAAGTTATTCAACAAGAGATAAGACAGCTACTTGATCCGGCCGATCAACGATTTCGATCCAGCCCCAATCAGCGTTCCAATCAGCCTTCATGGTACTGATGACCATTTTTTTAAATTCGTCATAAGCCCACATTCCCCCACCTAAGCAGAGGACCATCTCTTCTGGCTTCAAGTTATAAAGTTCACTCAAGTCTGATACAAGTTCACTCAATCTCTTCGCTGCGATCTCTAGTATTCGTTGGGCGAATCGATCGGGTTGATCGCCTCGAAATGCGCATCCCATCACGAATCGAGACACTTCAGCGATCCTTAACTTCCGCTCATGTTCATCTTTGATGGCATAAACCGAACCTAAGAGATTATCCAATCGATCGATTCGGAACTGCTTGAGTAAGAATCCCACAAGATCCGATTGTTCTATCTCATCAATATCGGTTCGGGTGTCGGTTTGATTTTGACAGTGACGAGGATGATATTCCTTCTGCTGTTGATGATCAAAAAGCCTCAGGACTTGCTTGATTGTTTGTCTTCCAACATCATACGCGGAACCTTCGTCACCCAGTAGATAACCGTAGCCACCTACGCGACCTAATGCCTCAAGGTGGTCGGATTGGTCCTGACTTTTACCGCCTTGTGCGGGTCCAAACGCAGTCGCAATACTTCCCGTTCCAGCAATCAAAACTATTCCACCCTTACAAGGTCTCTGGTTCGACTTTCTATGAGATCGGTAATGGAGCTCGATCGGACTGCTCAGGAGATCACAATCGTTCGTCACTTTCAACTTTGGCGACATGAAGGAATCATCGACAAATTTCTCTCGTAGGTTTTCTGATTCAGGTTTGATGATAAGATCCGAGAGACCGAAAAGTTTGATGAGACCGTCACGGATGATCACTCGATCCTGATCACTATCGACCCCACTCAAACCGGCCCAAATTTTCGAGAACGGAGCTGGTTTCGACGAACCATGGCCGGATTGAAATCCTTGGTAGTTCCAACTTTTGGCATTCGTCAGGCTGGGTCTATCGGGTAATGCCTGAAGTGCTTGAATCGTTGCTTCTCCAATCGATAGGATGGCAGATTGCAATCCGACGTCTGTGTAGTTGGACGATTGATGCGATCCCCTGGCCAAAATGACACCCTCAAACTGACCTAGCTCGGAGCTACGTTTTGATCTTCTCCCGGCTATCGATACGTTTGTTTTCGTTCCACCACCTTGATTTCAAGCGATCATAAAAGATCGATGGCGGGTGTTTTGGGAGGTAAAGAGTAAGATGTCAGATTTGATTCAAATTGATCATTTCGATCGGTGAATTATCAAAGTATCTTGCTAGCATGAAAGATACTCGATCCCACGCCAGTCGTCTGTCTGTACATACGGGCAAGAATGAATGCGCAGGAAGAGGGAAATGATGCCAAGTTGGAAACATATCTCATCCTGACCATCAATGCATAGGTAGAGCTCATCATCATCGTCCTGCCTCGTCGTCGTCACACTCGCGGTTATCCTCGGCGATTGATCGATTATCGTGCTCGGATCATAGATCGAATTGGCCGACGTGATCATGTCGAAAGCAATTGGAGGATGATGGTCAGGACAAAAAAAGTCTGGCGGGTGAAACCTCATGGGCCAGATAGCTGACACGCCCTCACGAGATCATGCACATACTCATAGAACCTCAATCCGTTACAGACCGAGCATCCGCAATCGTTCTCGATAACTCTTCGTTAGCTAAGCGCTCGTTGGCTAAAGGAAATAGTAAGCGAGGGCTTCATACCTTCATACATACATATTTATTGACACCACGGGTCCAAGGTGACGTCCATCATGCAAGCTTCACGCTCCGTACCACACTAGTGTCTACTCATTCTCGCACTAAATCCGGAATCGACCACTTCCCCCCCCCCCTTCTCCGTGAAGCCCTTTCATCCCTCCCCCCTCCCAAACCCCGCCCTTCTACCCCTCGTTAGACACCCCAGTAATGGAGCTGGATGACGACGGCCAAAGAAATGGGCGTTGGGCCCTCCCCGATCCCCCAAATCGCGCCCCCCCTCCCTCTGGCCTACACAGCTTACTCGGCTAGCTGCTGAGCGACCAGTCTAAAACAAATGATGACGGATCTATTTCCCTAGATTCAAGATTTGTTAGAATCATCCTGGATCTCTCGGCCGAATCCGATTGGTCCTTTAAACTTATGCGGGACATGCTTGACGGCATGAACGAAAAACTGGAAGATATGGCCCGCCAACTCGCCCAGATCTCAACCACACAGAACTCGATCCCACCCCACTTGTCAAAATCATCATACGCGGCCGTAGCGAGTAATCCTCGGACCACCAAACCCCAGCTCGCCCCAAAATTCATCCCTCCCCCGCGTTCCTTTCTCAGCGGCCTGAGCCCCAAGCGAGTAGTCATTCATTCTAATCCCCTGAACACCACCATCAAAGATATCCCCGCCCCGGCTCTGGTACAGAAGGCAAATGAAACTCTGGAGGCTATGGACGCCAAGGTAGAAGGTGAACTGGTAACCGTACGGGGAGTCAACTTCCTTCCCTCTGGTGATGTGTCTTTTTACGCTCAGAATTGTCAACATCAGAAATGGCTGATGGACAACAAACATACCTGGTCTAAGAAGGTTCACCCAGACTTGGAGGCTTCCCCGAGCACCTTCTCCGTTATGATACATGGCATCCCCAAATCTTTCAACATCACCAGCAAAGTCAGCATTGACCGTTTGGCATCGGAGAATAAGTTCCAGGCGTCTGAAGTAGCTCGGGTTTGCTGGATGGGCTCCAACTTGCCGTCAGAAAAGAAAGCCGGCACAATCATCCTCTCGTTTTTAAATAAGGACCTAGCTCTGCGGATTGAACGCTCTGGTATCTTCAACAACTTTGAAGTTCACCGCACGGAAAAGTTCAAACCTCACCCCCCTCAGTGTTATCAATGTCTAAGAGTGGGACACTTTGGAAGATGGTGTTGCAAATCCCCTAAATGTGCTAAGTGCGGAGGCAAGCACCCTACTAACAAGTGCCCTGACGGGCCAGGTAATGTTTCCACCTGTGTTTTATGCACGGAAGGTTTAAAGTCAAGGACGCCGGGTGTCTCTGATGTATCTCATACCCCCTTCAATATAGTCTGCCCCTTTAAGCAAGGATGGTTCAACAAACGCCCCCTCCCCCGGTCATGTTAGAACAACCATTTGAATCACTCCCTCTGTCCCCCCACTCTCCTGTTTTTACTCCAGCACTTTTGGGCCCTCCTCCCTCATCTTTGAGCCCGGCCTGGTGCCGCGTCCCACCCCCTCCTTCCCTCTTGATTTATCAACTCAACTGCCATGTGTCGAAAGCGGTAACCCTTAGCATCATGAATGAGGGAATGCTGGCTGATGTACTGGTCTTACAGGAGCCTTGGATCAATCCCTACGACCTCTCACCTCCCGCCCACCCTGCCTGGAGTCCGTTCTCCTCCTTTGAGCACTCCCCGAGCACATGGTTGGATAGACACAAGGCAGTTATTTATGTGAAGAAGTCAATTCTATCCTATTCCGTCTGCCCCTTGCCAGGGGGTTCCCAGTGCCTCGCTGCGGTGGAACTGGTTCTTGCGGGGGTTGCCCTGCGGCTTGTCAATGTTTATAGCCCACCTCCCTCCTTTTCCTCTGTCCCACTAATTGCCGCCTGGTTACAGAATCATGCCAGCCACTCTATTCCCACCTTTGTGTGCCTTGACTCCAATCTTCATCACCCTCATTGGAACCCAATTGACTGCAAGAAAAAGGAACCCAAAGCAGCGGTTTTGTTGTTGACTTTCTCAGCCAAAGGTTTCCGCATGGCTTCCCCCAGGCATTCACCCACATTCTTCTTGAGAACAGGCAGCAGGTTCACTCTGGATCATATTTGGGCCAACTACTTAGGCTCCAAACTGATTGCCAGTTGCGACATATTGGACGGAAACTGTGGGTCTGACCACCAGCTACTCAAACTGACTCTGAATGTTTCTCTCCCCCCCCCCCCTCTTTTTGCTGGAGCACTCCGGTATGGAAGGACATCTCACAGGAGAGAGTAGGTTGTGTGTTGGAATTTGGCAAGATTTGCTGACAATTGGTCATGCAACATCAATCAGCGAGTGGAGGCTTTATCCAACGCTTTAGTAGCGGCTCGACAATCCCTCGGGTGGAAGGTGAAGTGTGTTTATGATAGAAGGAAGAGCTGGTGGTGTGCAACCACCCTAGGCCCTGTGGTCAAGATGCAAACTCGTGCTAGGAGGTGGTTTCTCCTTGCCAAAACAAATGAAGCAAAGGCAATTTACAAGGAATGGAAGGATTACTTCCTCTTGCTAGTCCTCGCTCTCAAGATGAAGGAATGGCAGACCCTCTTAGAATCTGCAACCACACATACTGGGTACAAGATATTGAAGCTCTCAAAGCGTAAGGCTGGCGCAGACATTTTACCTATTAGACAGACGGATGGCTCCCTGAGGAACCTCAAGCACAGTCAAGCCAATCTTTTGTTCCAGGGAACATTGGCGCCCCCCCACGCAATTTGATGCATCTGACATCCCCTCCCTGAGAAATCTCACAGTGTCTCTTACCCCTTGGTTTGCACATCAGAAATCTCTTTGGTGTTAAACAAAGTTTGCTTGAAAAAGGCATGCAGAGTGGATGGCATTGCTAATGAAATGCTTAAGATTTCCTCCCCCTCCCTAGCCCCTTTGCTGACCCCACTCTTTGGCAATATTATTAGACTAGGCTCCTTCCCAGACCCATGGAAGAGAGCAGTTACTGCTATAATATGCAAGGCTGGCAAGAAGGATTACACTTTCCCAGAAGCCTATTGTCCAATTGCTCTTCTGAGAATGGTTGGTAAGGTATTTGAACTTATGATTGCTCAAGGACTCACTCAGTGGGCCAAAACCAATCACCTTCTAGCTGATGGTCACTTAGGTGGCAGAAAAGGGTCAGGCACAGAAGATGCCCTCTTCTTCTTAGACAAGTGGATCCAGTCTAAGTCGGCCAAAGGTAAAGTAGTGGCGGCCATCTTTCTGGATGTTAAATCTGCATATCCCTTGGCCCAGCCCTTACGGCTTATTCACAGCTTGAAAAAACTGAAGTGCCCTGCCTACCTAGTCCTGCTAATCACTTCTTTCCTGAGCAACCATACTATGACCATTTGGCTGGAAGACTATGCCTTTCCTGATTTTGCCGTCCCCATTGGCCTCCCGCAAGGCTCCCCACTTTCAGTTATCCTATACATTTTATACAACAACAGCTTACTACACTCTGACTGCTCTCCTGCTAGTGACAGGATCTCCATAGGATAAATTGATGATGTAGTCCATCTTGTAGCATCTGGTTCAACTGACAAGGCCAAGCGTAACATTGAGGAGGAGGGTAGGTGCTGCCTTGCCTGGGTTGTCAGCATGGGGCTATCTTTGACACAGAGAAGGCACAAATGATGTGGTTCTGCAAAGGCCTGCCATCATCAAACCCAATTGTTTTTGGCCCGCAGCCCTTGTACCCAGTAACTGAAGTTAAATGGCTTGGGTTTACTGCAGACTCAGGACTAACCTTTTTGGCTCATCTGCTCAAACTGGAGGCTAAGGCTTATGCAACTGTTTGTCAACTAAGGATCTTTGGTTCCTCAAAAACAGGCGCCCCTGAGTTGGTATGGAGGAGGATGGTAAAGACAATTCTCTTCCCTAGAATTTTGTATGGTGCGCATGTCTGGGCCTCCCTCATCAACCAACATAAAGTAACAAAGCTGGCAGCAAAGGTCAACCGCTTAGCTGGGATTTTTGCACTGGGGGTATTCAAAAAAAGTTCAATTGACTTAATCCAGAAGAGGCTTGCCCCAATGGCAACCTTAGATTATATAAAACGGAGAAGTTTCTCCTTCTTCCAATGGAAGATCTCTCTCCTCAAGAGCAATAATGTGGTTAGGGATTGGGTATTGAGCTATTTTGGGCCCTTGGAAGGCAGGAGAAGACCCTCCCTAGAGTAACATCTTGTACATCAATGGACTGACAAATTTCTCTCTGTAGGAGTTGAGAACCTCAAACTTGACTTCATATTCCACAGCAGTCAACCCACTAACTTGCGTGATAGGTTTCTGGATGCCTTGAAAGATTCAGCTGAGTCAAAAGTCTCATCCCTTGTATTGCTCTTAGCTCAGGATGATCTTGCCTTACCTATATCCTGTGATGGCTCCTTTGACCCAAAGAAAGGGGGGGGGGGGGCGGGAGCTGCTTTCAGCCCTTGCACTAACTCTTTCCTTGCATAAAAGCTCCCAAAGGAGGCTATTGTCTCCAACCATGAATGCAAACTGGTTGGAATTTTTGCTGCAGTGCAGCTTGCATCCTCTGTCCTGCCTTCTACCACTTTTGGGTCCCTGTTCATCTTTGTTGACAACCAGGGAGTTATCCAACACATGGCAGACCCTTTTCCCCCCAAAACGGGACAACATTTGTTGTTGTTGATTGCCCAAGATATGGCTGCACTCCCACTGCATGTGGACATAAGACTGGCCTGGTGCCCCGGACATGTTAACATTCAAGGGAATGTGGTAGTGGATCAGCTGGAAAGGCAGGCTGTTGACTGCCCTGATACCCCAATCCTCCCGGTCAAAAATAGCCTTCCAAAGGTGCAACAACTTATCACGGGCCCTGTGCTCAAGAGTAAGGAGAACACTGGTGATCTGAAGTTTGGCTCTAGTGCCTTCCTCCACCAACTTCTTTTGGGGCATTGCCCCCTTAACTCTTTTAAACAGGATTTGAAAAAGGACTGACCATTTGTGCCCATTTTGTGACAGTAAAGAGACGGTGGCTCATGTTATGAACCATTGCAAAAATTACAGAGCTTTACAACAGGATTTGCGCCGCACTTTGAGATGTAAGCAAATTTGCTTTTGGTCAAAACAGCTGGACTTCACCTTGAAGAATCCAAAGGCGTACCCGGCTTTGGCAAAATTTATGGCCCAATCTGGTTGTTTCACTTAAGGGCTGTGGTATCTTGGTTATATGTTGTGGAGCTTGTGTCTCTCCCTTTTACTCTCCATGATTCAGAGTTCCCTCTTCCCTCTTCC
The DNA here is from genome assembly GCA_025617555.3 of Puccinia polysora. Lineage (NCBI taxonomy): Eukaryota > Fungi > Basidiomycota > Pucciniomycetes > Pucciniales > Pucciniaceae > Puccinia > Puccinia polysora. The sequence continues at coordinate 20,470,232 of CM062629.1, read as the reverse complement.
TTCCTTTCTTTTTGGTCTTTGCTTGTTCTTCCTTTTCTCTTTTTTCTTTATGCTGCCCAGAACCACTGCTGTTTTTATCCCCCCAGCGGTTTAACCACAGTCTCCCCTCCTTTCCCCCTCCTGCACCCCTGATTGACAGGGTGTTCTTGTACCGGTAATCTGATATTCATAGTGCGCAATGCAACATGCAAAACTGCACTATAAAAAAAAAGGTGATGTTGAGTCACTTGCGTGTGCAACACTGGTTTGACGGCACTCCATTAGTGGGAAGAAGCCTTCAAAATAACGTTGGCATGCAATAAAATTGAGGCTGGTTGAGAGCCTTCCAACATTTGGGCGCAATTTCAACCCTTGGCGCCAGTGAGACGGCGTCAATTTGCTGTCAAAGTTGATTTGACAACTCATTAACTTGTTTTTCAGATGGTCAACAAAGGGTCAAATCATCTTCAAGGATGACAATGATTCAACCTTTTTTTAATTGATTCCATGGTTGGCATGGTAGATAAAATTATTTAATATTTGTTTTTGATATCATTTTCATTTCTCATGTTGTAGTCGGAAATAAGTACTATTACACAACTTTTCATGTTTTTATGGAGAGAAAGTTACAACCACAAGTTAAAAATGAAATAAGATTTAAAAATTTACAACGGATTGAGAAAAATTTTGATCATTCACATTCATAGATTTCTGCTTCTGTTGGCATGATCAATGCCTTGCAGGTGAGATCTTCAGCCATGTTCTTTCCATCAAACAATTCTTTATCTTTTTTCAGAATGGCTTTGGCCCAGCTGTTTTGAATATTGAAGATTGATCTTAAGTAAGTAAAAAATTTCCAAAAAATGGTGCTCAACCACCCCCCCCAAAAAAAGGCTAATGCTGTGAAAAAACTAATTGTGTGCTGGCTTAATTCTTGAAAGTCTTGATTGATAGCCTTCCAGTGCACCGTATCCCCACATATGGGGCTGGCTATATGAATTGCAATTTGGAGTCATAAGAAGGCAAATCTTACCTTTGCTTGCAGGTGAGCCTTACAAATGAAGTTATTCACTAATTTGTGTTTGTTTCTGGGTCCAAAAGCTTGATAGATCTTAAAAAAGGTCATGATCAGTTTCTGCTTAGAATGAGAACCCAATTAAAAAATAAAATAAAACTTACCTTTACCAATAGGTCCACCAGCTTGGGAATTGGCCCATTCCTTATGTGGGTACTTGTGTTGGCAACATTGTAGAGAAGCCTGAGGTGGTTATTGGAACAGGTCAGTTAGAAAGATCTCAAAAAAGTGTTGGAAAGGTCAAATTTAACTCACCACGTTTCTTAAGCTTGATTTTTCATACTTGAACAGCTTGCCAACAATAGTTGCAACATCTTTTTGGGCCTTTGGATCATTTGTTTTATAACCTGGGGGGAGGTAGTTCTTTTTGATCTTGCTTGATTGTTTGGAAAGAAAATTGTAATTGAAAAATCTCAATTAGTCTTAAAATAAAATCAAAAAACCAAAAAGTAAACTTACAATAGTCAAGAGTAGTAGTGAACCTTTGAGTGGCTCACCAAGGGCATTTTTAGTCTCCCCATATGCCTCAATGTTGCACCTGAGGATCTTTTCTCAAATCTCATTGCTTACCATTGACTGTTTTCATATATATGAGTCTAGTACTGGATGGTGATGATGATAAATAGGAAAAGCTTACTTGTATGAAATTGCTGTATTGATAAATTTTGATTTTGTTCAATTGTCTTAATCACATATCTGAGTGGTTTTTTGCATTTTGTGGTTTGGGTATGGATTAGCTGGTCTGGTGGCCTTGATGTTTGAGGCTCAATTTCATAAGAATTAGGACCATCATGAGTTGATGGTCACTCATCTTCATATTTTAGTTTGGATAAACAAAAATAAATAGGTATGAAGATTAAATGATGGATATAGAGGCAAAAGAACAGAGGACAAGGGACAAAGGATGAGAGTGGATTGAGAGAAAGCAAGAAGGGGTATAGTGGGAAGATAGAGAAGGGAGATTGGGGGAGGACTTACATCATCACATTGGTCCACAAGTGCTCTGAGATTGTTGGGAGGAGGGAAAATTTTGTTTAGTTTCCTCTGAAACCAATTGGTCATCATGTCCTCTGATGCATTGGTTGAGTGATGGTGAGTTTTATCATCTGATTTGGGGCTTGTATGATGTGATGGAATGGGTAAGCTGGGATTGTTGGGGGATTGAATGTTGTCAAGGTCTGCATCCTTGATTTGCCTTTGCTTTCCAGAATTGTGGTGGGATGATGGAAGGTTAGTTTCTTGGGAAGGGCGGTTTTGAGTTTGGAAGGGATTATTGAATGATTCTGGCATAGTGAAAGTTGGTTGGGATGGGAATAGAATCAAATTCTGAAAGTCTTGGGAATCTAATGTGAGAGAATGAGATTCAGATATCATAAATGCTGAAAATATTGTCTGAGATGAGAGAGAAAAAAGTGGATGGTCAAGAGGTCTACAAGGGTCAGAGCTTACAATCAGAGCTTGGTGATGTCATTGGTTTTGACTGGCTGGGCTGATCACTTGGTGACATAATTGTTTTTGACTTTCCGGCCTTGCAGCTGGTGGTTTCTTCCTGGCTACGCTTCAGAATCCATTATTGGGCTCCCCAATCAAGGCAACTTGATCATTGGGTGGTTCTTTCACAAAACAATCAAGATTGAGGCAAAAAGGACAAAGGTTAGTTTCAAAGGTCACTGTTTAGCAGGAAGAAACTGATTTTGGAGACTGGTCTTTTTTTAAAAAAGGAATTGAAGGCTTTGAGGTTATTCCTACCTCCAATGGGTTTAGATATTGCTTTCAAATCTGTCAAGGAAGGCCTATGAATAAAGAAAATCAACAAAGACATTTTAAATTGGGTAGTAATCAACTGAAAATTAGAAATCTTGCAATAGAAACTCACCAAGACCCAACATACATCAATTCATCCTCCAACCCAGAAAATATTGAGGTGAATAATGAGTTGTGGATTTATTTTGATGGAGACCCACTTGATTTGCCTTGTGAGAGTGATCCAACAATCTGAGCCTTTGAAACAAGCCCTTGGGGGATGGTTTCCAATCTGGATGAAGCTGATGAGTTAATGAGCAATGATGATGAATGGGAATATTTCATCAATGCTGAGTGGAATAGAATATTTACCAATCATTCCATGTTAGAAAATTTGGATTTCAATGTCAAAGAGGTCAAGCAATTCCAACAGGGGGGAGAAGATTGTTGGTTTCCTTTTAGGAATAAGGATGTGAGTGAGATTTTTCAGAAAAAAAAATTAAAAAATGACAATGAAATGATATACCAAGAGAGAAATAATGAAATAATGAGAGAAAACCTACATTTGGTTGGGAATTTTGCTTGTAGGAGTTGGTCAGATTCATGCTTGTGGGATACACTCACCATATTGTCTTGCAGGCTCTATATGGGATGATTTGCGGAATCCTGCGCCTATGCAGGGTAGAATTGCCTGCATGGAATTCAATCCAATGGGCGCAGGCTTGGAACTGAAAATTCTTGCACTTCCCCAAACAATTTCAAATGTCTGTATTGGGGATTCCTTGCTTCTCCCTCAAGTTGAAGGGCATCATATCCCATGTAGGATTTTTCCTATATTATTATCAATTAAAAACTCAATCCTTTATCATTTTTAGAATTAATTTTATTAATTTATTGTTGGGTACCCTTTATTTTTATATTTTTTCAAAAATCCCAGGAGCTTTCAAATCCATATGCGGCCCCTTTTTTGGAATTTTATCCAGAAGAAAACCATGGATTGAATGATTTCAAGCTCTCTCAATCCAAGAAATGGCGGGAAATTCTGTCACCCAAACTAAGAAATCAAATGTTGATTCAAGACTCCCAAAATTTTTATATATTTGAACCCGCACAATTAATTTCCAAAGAAATTGTTGTTCCTGTTTTAATTTAATATTTTGATTCAAAAATATATAACAAATGCACCCCACTGGAATGTTCCATGCTAAACTTACCCACAGTCAAGATATCCATTCCTGCTCAAGCAAATTTCATGGATTCAAATTTAATGGAAATTTGTAGTGATCAATTTCTGAAGGAGTACTCCAAAATAGAAAAAGATGGAGTTTTCTTATCAGATATCTGTAACAAGAAATTTTATGGTGAGTTGATTTATCAAAATTAAATGATCATGAGAATTGAATTTTATCAAAATCAAATGATCATTAGAATTGATTTATGACAATTTTTCAAATTAAATTATGCCGTGTTATTAAATAGAAATTGATGAAGACAGTGAAAATATCATCAGTATCCCTAATCCATGGCATGTTAAGGCACAGGGAAAGATTATTAGACATGTACCAATAACATTATATTCAGATGATACTTCAGGAAATATATCAAAGCAATTAAAAAAACACCAATCCTTCTACTTGACACACTCTGGTCTTCCTTCTCATTTATCCAATCAAGAATACAATTGTCATTTTTTGTCAAAATCCAACAGATTTTGAGTACTTGAAATGGAATATCAAATAGTTTAAGAGATCAAGTTAGTCCCAAAATGAATCATCCCTTGAAATTATATTGACATTTTTAATTGGAAAACAGTCAAATGGCCACCCAAGGATTTTCTGCTTTTGATATCACCATTTCTGAACCAGTTTCAGTTATCACCACAGTCTTGTGTTTCTTGGCAGATTCACCAATGCATGCAGAAGTCACCAAAACTCCAGTTCCTGGAATATCACTAAACCCATGTCAAATTTGCAAATTATCTGTACCTAAGAGGAAAAATAAGCAAAAAATTGCTTATACTCAAAATTTTCTTCAACTTGATAGGAATGGCTTTGAGGTGAATTGTTAAATGATTCTAATAAAATTGATCCTCATTGAAAATATTTTTCATATATTTCTAGGCCCCTAATCCCACAAGACTTTGGACTGAAAAAATTGAAAAGACCCATCATCTCTATGAGCTTTCCAAAATAAAAAAAATCCTTTCAAATAATGTCTTCACCTATTATTTTGTGGATAAAATTAACAAGAAATTTATAGAACAAAAGAGAAAACCATCAATCCTTCAAAAAATCCAAGAACTAGAACAAACAGACTACTCCAAACTCTTCAATCCATTTTTGAAGCTTGAAGGTGTTGTTCTCATTAAATTAATGAAATTTGGATGATAGTCAGACATTGATATTTTCTTTATTTTCAAATTTAACAGGATTTGATGGCTGCCTTGAAACTCTGGTTGAAATTCTCCATGTGGTTTTCCTTGGTATTGTCAAATACTTGGTCTGAGATTTTATTCAATCTTTGAAGAAATCTGAATCACAATTACTTAGTGGATAAATCCAGTCTTTCAACACCAATTCACTCAACATCCCCTCCGTTCAGTTAAACTATTTAATCAAACATTCACTCATTCTGGTTGGAAAAGATTTCAAAATATTACTTAAAGCAGCACCCTTTGCTTTTTTCCACTTTATGAAAGCTGAAAAAAGAATTCTGTGGACCTCACTTTGTCAACTTTGCACCTTCATACTTCAAACTCAAATCAAAGAAATGAATGAATATGAAACTCAACTGAAGGAACAAATAAAACACTTTTTATATCATTTTATGAAGATTTCTGGCCAACGGATCAACAAACCCAAGATTCACATGCTTCTTCACCTCCCAGACTCAATTTTGCGTTTTGGTCCAGCTAGTCTGTTTTCAACTGAAAAATTTGAAAGTTATAATGGAATTTTACACCAAGCTTCAATTAATTCAAACAAGATCAGCCCAGGATGTGTTTTGGACATCAGCTTCAGTAATTATCAGTCTCTACATTTTCTTCTCTCTGCTGGGCTGGTATACAATCAAGATACTCAAACAAATTTTCAAAGCAGTTCATCAATTACCAGCATATTTGAATATCAGTTATTCAACATTCCATGGGTTATAATAGCCAGATTTATCATCCCCTCAACCAATATCCCTTTACTAAAAGAAAATCTGTTCCCGCTGAAGAAAAAGTGCAAGTTCCTCAGATACTCAGAGAAAAAATCCCTTCAGATGTTAAAAAAATTACCCAAATTTGATTGAACAAGCATGATATAATCCAGAAGAATTACCACATCTTGGCAAGTTTTGGGCTTTACTTGAAATAAATAAATTCCAAACATTGACATTTTTTTTTACTTTTTTTTTGCATCAGATTGAATCTACCAACCCAGTGGAATTTATTGGCAAGATCACTTCATTATGGAAGACAACTGGGATTAGAACCACTAAATATTTCATCAAAGTCAACAAACTTGCAATTATGGGAATCAATCCGTTTTACAACATGAGGGAATTTGTTGAAACAAGCTCTGAATGTACAGTAAATTGTCAGGTTAGCAATTTCTTAATTTTTTTGGTTCTAGATTACAAATATATTTTATTAACAAGAATTGATTTTTATTGAATACAGGCAATCAAAGCCTGCTTGAATATGCAGCACAATTGCCATGATGAGGGTTGCCAGCTTCAAAAAACTCACATTTCCCAGTTGAGTGTCAAGATACCTCTCAACAAAAAATGGAAGTTATCCATTCAAACTACAATAATTGGATCTTTAACTCAGCTGCATTGCATTCAGCTGAGGAGCACAGGTCAGCAGCTTGGTTGATCACTCCACCCATTGAGCCTGGCCAATGGGTGGAGTGTATGACCTCAGCCATGGCCATGTGGGGTGAGTCAAGACAAGGACTTCCGTTGAATCTTGAGGCCAGAACATCACAGGTGATGCTTTAAATTTTTTGTATTTTTTTTAAAAAAAACATCCCTTACAAGAAGAATTACCAAAAGAATCAACAAAGCAATATTAAAAATGACTGAAATTGAAAAATTAAAGAAAATAAACCTTTAAAAAAGAATTGTTTCAAAGCCCCATAATTTCTCAATGAAGGGTTGATTTTGTTTAAATTATTTAGAAATTTCACATGACCCTAAAATTTTACCATTGCAGAATGAGAAATGGTGTAAGAGGTGTTGGAGCCACCCTTGATATACAACCACCGGACAGTCCAGCAGACATGGAGTGCATCAATCCCGCAAGCGCTCCCTGCTGGTGAATCAACCACGGGTGAAAGGTGACTTGGTCACAACCCTGACCTTGACTCACCAATCAGACAATTGGCAAATTGACGCATTGGTTGAATCCCCCATCAGTCATTGGTTGATTAACCATTGACCAAACCAGTGGTCAAAATGCCAGGCGGTCAACACGTAGGCCATTGATTTGACCAGCGTCTTCAGGTACATGGCACTCAACTGCCCAAAGTGAACATGTGGTGTACATATTATTTATATTGATTACATATGATATGGGAGCTGCTCGATACAACAATAGAGAAAAGAGCTTGGCAAGTTTCATTGCAGTGTGGATCAAAGTTTATTACCCTTCTGTAGGAGTAAAAAAGAGATATTAAAACACTGCCTGGATCATTACCCAGCCTTGAGGACCCAACAGCAACAACTGCAAGCTGACCTGAGGAAAACAGGTCTGAAGTTCAAAAATTGACTGAATAGACTGTGTGAATATACTCTTTTCACAAAAGCTTGGACCCATTGCTCAATTCAATGAAACTTGCATCTCATAAAGTATGTTTATAATTTTATTTTGTCATTTCATTTGGACAGTTTCTGCCATCTGCACCTGATATCCCCAGCTGCATGTTGCCTCACTCATCTGACATCTTCATCTCATAATCCATTTTAAACAAGATATCATTGCCTCTGGACCACCTGATTCCCCACAACTGAAGAAAAAATGGCCTTCTTGTTAGAAAACTCAATAGCGCGGGCCTTTCCAGGATTTATCAGAACTAGTACGCTCTGATTTCTTTGCCTTCTTCTATCCCCCCCCCCTTCCCAAAAATTCAAAATCCAGATCATTACACTAGAAAAGCCACTAATTTTGTATTGTTTAATAATCATGCCAGCTTTTCAGAACCCGGACATGTTAACCTTGACCTATGCCAAGACCATCCTACCAATCTCATTTAGTCAATTGCCTCAAATCCCATACCGCTATTGTTACACCACTGAGGAGAAACTCACCAAATCCAATTCCAATGACCCTGCCTCCTTTCCACTGCCAACCCCTTTGAGTTTTTCTTCTAACTTTGATTGCAATATTTCATTTTTCCTTTATGTACCACAGAAGAAAAAGAAGATTACAAACTGAGTTCCCATACAGCAAAAAAAAAATTTTTTTGTCACCTTTGATCCAATTATGATGCAGTGGGATGGCTTCAAGAGTCTCATTGCAAACAAGTGCAACAAGAATATTGACTCAATAGTTAACCTAATTCTTGATGGATAAAATTCCAACCCCCCCAAGATTCACTGGTTTGTATAAATTATCAAATCAAAGGTATTCAACAAAAATTCTCCAGCCCAACTCAAAGATGATTTATCCTTTCTTTCATGGTTGGATGAAGTTGTCAAGTTTCCAACTTACCATGGCAGCATCAACATGAAGATGTTCAACCCCCGTGAAGAAGCAGCAAATATAAAGAAAGCTGAGTTAGTAGCTCATAAATGCCACATTATGAATGCATTCCAAGCCAAGAAATCAAGCTCCTTCCAAGGCCATGGTGAAAACCTATCAAATTCTGGAGTAATTCAAAGTAGTATTAGACATGCACAACACATCCAGCTGACTGCAAAATTTATTTTGTTTCATATTCTGAAGATAGCGGCCCCAACTTCAGCTCCATTGATGTTCACATGAATTCAATTTTCTCCCATTACAAATTAAATATTGCATATGATTGATGCTTTGCAGTATATCTTCACCCTATGGACCCTGAATGTTACATTCTACTAACAACCAAGAATTTCCAAAAGTGGGCCTAAGACCTAGTAAGCCCTTGAAATTTCAATGCCCATTGTCAAACAGTTCTGATTCCACATTGGAAAATACCAGGCCAAGCAGGTCCCAGGTGTCTCTCTATCCTCTCCGCCAATGGGCCTCAAATTTTTAACTCATTCATGTAAAAAAGCCCGCAATTCTGGTAAAAATAGTCCAACCAACCATGTATCATCACCAATGGTTCCTTTGTTGGACTCAGACAATCATTGTAACATTTCAGATTATGTGGAATTTCTGGGAATTAACAAAAACAAAGAGATGGTGCTGGAAAAGTTGATAAACAATGACATCAATAATTGTAAGATGTGTGGCAACAATTGGCTTACTGACAGCCAAATCCAAGAGCTTGGGTTGACTGTAGGTGTGATTGCCAAATTGCGCAAGGGTGTAACTAAGTATAGTAAACACTTGTTGTTTTGGTAGTCCTACTGTTTGATCCCCGGTCCCTTGTCTCCATTCCAGATTATTCCTTTGATCAGCTTTTCCTGGTTTCTAGTTTTATCCATATGGCTTGTTTAACAAAATATGTGAAAAATTATAATTTAAATCAAATTCTGCCCTCGTAATATTTACACTTGCTTTTTTTGAGTCATGAAAAAATGGCAATTGCTCTCCTCCAACTCAGGCATGTCAATATCCAGGTAATTTTGGATATGGTTTTAGGTAGTAATGTGTGATCGTTGTAAGGTTGGATTTTCATTCCAAGCCCAACAACATCATGTCTGTGTTGGTGTTGCCACAACACATATGATGAATGGCAAGTCATTGGCAATTTGCTCATGCCTGTGTTGGTGTTGCCATTTGATATGATGAATGGCAAGTGATCAGTGACTTGCTCAAGGAACGGTATCAGCCCTCTGATAGTGTTTCCATTTGATATAATGAATGGAAAGTCATCAGTGACTTGCTCAAGGAACCGTATCACACCTCTGATACAGACTTGGCTACAGTAAATGTTGATATTTGATTCAATGCCTGTTGGAGGTGGGTATTTTGTTGGATAATGTTGTTTTTATATTGAAGATTATCTAAACAAACAGTACAATGAGAAATTTCCCAGCTGACTGAAGTGATACCTTACGCAAGCGATTGGTATTGTTTCAAGAAAAACATCAATATAGTTGATATCATCCTTGCCATTGGATATCACCCAAGGAAAGTCATGGGAAAGTCAAGTTGCTTGTATTGATGTGTTTTTAGATTGAAGTTGTAACATGCAAGCAATTTCAAGCACCTTAAATGAGGCCAGATTTGTCCTCTCTTCTCAAAAAGTCATTCACCCCATTGCTGTTTTCATCATTCAGCCAATTGTCTTTTCAAAATTAAATCCATCCACTTATTTGACTTTACATCCAATGAACAAATACAGCAGAAAACCTTCTCACCAAAAATTTGCTCATGGGTTGGTTGATTTCCACAAAGAGGTTGGTCAAAGCATACAGCCATGAGCAATTGAAAAATTCAAAAACTTCAATAAAACAACAGCTGACCACTTTTTTACACCTTTTTTTTGTAGGATAAATCTTTCTCAAGCCCTTCAAACAGTCATTATGCCTACTTTTCAAGTACTTCTTCCATTGGTGTATGTGGCTTGAGTGAAGGAAACCCCCAAGAAATTGCCTTTGGCATGGTTGCAAATACATCTTGCAATGAATGTGTGAGGTCAGGTAACACATATGAGACAACAGTTAGGATGATAAAGCGCCCAAATGAAGAAACATTTGTTGGGTATTACACACTGGGGCAGCCCTGCAACACAGGCTCAACAAACAATGTGAGTGTTGAAAACTTGAACAAGATCACAATGACCGGTTTGGGTATTGTAACCTCAAGGAAAGATATACCAAAATCTAAAGACCAGGAGGATATGTTAAGGTGTACAATTCATCATACCAATTGGGACTTCCAGGTACGTATATTTTTGGCTTGTGCTGGGGTTGGGAGGGGAAAGCAAAAAAAAAAACTAATGGTGATGTGTCTTTTTTTAGAACCATAAACATGTTGAGTTTGTTGTTATCTATTTTTTCATAAAGAGGGGTGTATTGGCCCATGAATTTTGTCTTTTCCAAGTTGGAAGAGAAGTATTGGTAACTGGCACAATCATTGATTGGTATGAAAATGAGGCCACATGGATTGTGAAAGTGTGTATGATGAAATTTTTATGGAGTTGAGGGACCATTAATATCTGATCTAGAGCAACTTATCAATCAGAAAAATACCGTAGCTATTACAAATCACTCAAACCAGCTGGTATTACCAAACCCCACATATACTAAAGAGAAGATAGTGAATACACCACGGAAGGGGATTTTGTAAGTATCATTTGACTTCATTTTTTATGACATAGAATGACATTAACATTTATCACATGCCATGTATGTTTTAGGTTCAAGGGAAAGTTAAAGACAGCATATTCATCACCCATCTCTGAAGCCAAAAAGCACTCAGATTTTTCCTCACCCATCTTGGAAGCAAACAAGCAAATGAATGAGGAGGACGTTTTGGCTATTCCCAGTGGCTCAAGTGCTAGCTATTTGGTGGCTGAAGACAAGGATGAAGGAAAGGGAAACATTGAGTATGACAAGATTATCCAAATGCCTTTGAAGAACAGCTATAACCCAAAAAGGAGCCATCCAGAAATTCACCAAGACGCTTGCAAGCACAAGAATATGAAGCGATGTTAGGGATAGTGCCATAATTTTTTTTATTATTAGTGGCTCCAATCCATGGCATGGCCATGCCTATTACAGATGTATTTTGATTGTATTTATCTACCAATGTTCAATTGCTTGATGCTTTTGAATTGTGGCTCAAATGAAATTAATCTCATTAGTATGGTGTTATTCAAAGCCCAATAGAAATGGGAAGACATTATTGATCATAAATTTCAGAAAGGCCATGGGTAAGAGGGCATTGGTAATTACAATTTGAGTACAACTTTGAGCATAATGATTGAGTGATAAATTTTACAGTACACTCCCTGATGGTCTTCATTGGATTGGGAGCTGCACAAAGGCTTTGTGATCAACAAAGGTATGATTTAATTTGAGAAAAACTACTCTCAATAGCATTAATCCCAGGTAAGCAGGGTGATAAATACCATAACTTTACACCAGCTTCACGGCACAAACAGGCTGCTTGTGGAGCTTTGTGGATAGCAGCATTATCCAAAACAAGGATTGAGTTGACTTCTGGGTACCAATTCATTTTTGGAAGCTAGGAAATCATTGAAAATTGTAATAAATTACAATTGTCCTATTTTCATGCCCAAAATTTGATCAGAGGAGAAGAATGAATGTTCTTACCAATTTCCACTTGAGGATTATCTCAAAATCAACCCCTTTGATGGTGCCCTCACTGATAAATAAATATATCATACCATAAAAGCTGATTGCTGGTACAGTGTTGAATTGTTTTGGGTTCTTTTCAACATTGGTTGGTGTTGCAATGCAACCTCTGGAAGATCTGGAGAAAAAACTCAATAGGTAACAACTACAGAGAGTGGATTCATCCATAGTATTTCATGTCAGACCATGATTCAAACACCAATTCCAAATGAAAAGATAGGGAAATCCAATACCTGTAAATACTAGAAATTTGGTGGGGATTTACTGAATTTTCTCTATCCAGAGGTATTTCAAGCATAATGAATTTTGGATATTGAGAGTATGGGCATTTTTCAGAGTGAGTTGCAGTCTTTTGACCAGATTGGTGTGTAAGACCAATATTCTGATCAAAGTCCCATTTTCATCATACAAGCCTTCTTGGATTTTGTACAAGAAGAGATTTGGTTCCAACCAACCCAATTCAATCATAAAATCATGGTCCTCTGTTGACAGAATAACAGGGTGACCTTGTTTCTTGTATGTGTGTGGATCACAAAATACCAGTTTGGTTTCTTGGTATAGCTCCATCCAGCGGTTGAATGATTGCCTGGAGATGTGTTCCCCTAGGGCTTTACAAATGAAATACCAGGGGAGTTCCTGGAGAAACATTTGGATGACAGCAACTTTGATTGAGGGGAAGTATTGATGATAAAGCATTAGGATCTGCAAAAAAGTTAGAGAATATGGATTAGTGTTATTTGTTCAAAAAATGGAAAAATTCTTTCATTAATATTTGGTGTATGAAATCCTTACAATATTCCCTTTTGTTAAGTGAGGCCAAGAAAATGAGTGTAGCTGGGGTTTGGATTAGGATTTTGGTCTGCCAATATTGAGCTTGGGTGAGGAATGACGGCTGCGGCAAGATAGGGGGTGTGGTGTGTGATCATATTGTGGGATTGTGCGGGAGCTTGCTGCTGGTGGTCTGTGGGTTGCTGGTGGATATAGAAAAACTATATATTTAGTTTTGTGGTCAATCATTTGATATCTGGCAGGTCAGAAATGTCTTTCAAAAATGTCCTGGATTATTTCTTGCAATGCTAAATGCATAATTTTGATGGAATCAGGAACAACCGTGTCCAAGCTTTTGTGAAAAGACAATATTTACTTCAGATCAGGAATGCATACCAAATCCTGGCACGTTTTATCAAGCACTTGGCTTGCTTTGCAAGCCTGTTCCAACCCCAGAAACCCTGCTTCTGCTATATTGTTTTTCCTTTTGCTGGCCCTCTGTCTCTCTTTCCTCTCTTCCCTCCGCTCTCTCTCTTTTCTTACCGTATAATCTTCAGTAACCATGGTATGTACCCTAGCTTCCTAGGACCTGCTGCATGGTGTTCACTCCCCTCCGGACTGTGGAGGCAGTCACTGTAAAGTCCATGTTCATAGTGTGCAATGAAAAACTGCAAAATCACACTCAAAAAAAAAAAAGGTTATAAAATATTGTATACTCTCTACAATACTGCTGTGTGGTAGCAGACTATGCAACAAACTGTGCAGTGCTAGCTATGGCTGCATGTAGGCAGTCGCGGTAAGTGATCAGTGCAGGGGCGCCCTGGCCGTCAACCCAAATGTGCCAAAAATCAATCAAGTACCACCATAGAGCATAATTATTATCAACTGGCAACCAAGAAGTTGCGTCATCTTCATCATTTCCAACACCATCATTAATTTCGCAGATTGTGTTTCCAATTGGCTTCCAACTCTTAGCAAAAGATAAGCTTCCAATTCTTATTTCTTGTTAAAAAGACTCAAAGATTATATCTTCAACAACCTGGGGTTGCCCCAGGATCATTCAATAGCAAATACATGTAGCAAGAGGTTCCAGGGCCCACATTTACTTGCTCATCATGAAGCCATAAATCTGAAAGGGTATTGGAGTTTGGAGAACCAGCATGAAAAAATGGCTCAGACCAATGCAAATCTGCACCAGGACCCAGGCTTTGGGAGCCAGCACGAGTTGCAGCTGGCTGGTGACCAAGCGCCACTTGGCAAATTTTTTTGAAGCGTAGGTGAGTCTTCCATGCAATCATTCCACCTTGGTATTTTCATGACTTGGTGCGGACAACTGAAGCCCCTGATCTTATGCCACCTGCTCTCCTTCTTATCCTGGTTTGCACCTCAAATTGGGGGATCATTGGAATAAAAAAAATCAGATCAGCAGATATTACCTCCCACCTTGAATAAAAGCTTCCCAATGTTTCCAAGTTATCAATCCATTTGGCATTCCCCTCTGGGGGCGGGTTCACTTGTGGAGCTTTCTTGCAAAGCTCATTCCTGTAGATCCAAAGCAAAGGAAAATATTATCCTGTTTGAAGCACCTGGCCTGGAGTCCCTAGACTTTGCACTGAGTTCTAATCTGAATTTTCCAATAAATGCATCATTCCAAAAAGTGCGCAAAGAAATGGCAAAGGAGGCCACGAGTCAAACAAAATTAAAATTAACTACTGATGATCCGACCAATATTTTGGTGGAAGAAAAAGTTGGAACACACAAATTACATGATTCCCTCCCAGCCAAGATCAAGAGTTATCTATCCACATTGACCACTCCACTGGAAACTTTGATATGGCTTTGGGGTTGCTTTACGGGACTTGCATGAAAAATTTGGTTTTCCTACTATCTCTTTCAAGCAATAACCACAATAATTATCAAGAAGAATTGGAAAGTTTTCTGAATTGGTTGTATGATCAACTCTTTTTTGTACGCACAAATCTGACTGGGCAACACAGTGACCAGGCTTCTGCAGATTTCATGCATGAAAGTGACCATGCAGCTTCCATCACACATTAAATATTTGAGTACTGAACATCAGAAAACAACCAAATTCAGGATGTAAATTCTCCAGACAATTTCACCAATCAAATAATCCCAGGAATTTCAACCACAAGTTCCATCCAGATGCAATTTATCATAACTTCCGTGGGTACTTACTATAAATCAACTAACAAAGAGAAGTGGAGATACTTGTTTTCAAAGGACAAAGATTTTGTAATGATTTACTTGAGATACCTGGACAATCAAATAAGTTGTAATGGCCCCAGATATTTTCACAATCAAAGGAAAAAACATAAAAAAGAAAGCTTCCTGCGATGGGGAAATGCCTTTCAAGAAATACCATCCTCTGAACTTTTCAAAACAGGCTATTTCAAATTTAAAAAAAAACAAGATTCACAACTGGCGGCTCATACTTGTGCAAAAAGAAAATAAAAGGTTTGAAGGTTGGAAGACTCATTCCAAAAATCTAATAGGAGGAAAAACCAAAAAGAGAAAGATGAAGAATTCTTTCAATTTTAAAGTAACAGAGAACATGTTTCTTCACGAATTCAAGGAACACAGACCAACAACTGCTTCTTGCAAAGAATGAGAGAAAATTTGAATTTTTAAAGAGCCCTCATACCTTGAAGAAGGTTTCAACTTTGATTTGTGAATTCAACCAAGGAGTTTTAATTTTTAAACCTTGAGAAATTTGAAATGTTCTTTTGAGTGGTTTGATTTATTCAAGTGGCCCATGTTACAATCTTTGAGAGAATCTGTGAGGGTGAATAAATAAGACGACGCAACAAGGAGGAGATGATGAATCTGAGGAGGAGCAAAGACCAGGAGAGTCAACTGAGGGTGATGAAAAGGATGGACCATAAATGATGATGAAGTTAGATTTCTGAAAAAGTAAAGAATGAGAAAGAAGCGGAAAAACAGGAGATCCCAAATCAGAAGGAAAGAGTTGAACCTTGGAGAGAACCCATGAGGGTGAATAACTAAGACAAGGCAACAAGGAGGAGATGATAAATCTGAGGAGGAGAAAAGACCAGGAGAGTCACTTGAGGGTGATGAAAAGGATGCACCATAGATTATGAGGAGAGAAAGAAGGAGGACAAGAGGGAACACAATTTTTCTCTATTTAAGTACAACACACCTTCCCTTCCTTACATGCATATGCATGATTTCCTTCCTCCGCCCCTTTCCACCTAAGTTCTGCAGCTCCTGTGGGTACAATTATTTACAGCCCAAAGGCTTGAGACAATCTTTTGTTGATGTATCTTTGGACTCCACCACTTGCTGTGCAACCACAGGGGCCCTAGAAGTTGTCAGGTAGACATGTATGGGGCTTAAATTACACCCAAAATTCAGAGTTTTAGGATCCCAGAATTAGCTGTGAAATACAGGATTTGAAAACATGAATCAAAGAATCATAAGTGATGCTTTAAATGCCCATCAAAGTGCCACATTTCAGGAATGTTTCTTGTTACTATGCACCTGGAAAGGTTCTCCTTAATCTACCTCAAGACACCTGATGTGTTGTTGTATATTCCAGTTGAGGTGTCAAACTCCTTGATCCTGCAACAACTTGGAAGGGCACACATTAACACACACCTTGGACAGGTTTCTGAGGTTTTGCATGTTTTTTTGTGCAGAAATTCTCACCAATGGTCAAATCAACATCTATTTTGGTGGGCCAACCAAATAGCAACCTTGCACTAATTTCAAATTCACAAATTCACTACAGGCCTTGCACAATAAAAAAAAAATGAATTATTGGCTCCTTTCCAGTGGTGCCAAATGCTATCAGACTGACTGAGTTACCAGTCCATTTGAAGAATTTATGGTGTCACATACCACCATGTGACAGTACCCCCAGGTTCTAGGGCACTTTTTCCCAAAGTGTGTATTTCTAGTGGAACTAAGCCATGTTCCATCAGACATGGTGCCCTATTTAGAAAAACTCATGAATTCCATAAGGAGACACCAAGACTTGGGAGTCTTGTGGTTGACAGGCAGAAAACCCAAGAATTTTCACAGAACCTTCATGATTGCAAATTGAACCCCCAACAGGGTGAGCTGGTATACTTTCACACTATCAGATTCTTAAACAAATCAGAAGGGCACACCTTAGACCAAAGGCTATGAGACTGGCTGAGTGACCAGTCAATTTTCAGGTCTCATGGTTTCACATACCGCTGGTGTAAAGACTCCTTTGGTATTGGAATAAGTTTAGAAAATTTCTTGCTGGAAGTCACTTGAGGGGGGATTTAGTACTAAAACTATGGGGATGAAAGAGGAATGAAAAGGGTGGTTTTGAATTTTTGGCCCCTCTGAGTAATATAGTAAGTCCTACAAGAATAAAATAAAATCAATTTTTGGCTGATTTTCAGATAGAGTTGATGCTATAGTAGTTTCTCTCAGACCTAGGATCAATCACCATGACAAAAAAAGGTTGAACCTACCAGAAGGTGACGCACCTGGAACTTGTTTTGGATTGGTTTTAAATATGAGAAATAACTGGTTCCAATATGAGTAGGAACCTGAGAAATGTTGTTTGGATCAGTTCCTGATTATTCTGAGCAATTCTAGTGCATGCATGGAATATGGACAGAATATTTGAAATTATGGGGAATTTGTATTTTATTTAAATTAATAAAGAAGTGAAGTAGTGTTTCTTTACACCTGAAAGATATAAATTTCAATACAAAACACTACCTGGATTGCATCATTAAAGATTTTGATGGTTTTTTAATTCTATTTCCTATGAAATTGTAAGAAAGGGTTTGTGGGTACTTTTGGATTTTTAAGTTCTGGTTGAATGAAATATTATTTTTTGAAAATATTGAATTTTATTTTTTGTTCCTTGTTTTATTCATGTGAATTAAAACAAATTTGAATTTTATACAGGAAATTCAATATGCAATTGAAATATTTCCTGAAGATTCAGGAACCTGCTCAGACATGTTGGAAATATTTTACCACATAATAATTGGGTTAAAAATAAAGCTTGAAAAAAAATCAATTTAATGTTGAGCAAATTGGGAATTTTAATATTTAATTTTAAAAATAAATTAATTCAAAAAATCAAACCATTGTCTTGAATGATTAGGGTGTATCAGAGTCAGCAAAACTTCCATTAGAAACCCGCCATTTTTTTTGACCAAGCCTGCCCTTTTTAATGGAAGGCTTCTGAAATACTCATACCCCCTAACTGGTTTATTTCAAAATGGTGGGTTTCATGAAAATGGCGGATTTAAAACATCAAACCCACCATTTATGCACCATCATCCATCCCATGAAGAACGCCCATACACACCTCCACCTCAGCAAATCCATACCAATCCCATCACCATCACATCACACAAATATCATCTCCATTTCTTCACACAAATACCATCATCATCTCATGACCCCAAATCACATCACCATCTTTTTCAAAATTTCCAATCAAACTTCCCAGCAGCAAGTTGAAAACAAAAAAAAACTGACTGAATTTTTTTATAATATTTGACTCTGATTCAGACTCTGCTTTGGAATCAACTTGGTTAGCTTTGAATTCTCTATTGGAAAAGCAATACATGGTTCCAAGAAGACAGAATCTACACAACCCTATGTATGAAAGGCAAAAGCTTCATCTCCTCCCCATCTTGAGCTTCCAGAAACTTTTCAGAACTTGATTGCCTTCATTCATGGAAGTTTTGGAAATGGTTGAAGACCACCACATTTTCCACAAAAATTATTGAAATCCTCAACGTGATCTGGCTATCCAACTGGCCATTGCTTTTTCTAGATTGGTATCAAATCAAAATGGATTAGAAATTCATTGATTAGAAAATCTATTCTCAGTTGGTTATGGAACAATTGATTTATAAACCAAACGAGTCATAAATTTCATCCTATATTTCCCTCTCTCAGTCCTTTCTTGGCCAACCAAAGAAGTACGCAAGGAGATATCTCAAGTAATGGAGACTGAAGTCTTTCCTGGTTGCATTGCCTTTGTTGATGGAGCCACTATCCCCTTGAGTCAAAAACCCAAGCTAGATGGCAACCAGTATTTTGCTAGGCAAAAAAGGCAATTGATTTATTTATTTTCCAAAGAATTTGGTAACACCTTTGATGAAACACTGAGAAAATTAGTTTTATCTGTTTGTATAGATACTCTGTGGCACTAAAACCTGTTTGTGATAACAACAAGAAGTTCATGTCAATCCATTCTGGCCTTCCAGGTTCATGTCAAGCAGGAAATATGTGGTTCCAGAATACCACAATGTTTCATCCAACAATCAAGCCAAAACTTATTTCAACTATAATCTTTACCAATCTCAAGTTTGGATTGAGCATGCCATAAGATTCCTGAAAGGAAGATGGTCCAGCTTTAGAGAAATGTAAAACCAGCTTCCAAATTGAAAAGATATGAAGATCCTAATCAACTGGATTATCACTTGTGTAATCCTTTGCAACCTTCTGGCCAACATCAAAGATGAATGGGATAAAATATTTGAAGACAGTATTCCCAATCCTCCTCAAGTCATCCCCATCTCATCTTGTCCCTCATCTTCTGCCATTAGGTAGCAGATTCTACCCCTCACACTTTCTCACTTTGATGAGTAAAATTCTGTTTCAAAATAGGTAAAAATTCACATCACAGTAATTTTTTTTTTGGTGGGCTTAGATAAAACAACAAAAAAACACTCATACCACCAAACTGCCAGTCCACTCCTTACTACTCACCAAACCCCCTTCACCTCTCCCACAACTGGTCCACTCCTTCCTCCTCCTCACCAAACTGCCTCACCCACCTCCTCCGCCTCAAAGTCCCCCATGGCCATCCTCCTCCTTCTTCAGCTCCCAATTTTGCTTGTAACCCCAGGTAAGCTCTCCCCCTCCTCCTCCACCCCATCATTGGCTGACCTCCCTCCTCCTCCCCCTTCTTTCAGATATTACCCCCCCTCCTTGCTTGTTTTTGCCTGGCACCCCAGGTAAGCACCCCCCTCCTCTTCATCCCTTGACCAGAAAGCAACTGATTGTTTTCCGTTTTCTTGATCAATAAAACCAAAAGAAATCAATCAATCAATCATGGTTTATTCTTATCAATTGATCAATTGCTGGCGGATTTATCAACCAAACAAACCAAAAGAAATCAATCAATTTCTGGCGATTCATTTGACCAAAAAAACCGCAAGCAATTGGTTGATTGTTTGCAGTTTGTTTGGTTTATCAATTGGTCAATCATTTGCGCCCCCACCCCTGACTTCTGCTCCTCCTCCTCTGCCTCCACCCATATGATTAAAATATTGGGCTGACACTTTATTTATTTATTTATTTTGTTTTTGGGGGAGGGGAAGATTGACCATTACTTTTTCATTTTTTTTCTATTTTTTTTGATCATCTACCCCAACTATAACTTACTAATGGATCTTTTTTGATTCCATAAAATGCAACACATCCTTCCACCCCTTTCTCCATCTACAAAACCTGTTTTTCCTTCTGTCCAATTCTTCTCCCACCAAACTCAAAAAGCTACACAATCACTTGAATCCTTTCTTGATACTCACCCCAATTGAAGTATTTGGATGGGAGGGAAAAAGATTGGAAGAAATGATTTGATAGGCATACAGATAGGTGAGAAGAATAAGGATTTTAAGCAAACAAGGGCTCAATACCAAGATTCCAAAATATCTTTGGAGATAGAAGAGGGAGGTCTAATGCGCAGGTTGTGTGGTCTAAGCAAAAACTATGGCCTTTGGATCTGTATCCTGCCATAAATCCTGAAAAAAGAAACAACTGTCAAAGAACATCCCCTGAAGAGTTTGAACAGGCAAAACATAAGATCAAACAGTTCCATTTCTTCTCCTCTGGAATATTATTTTTTCACAATCAGTTGGATCATGAGGCTCTGGTTGCAATAATAAAATTTTTCCCTTTGAATAAACTATCTGAGAAATAGAAGAAGCACATCAACTCAGTCACAACTTTCTTCCACCAATCCAAGAAGTTTGTGATCACTGTTGGTCCCTCAAGATCTTGGGGTGGGAAAATGTGGGCAATTGGATAGAAAAAATTGATGCACCCTTCTGAAATATTTGGAAGGTATTTGAAGAAAGATGCTATTCAATCTTCTACTCAAGAGTTTTCTCTTTTGAAACTTAGGTCAGACAAGTTCTCACAAATTTTAGGCCAAATGTTCCAAAAATTAGCCAGAGCAGCAAATGATTCAAACCATCAGACAATGCTGGACAAAAATATCCCCTATTTTTCTTCATTCAAATTTGGATCCCAGCTCACTCCTTTTTACTGTGCACCCCACATCACATCCAATTCAAATTCCTTCTACAATTCTCCCCAAGCTGAAAAATTTGACATATCTTCCTATTACTTTTTACTTGTGGTTCCAAAAAAAAAAATTGAATGGACAAATCAGTAAAAACAAGGAAGAATACCAAGTATCTGATGGCCAATTTTTTTTTCCTGAATTGGTTTTTGGTATTGATTTCAAAGAAAAAAGTGTGGTAAAAATGACTTGGGCGGCCAATAAGTACAACAAATTTACTGTTCCTTCTGTGAAGACTGCCACCAATACAAGGATGGCCATGTCCATGCAAATCAACAAGATTACTTGAAACACTTGCAAAGACCGGAAAAGCTGTAAAATATACCCTAGACCAAAAAATGTAAATAAAAATAATTTTTTTTTTTAGTGGTGGGGTTGAAAATAGGCTCAAAAATTGTTGTATTTGAAAATAATTTTTTTGTTTTTATTTTTAAATCTTTGATCAAAGTAAATATTTAATAAGATTTATAAAACGAAATATTTTACAAGCCCAGCAATTGAGTAATTTCCTTTATTTCTTCCACAGTTCTACTGCTACCAATACATGCCATGGCTACTGATAAACTATCTTTTTTTTCCATTGCCAGTTTTTACTTCTCCTTTTAAAGTCTCTCTTCCTTTCAATCCTTCTCCTTTTCCTCTTTTTGAAACTCCTGCTCTGCCTGTTTCAATTTCCACTCAGCATCAAATTTCTTTTGACAAGCCAAACTATTGGCTTTCTGCTTTTAAAAATTAATAGCCAGTTGAAGATCCCACTTCTCCTTTTCAAATTGAATTTTTTCAGATTCAATATGTGATTTCACTGTTTTTCAGAGGTGAATAGGAATGCGCTTGATTTTGAAAGTGAGAAGATTCAATCAATTCAATTAATTGAATCTTGCTTCTCCGTAATATCTTCAAAGCCAGAAAAATTGAAAGTGTTTCTCCTCTTTTGATGGCTATTGGGGTTGATGTTGATGGAATTGGAGGCCTTTTGCTTTCCCTTTGCAGAGGAGGTTTGCATTGGAAAATCATCATCCTCATTTGAAGGTTATGTGGGAGGCTCCATTACTTGAGTGTTTGGCCATTCAGAAATGGATGTTGCTGTTTTTTTACAATATAAATCAGTCAGGATTAACCAGACAGAAAAGAAAATAAATTGCATCCTTAATTAAACAGATGTTGATTGTAATGGAGATAGTGGAATGAGTTGCTCCTCATTGGAAAAGTTGTTAAGTTCTTCCATCCCAGTAAGAGAGAAATCCAAAGAAAGAAGTGATGGGACCAAGAAAGGGTTTGAATAATTGATCAATGCCGATGTAGATGTGATTGAAGCTGGTTGTGTTGGAATATGCTCCTCCACATTTGATTGGGGCCACTCATAGGTTTTGTTGGGATCATCATTGCTAGGCTGAGCATCCACAGCCAAGTACATGGCATTTAATGAATCATTTTTTTCTGGGCTTCAAAAGCAGCTAAAGGAGTGATGTTGGCCTTCTTTCCAGATATTTCATCCATATGAATGTAAAAAGGACAAATAGGGTCAAACTTATCAACCACTGAGTTTATTCCCTTGGCTTTATTGGAGTTGTTGATACTAAATCCAGTGGAGATTGACAATGCGCAGGCCTTTTTGTACTTGGATCTATAGTTCTTGAATCACTCCTGCAGCTGTTTGGATAAAAGATCCAGCCTAACTTTTGTTTTATTCTTCAGTTCATTGGCCATCAGGAGATAAAAATTAGCCTTAGAGGATGGAGTTTGGCCAACTCATGTTTTGTTTTTGGATCCAAAGCAAGCATCATAGTTTGAGGGAATTTTCAGCCAGTTTACCAGAATGATGTGATCAGCTCTCTTGAGCTTACTACGCCTTTGGAAGCTGATGGGGGAGGATTTTTTGATGTAGATTTCCTTGGGGATTTCTGCTTTGATCCATTGGATTTTGGTGTGGAATTGGGGGGGAGGTTTGCTGGGGGGCCATTTGAAAAGAGTAAGAGGTATAAAGGGATGTGGCAATGAGAATAATAAATTAATGAGAGTTAGTATGTGATGAAAGCAATAAATTGATGAGAGCAATGAAGCAATGAGGATAGCAATGAAGAGATGAGAGCAAGGAGGTGACAGGAGGGATAAAGTAATTAGATTTGGGGTGTGATTAATGTGATAAAGTGATGAGAGTGATGAAGTGATGAGATTTATGAAGCAATGGGAGTGATGAAGCAATGATCATAGCAAGAATAGATTAGAGTGATGAAGTGATGGGAGCAATCTATCATATATTTTGGATGAGGTTGGAGGTAGAATTGTTTCAATGAGGTCAGAGGTTGAAACCAGGGGTGATGATGTGGAATGATGGGTTGAGGTGGTGAAAGCCTTTAAATACTTTATTTGAAAAAAAACCATTTATCTTCAGGTAAATCTTACACGTCTGACGTGAAATAAGTGGGTTTTTTATTTTTAATTGCAGGTTTAAAATGGCAGATTTGGGTTGAAAGCCACCATTAAAAAATGGTGGGTTTGGTAAACTCTGATATGACCTATTTTGTTTCTCCAATATCCTTTGGCAGTAAACTTTTTTGTAAATATTTCATATAATATTGGAAGCTCAAAAGAATTAATCTAGTGATGTTAGTTTTGTTATTTAGATGGAATTGATTATTGAATGAACATGTTCCAAATTTAGAGATTTTGATACTGTTTTTTTGGTGACAACAGAGTAAATATAGAATTGATAGGAAAAACATTTATTAAAAAAAATGTGAAGTTTCAATTTTTTTTGGAATAATTCTAGTCTATCCTCAACTTGATTCATGTCAAAAACCAATCTCTCTTTAAAATTAAATTTTGCAAGAAAAAGAGGGTAGTAACAATTAGAAGGGAGGGCTCCACATGGTTTCATCTCATAGTTTGGGACTATTTCATCTTAACTTCCTCCATATTCTACATTTTCTTTAGCTTGAGTTTCAAATTTCATCTCAGGTAAATAGCTCAGAGTGTTTGAATCAATTTTATGCAAAAATGTTGAACAAATTTTGCTTCTACAGTATACTTTGACAGAGTGATGTCTCCTCAAATTGTCTTCTTCAGTCCTGAGCAACATTTCAAATCAGGGAGAAGGAATTTGGACAAATCCTTCCCCATATAGTGATCTACAGTAGCCAAATGGTTTCTTTATATCATTAAAATTTGAGACCACAGATTCCAATAATAGAATTCACAAATTGGAGAAGAATCTGAAGATTACTCTGTGTTTAACTCAGGAACTTGACTTCTTGTAATGCATCCTGGGTTTAATGTCATTATCCTTCTGTAAAAATAGCAAATGTTTAAGAAGGCCAAAGAGTATTTCCTTTTTGCAAAAGTCAAGAGAAATTGCATAATTTGTAAAAGAATCATTTTCATTTGTATTGAACCAATATTTTATTATCACTTCTGAAAGCTTTAGTCCCACTTCATTGAATTATGATTATCCCCTTGGAAAGTTGAAACCTGTATGCCATATATTTCTAATTCCTTTGTACATTTCTCTTCAAAATTCCCAGGGATGCTGTTCTTTTCTCCATAGAGCTTTTGATTGGTTGTTTCCAAGTTGGAAAATTTGGCATTTGAGAGGATTGTATCAATTGGTTCTGAGATTGGGCAATTTACTTGTCCTTCAGTGGGCGGAGGCAGAACCCTTTCTCCAAAAAAGTTCTTTTTCAAAATAGTTTTTATATAGTAAAATAGACATAGACTTATGCGGAAATAAAGAATTTGCACACTATTCAGGAAATTCCATGTTTGAGTTGCAATTTTTAAGGTATTTTGAATTGTGATGAGGTCTAAATTCAATATTATAATACAAGAAAAATAACAGGTATGATTTTGAAAGTTTTTGGGGTTGTGTGAAGGGTAGATTTTATGGATGGAAAGAGGCAGATGTTTGAATGTGAGCTATCTAGCCATTGAATCTGGGTCTTTTAAAGTTATTATCAAGGATTCATTTGCAATCAAATATTTCAAATTGATTATTCATAAAGTGCACAATCCATTTGTATTATGGGAGCTCAAATTATACATTTTGCAAAAAAAATACATATTAGGTCCTATCAGAGTTAAGCAAACCTTCCATTTTTTAATGGCTGGTTTCAAACCAAATCCACCATTTCAAACCCGCGATTAAAAATCAAAAAAACCCACTTATTTCACATCAGACTTGTCAGAGTTACCTGGAAATAAGTGGGTTTTTTCAAATAAAGTATTTAAAGGCTTCCAGCACCTTTCCATGTCATCCACCCCTGGCTTCCCACCTCCTTCTAACTCCAAACTCATCAGAAAAAAATTTGATTCATCACTCTTCATCTCTTCATCACTATCCTCATCACTTCATAAATCTCATCAATTTATTGCTTTCATCACATCCAGCTAACTCTCATTGGATCACTATCCTGATCAGTTCATCACTGTCATCCGTTTATTGCTTTTGTCACATCCAGCTAACTCTCATTGGATCACCATCCTCATCACTTGATCACTCTCATCACTTTATTGCTTTCATCACATCCTAACTCTCATTGCTTTATCCCTCTTGTCCCTTCATCACTCTCATCTCTTCCTATTCTCTTTGCTTCATCACTCTCCTCCTCTCATCACATCATCACATTCACCACTTAAACACTCTCATAGCCCTTCATCCCTTCATTTCTCCTAATATTTTTAAATGGACCCTCAGCAATCCTCCCCCTGCAAGTCCACTAAACAATCCAATGGACCAAAGAAAACATCCCCCAGGAACTCAACATCCATCAATCCTCCCCCATCAGCTTCCAAAGGCTCAAGTCAGCTCGAGAGAGCTGATCATATCATCCTGGTGAAATGGCTCAAAATTCTGTCCAACTATGATGCTTGCTTTGGATTGGAAAATGAAACACACATTGGAAAACCTCCATCCTCTAAGGTCAATGGTTATCTACTGATGGCCAATGAGCTCAAGAACAAAACAAAAGGTAGGCTGGATCTTTCATCAAAAAAGATGAGGGAGAAATTCAAGAATTATCAAGCCAAGTACAAAAAGGCCCACTCCATGTCAATCTCCACTGGCTTTGGTATCACCAACTCTGAAAAAGCCAAGGGAATCAACTTGGTGGTTGAGAAGTTGAACTCCCTTTGTCCTTTTTATAT
This sequence comes from Puccinia polysora, assembly GCA_025617555.3. Taxonomy (NCBI): domain Eukaryota; kingdom Fungi; phylum Basidiomycota; class Pucciniomycetes; order Pucciniales; family Pucciniaceae; genus Puccinia; species Puccinia polysora. The sequence goes on along the minus strand of CM062629.1, from coordinate 20,443,710 downwards.
TCAAATGGATGAAATATTTGGAAAAAAGGCCAACATCACCCCCCTAGATGCTTTTGATGCCCAAAAACCTGATTCAGTTGATTCTGAGGACTTGGCTGGGGATGCTCAGCCTAGCAATGGTGATCCCAAAGAAACCTATGAGTGGCCCACATCCAATGCCGAGGAGGATATTCAAATGCAATCAGCTCAAATCACGTCTACTCCTGCTTTGATTGAGGAGTCAAACCCAAACTTGGAACTCTCCCCTCCTTCTTTGGATCACTCTCTTCCTGGGGTGGAAGAACTGGAGAACTTGGCCAATGAGAAGGATTTTGTTCCTGTATCACCATTGCAATCAACATCTGCTCAAGTAAGGAGCCAAGTTCTTTTCTCTTCTTTCCAGTTAATCCTGACTGATTTAGATTCAAAAGAAACAGGCTCATTCATTCCTGAATGGCCAAAAGCTAAAGCCAATTTTGCCTCCAAAATCCCCTTCAAATGAGACAAACAATGTTCCAACACAAACCTCCTCTGCAAAGGGAAAGCAAAAGGCCTCCAATTCCATCAAAATCCACCCCAATAGCATTCAAAAGAGGAAACACACTTCAAATCTTTTGGGCTTTGAGGAGATCATGGAGAAGCAAGATTCAAGTAAGCCCATTGAATTCTCCTTGCTTTCAAAATCAAGCTCATTCCTATTCCCCTCTGAAAAACAGTGAAATTACAAATTTAATCTGAAAAACTTCAGTTTGAAAAGGAGAAGTGGGATTTTCAACCGGTATTGATTTTCAAAAGCCAAAAGCCAAGATTTTGTATCATCAGAAAAAATGGGATTCTGAGTGGAAGTTGAAACAGGCTGAGCTAAAATTTCAAAAAGAGGAAAAGGAGAATGATCAACAGCAATCAAAACTTCAAATGGAGAGGGAACAACTGGCAACAGAAAAAAATGATAAGTGGTCAATGGCTGCAGTATACATTGATAGCAGCAGAACAGTAGATGAATTAAAGCGGATTACTCAAATGCTGGGCTTGTAAATACATTTGCTTTGATGAAAAAATTAAAAAGAAAAAAAATAATTTTTGATTACAACAATACTTAAGACTATTTTTAACCCCACCAATAAATAAATATTTTTTTTTATTTATATTTTTTTCCTGGAGTATATTTTTCCACTCCCCAAGTCCCTGAACTTTTTTCTAGTTTTTTTGTTTATTTGAATTGAAATTTCCATTCTTGTATGAGTGGCAGTCTCCACAGCAGGAAAATTAAAGTTCTTGTACTTATTGGCTGCCCAAACCATTTTGACCAAAACTTTTTGCTTGAAGTCAATTCCTAAGCCCAGGTCAGGAAAAACAAATTGGCCATCAGATACTTGATATTCATTGGCGTTTTCAATAATTTGTCCATTTGATTTCCTCGTTGGAACTGCAAGTAAAAAGGAATACTCAGAGATCCTCTTTTGGAAAGCAGCCCTACTCTTCCCAAATCTCTGTGTGTTTTTCAAGCAATCTCCTTCCATCTTGTTCCCTCCCAATCCTATAATTAGATTGGGCTGAGGAAAAAGACAGGATTTTATTGTTTGTGTTAAATTTTGAGGGGGATTGAAGCCTCTTTTGGAAATCAGGCCTACTCTTCCCACCTATCTGTGTGTTATTCAAGCCATATCCTTCCATTTTTTCCCCTCCCAATCCTATACTTAGATTGGGGTGAGGAACAAGATGGGATTTGATTGTTTGTGTAACATTTTGAGGGGGGTGGGAGAAGAATTGGACATTCACCAATAGCTGTTGAGGGATTGCAAAAAAATAGTCAGTCAAATGGACATCATTTGTGAAACAAATTGGATCAAAAAAAAATGAAACCAAACCTGGACTTGATCCCAAGTTCACCAGAAAGGTGATCACCAAAAAAAAAAAAAAAAAAAACTGTACCAAAAAAAAACATTACATCAGCACCCGAAAAAAAAAATGAAAAAAAAATTACCGGGGTGTGAGGGAATTGGGCCGGGCATTTGAATTGGGTTGGGCCTGGGGATAGGTAGGCAATGCCCAGGAACCAGGGAGGGGGGGGGGAGGTTGGTTGGCCAGGAAGGCAGGTGTTGGAGGGCAGGCATTGACAGGGGGGGGGTCCAAGGGGGGGGGGGGGGGCGGGGGGCCAATTCAAGGGGGGAGGGGGGGGTGGGCCGCGGCAATCAAGAGGGGGGGGGCCGAGGTGGCGCCGGCGGGCAAGGAAGGAGGGGGGTGGGGGGGCAGAGGTGGGGGCCGGAGGGCAAGCAAGGAGGCAGGGGCAGAGGTGGGGCCAGGGGGGGTGGTGGGCCCAGAAAGCGAGGTGGGGGGGGGGGGGTGGGGCCGGCAAGCAAGCAAGGAGGGGGGGGGGGGTTTGTGAAGGAGCAAGCAAGCAAGGAGGGAGGGCGGTGATGGGGGCCGGTTGTGGGGGACGGTGAGCAAGCAAGGGAGGGGGGGGGGGGTCAAGAAGCAAGCAAGAGGGAGAAGTCAGCTAGTATGGAGGGAGAGAGGATGAGGAGGAGGGGGGGGAACTTACCTTGAGGACCTGAAGATGCCTGGAGGGGGATGGAACAATTGGTTAGCTTCTGATGATGGGGAGGATGAGGAGAGCTTACAAGGGGTGCCAAAGGTGTTGGCTGAGGTGGAGGTGGTGAGTGAAAAGGAGGTTGGTGGGTGAGGAGGAGGTGGTGGGTGAGGAGGAGGTGGTGGGTGAGGACAAGAGTGGACCAGTGGTTTGGTGGGGTCAGGTGGGTGGTGCGGTGGGGTGAGGTGTTGGGGTCAGTTTTGTCTAAGAAAAAAAAGAAAAAAAAAACAGAGTGAGTCAGCCTAGGATTCTTGGTTGAAACAACCAAAACAAAAAAAACATTTTTTACCTATTTTAAAAAAAATCTTACTCATCAAAGTGGGAAAGGGTGAGGGGTAAAATCCACTCTCTCATAGAAGAAGATGAGGGACAAGATGATACAGGGATGACTTGAGGCAGATCAGGAATATAATCTTCAAATGCTTTGTCCCATTCATCTTTGATGTCAGCCAAAAGATTGTGAAGGATTACACAAGTGATAATCCAGTGGAGGAGGAACTTCATGTCTTTGGGATCTTGCATTTTGTTTTGCATTTCCCTTAAGCTGGCCCATCTTCCTTTTGGGACTCCTATAGCAAGCTCAATCCTAACTTGTGATTGGGAAAGATGAGAGTTGAAATTGTTTTTTCCTTGATTGTTGGACAAAACATTGCAGTACGCTGGAACCACATGTTTCCCACTAGCA